>OY294044.1:36283754-36376228 GCA_958510825.1 Brachypterus glaber
GGAAAATGTATCATTTAACAGTAAAAAAATATTTGATCTGAACACTTTAGACTACCTAAATATACTACTCAGCTTGCGTACATTTATGTTAAATCTTATTAATGCTTGTGGCCCACTGTGTCTGGGTCAAAGTGTTTTTGAAATATCGTAGTGTAAAGTTGTTTTTCAAGCAACTTGAATCTTTACACGAACTATATGACCGATTTTGTATCATTCGCTAGTGTAACCTCGATAACCCGGCTCCTCGGTAAACCGGATTCTTCGATAATTCGGACAAGCATTTGTCAGGATAATCGAAGGATCCTTTTATAGAAAAGAATCGAGCAAAAAAAATTACAAATTACTTAACAAAATAATATGAAATGTAATAAGTATGCTTTCGTTTTACATAATTTTTTATTTATGTACTATTTTCCAAAGCTCTATATAGCCTTACTATTTTCTAGTTTTATTTGCTAATCCGGGTCACCGCTGTTTTAATTAGTCCGGATTATCGAGATTGCACTGTAACTATAAAGCATAGTATAAAAATTCAACATTGTAATAAGGCAAAAGAAACAAATTAAAATACTTAAAAACTTCGCTAATGGGTGATTCTGTGCCAAATAGGACCCAAGGAAAACTTTGACTTCTTTGATTTGCCCTATTTTTGGCTCAAGTGTGCTATGTTTGTCCAAAAAGAACCTGATTTTTTTTCAGATTTTTTTGACATTTATTTTTGGAGTTATGGCCTTTTAAAGATGACAAAAATGCCCAATTTTTCTAAAACGTATCATTTTTAAACGGCTGTATCTCTATAACGGTAAGATATAGAGACTTCAGACAAAGTTTATTTTAAAGTTTGTTAGTTGGAAGTTATTTTGATAATAAAGTAAATTTAAGTTTGGTGATTTTGGTGATAGTCACCAAAGTAACCAAATTTTGGTGACATTTTACTCAAAATACGCCATCTTCGATTTTCTTTTTTTAAATATATGTTAAACTTTAGACATTTCTCTAACAGTTACCCAAATTTCAAAATGGGACCGCCATATATTCGTCTTTGGTAAATTTTTAAAAATATAGTAGCAACTCAATTTTTTATTTATTGGTAATATTATGACCACAGTTTGATGTACGTTGTATGTTAACTTTACCTCAATCAAATTTAAACTAAAATTAACTTTTTTGCAAACGGAATTATAAGTAAATTGATTAATTTTTTTAATATAACTAGCCAAGACACCTGTTTTTCGCACGGAATTTCTAATAATTAGATGTTTATTAAAATTAGGCAAGGTATTATTTTTGCATTTTACAGAATGTTTTAGACATTCATAATATTCTATAATCTGTTTAAATAAGCAATTAATAATAACTATCCATATTTTGTAAAGCCTACTATGTTTACTAAACATTGTTTAATGTCAAAAGAATCTAAAAAAGGCAAATTCTCATTAAGCATGCATAGCATACGTACCTATGCTATATAACCCAAAAATCAGATAAATCGAAGAAGTCTGTGTTTAAAATTGAATATTTTGTGTTTCATTTGACATGGAATGAGCCCAAACGTTTTCAGCTGGAATCGTTTTTGGTAAATGTTGAGGTGGAGTAAGGGGGTCAAAAAAATCCTAGCCGAATTGTTTGAATAAGGAATCTATATTTAAAATTTGAAGTCTTTAGCTCAAAGTGTTCTCAAGTTATAGTGATCACAAATTTTCTTGGACAGACAGATATACAGATTGACCGACACACAGATTTCTATTGGTAAACTATTGTTTTTTTTTTAATATTAAACGACAAGAAAATTATTAACGCAGTAGAAGAAAGTAAAATTTAAATTAGATTTCCCATGCGGACATTGGGTATCACAGCTAGTACATATGTATATAAACTCAATTTAAGGTTTTTCAAAACATATTATGTAAGTATCTTATTATTGCATTAAAAGAACTGATGGTAGTTTGATTAATTCCTAAAACTAAATTACCGTGTGAATGACGGGTCCACTGCTAGTATATATGTATACCAGACGTAGTAAAATATGTTGCGTTTCCATTTCAAAAATACAGGGTAGTATTATTAAACTATGCGTTAAAAAGTGGTTGGGAAATGAAATTTTGACTGACATTTATATCTTTAATATTTTGCCCAAGGCAATCCCATGGTCGTCCCATTATGAATTTTTTGCACATGGTTAGAGAAAGATCTACAGATTATTATATCTTTTTATTAAAAAAATCAAAGATGGCGTATTCCGAGATAATCGTCACCAAACATTGGCGACTTTGGTGACCATCACCAAAATCACTAAATTTTACATATCTTTAAAGTATATTAAAACACAACAAAATGGCTCTAAAATATATATTTTTTTATATCTGTATCTTTTAGCGTTACTGAGATAGAGCTGTTTAAAAACAGGCTGTTTTAGTGAATTTTGAAATTTTGGCCAATTTCAAAAGGCCGTAACTCCATAAATAATGTCCAAAAAAATCTGAAACTTATATAAGTTCTTATTAAGCATACTTAGAGCAAGTATACCAAAAATGATTAAAATCGAAGAAGTCGAGGTCGAAAATTGCCCTTTTAGGATCGTATTTTTTTTTTTTTTTTTTTTCGAAAAAATGTCAAAATGATAACAAAGTAATGTCAAAATATCCGTAAAATTTAATAAAAATTACCAAGAATATGGTTAAATATAACTTATAAACTCTTCAAAACTATAAAGAAGTAAATCTCAAGAACACAGAATGAAAAAATTAAAGCTGTACAAGAAAATTTTTGAAGAAAATGTCAGGAAGAAGTTTTTAAGAAAAAAAATAAGTTATAGTCAAATAAACAAAATTATATGTTAAATTAAACTGTCTTAGGTATAAAATAACTATTTGTTAGGTCCCCGTATGACAATAAATCTATCTATCTATCTTTATATTTGGCGTGGAATGAGCCTAATGCTAAAAAGTTCGCTAATTTATATCGGTATATTTTTTTTGTGTTTTAGTGACAGCAAAATTGAGTGTTTCTCTTAGATGTGGTTTTAACTTCCTTTAGTTTGTTAGTGTATCATTAGTGTTTTTCTTATTTTGCATCAATATAATCAATCTTTTTGTATTTATTTGCATGCCTTCATTAACTTGTCACTACAACTGCATATATTTTATGTTTTTAAACCTAGTAATGATTAATTATTGATTAATTAATACCTGGTACCAGGTCCTATAAAATTAATAACGGTCGGACATAAGAAATAACATTCTACGGATGTGATAAATCAACTTGTAAATCTAATTGGAGGGCTAAGAATACAAACAGACCTGCACACCATGTTTATTTTTCCTAAAACGTCCTGAATGTTTTGAGTTTCCCAAAAATCGACAAATGTGTTTTGACTATCTAATTTTCAAAAAAGTGTAACTTTTTATATCCTTCCCTTCTATTTCAAAAACTATACATAGTTTTTGAGATAAAATAATGCGAAAAAAGATATGGATAAGCATGAAATAAACGTTTAAGGTAGAAGTGCATTAGTGAAGGTGAGGCACAAAAATCATATTTATTGATAGCTTTCTTACTAATTATAATTATCGTATGAAAAGGAAAATTAAAATGAAAGAAAGCACAAATCATTCTCTACAAAAAAAGTTTCATTTGAATATATGAGCTACGACTACTACTTTACTTTTGGAGATACAGACACCAAAAAGAAAAAAAAAAGAAAAATGCGCAAGTATACTGGCAATTGGATTTTTTATTTTTAAAAACAAAAACTAATGAGATTTCCTCCATAATACTATAAAATTATTAATAATTATTTATTAGTAACTAATTAGGCCTTGTAAATGACATTTGAGTTTAATTATTAATTGAGGAAGCCTTGTTTTCACGCTCGACTCCATATCACGATTTATAAGAAATAAACTACGTTTATAATAATTATAATCTGATTAAAATATTTAGAATTTAATTATTTAATGCGTGCAGAAAATTATTAATTTATACAAAGAATTTCACTCGTACGAGGGCCGTTCCTTATCCAAAAGTCTCGGCTCGGATTGTTTTTGGGAGTCAAAATATTACTTTTTGCGAAAGCTCGCTTATACAGGGTGTCTGGAAATAACGTTTGGAACGGGAGACAATTCCTCGGACGAAAATAAGAAAAAAAGTTTCTATGGGCATGGGCCCGAAAATGCTTATTGACGGAGCTACAGCCCTCCAATGTTGGGGCCCTAAAGAAAGTTTTTATTTATTATCTCAGGAACCCTTTGAGATATAGCAACGAGGATTTGCACGTAAGCTAATCTTAATAAGGCCCATCTTCGTATGTTATTTTCATGTACTTTTTTTTTAACCAGGGGTGTACGAAACGGGGGGGCCTTATCAGTTTTTTGTCCCAAACTTTTTTCTTTGTAATTTTTTTGTTGTTTTATTTTATTTTTGTAGCAATACTGTAAGATTAACCGTTTTTGAGAAAAAAATTCATTTGAAGGTGAAATTTCAGGGTTCGAGGGCGAAAATTTAACCAGCATTTCAATGATGCAGGAGAATGTACATCAAAAACTAAGAAAAAAAACTCATATACAGGTACTTCCAAAAATCGATCCTAATGAAGCTGTGGTCTCCTAAAAATGCACAATTTTTAAAAGGCCATAGTAACAGTTACTATGGCCTTTACTAAGTTACTAAGTAACTTTTAAAGCGATTTTTCGACCTACATGTATAGAGATGTTTTTCTTAGTTTTTTCATATAAAATAACCCTGCATCGTAATTTTGGTTTTCAGCATTTTAGTATTTAATTTTTCGTGAAATTTCACCTTAAAATGATTTTTTCTCGAAAACGGTTAATCCTACAGTATTACAACATGATGACCTATGTATTTTGACCTGAAGAATCATGTTTCAATAATAAAATTACAAAAAAGTTACACAGAAAAAAGTTTGAGACAAAAAACTGATAAGCCCCCCCCCCCCGGTTTGGACCAGATAAGTACCAATTAACGCCCCATATTTATGGGATGTCAAAAAAAAATAACAAATCTCATAAAAGGTAAAAAAATCACTTTATTTCGATAAAAGAGACGATATTTGGCGAAAAAGTATAATAATATGTAAAAATTGCTTTGAAATGTGTTTATTTATATAACTGTGTGTTGCGGATCTTTTTTCAGATGTTTAAAAATAAATTAAGGTTTAAGGGCCCTACACTTTTTTTTGAAAAATAATCTTATTTAATGTGTTTCATTACATAGTATAACATATTACAAGGCATTTTGAAAACATTTTGTATTTATTTGCTACAAAATTGATAGATATTTTTATTACAATTTAATGTATTTTTTTGGCTTTTATTGATATATTTAATTATTTTTTGGGCACCCTGTACTTTTTTCAAAAAAGTAAATATATTTTAGATTTTAAGCTTTCACGGCCATTAAGATATAAAGAACTTTCACTTTCGGGTTTAGACCGTGTTAATGGATTTTCACTTTCCGACGTTTCGTCTCTTACTACTAGAGACATCTTCAGGGATTAATCTGAAACTAAGTTTCGAATCAACTTGTGTCACTATTTATGACGAGTTGTGGTTATTCACCCCTGACGAGGTTTTTCCTATCAAAGACTTCCATATTGCAGGTAAGTGGTAACCAGTGTCCCGATTGATATTGTTAGGATGCTTGATGATTTCTATCGATTCCCGTATCTTCCTTGGCATTTTTCTGTTTTCTGTTAATATTTGTTTTGTTTCAGACAAATTGATTTTATGACCTGTTTCATGTACATGTTCGGCTACTGCCGATAAGGAAATTTGTTTCTTTCTTATATAAAGTAAATATAATTCGCACATATTGAAGAATACCCTTGAAAAAAAGAACTCTTTGGAAAAATGTAATATATTTTTTATTTATTTTATAATATTCTTTTTTTTTTTTTTAAATACTTTTGGGAATTCAAAAATTTTTGAAAAAGAAAAACATTTTTTTTTCATAGGGTGGTGATAAAATCTATAGATTATAGTATCTATATATTATATCTTAAGCCAGTCCTAATTTGACTAGTTTTAAAAAATTTAAACAAATATTTTGTTTGTGCATTTTTTTCTAACATTTATTAACCACATGTGTCAATTTTTAGAATTTTCACCCCATAAAAAAAACGTTTTAATTTTGTAGAGGGGCATACAAATTGAGAATGTTCCTTTATTATCCAGAAACACTTTTTTGTTTCATAAATGTCCAATATCAATGTTTTTATATTCTTAAAAAAATAAAAACCCTTTACATGATATTTTTTTAAAAATCTAAAAAAATAGGGTTGTTTTTTCACCTAAAGAAATAATTTTAACACAATTCCGTAGGTGCTGGGCATCCTAATAATTATTCATCCTCCTGTACTAGGCACTATTATTTCTTAAAATCTAATTAAATATGATAATTTATAATAATAAAATATTTCCTTTATGAAATATAATAATTAACATTTACGTGAAAACGGATTTATCAGTCTATATCCGTATTTATGGAAAAAATACATATGGTATCACTTTCATCTATTTTAAATATGAAAAATATGCAGCTATAGAAGAAACTTGTTTTCAATTGCGCCGCGTTAAGCAGAAAGCTACCAATCCACATTGTGAGATGACAGTAAATTGTTGAACTTTTTCCCTAATAACTTTTAAACGTTTTGACTTACGCACTTAAAATTAAACATTTGTTTCACTTCGACACTCCCATCAAGGATGTAACTCAAATTAGACCCATTTTGAGTTATACTCATAGGTAAAGGCCTTGAAAAAAGATACACATGGTGGTACTACTTAGATTTCTCCACAGGGCATTTTAACCAAAAGTTTACCTAAAAACACTAAAGTAAGAAATTCTAAACTTGAATATTATCAGAAACAAACAATAAATAAAAAAATAAATACAGTTAAATAGAGAATTTTATAAGCTTTCAAATGAATTATCACATGGCTACCTTTTCCACTTCAATCATTTGCCCACCCTTAAATACAAAAAAAAAATATTTTAGAAATTTAGCTGTCGTGAAAAATGACAATATATGAGTTACGGCTTTGTTGCTTGGGGGTATCGACTTGTTCATGTATTAGAACATGTGCAAAATATGTAATCTTTAATTAAATGCCTGTAAAAGATATTGGGTAAAATGTTCCTTAACCTACTGTCATCTCACAATGTGGGTTGGTAGCTTTCTGCTTAACGCGGCCCAATTAAAAGGTACACATTTTGCAATAACTACAAATATATAGATACTTACTAATTTTATGTGTTTATGCATGTTGTATAAAGGTCGCTTATTATTTATTTACATGTAAATAGGTCATAGGTTATACTCAAATTACTCATTCTTCATAAAAGTAGGTATTATAACTTGTTACTAATATTAATATATTATTAACCATTTCCAAAGTACTATTTTAAAAAAGTCCAAACCCAGAATATAACATGAAGCTTTTTCATAAAAAAAATGTTTTCTTACTTATCCAATGCAAACAAAATATTTTATCCCGTCATACCTACTTGATGTAACTTTCATGCTGTCCATGTGCGAGGCTTTACAAAATTAACCAGTCGAATTTGGGAGCACTTGTTAACTAGTTACTAGTTAATTTTGTCTTGCATAGCACTACAGTGTACAAAACATGTCTGTAATGACCACCGGTCGGTCGGATCATTGATTAACCGGGGGCACGCAAAAATTAAAATTTCAAAAAGCTAATTTTTAAAGTAAGTAAACAGGTAGTCAGTATCCTATTGTAATTTCCAATAAAGATTTTATTATTATTTATTTATTTTTGAAACTATATTTCACTAATGGGTTTGTCATGTCGGCGCTGTTATTGCAATGTGATTCGCCTTGGAAAAACAACTTTTGAAAAAATGTAATATATTTTTTATTTAAAATCTATAGATTTATAGATTAAAAAATAAAAACAAATATTTTGTTTCCTTTGTTTTTTTTCCTTTGCCAGTCCTAATTTGACAAGTTTTAAAAAATTTAAACAAATATTTTGTTAGCTTTGTTTTTTTTTCTTTTTGAAAAAGTTACATGGTAAATCTTACGTAAAAAAACTTGATTTTTGACATTTACACCCCGGTCTAGAAACGATTTTTAGCTCAACTCTCATATAACCCAAGTTTTTTTTTCATAATTTAATTATTTAGAGCTTTGGCATCTTTTTAAGACCAAATTTAAGAAAATCTACCGATGCGTTTTTGGGAAAAACGATTTTCATTTGTTTTAACAAAAAAATATGATTTATTTAAAAATTATTTTAGATATTCAGATTTTACGTCAAAAAGTGAGAAAAAAGTTTTTATAGACGTTTGAGCTAAATTGCTTTTTAAGGGAGCTAGCGTACTTTTAAAGGGCATTTTTAGAATATTTATCACTTCATATCTCAGTAACGATTTAACTTATTAACATGAAATTTGTACTGAACTATAGAACCAATAAATGTAAGCATTTAACGTTTTATTAAAGTTAAGTTTTTGACAGGGGGCCTCATAATTTATATGCAAAACTGTAAGTCCGCCCCTGGTTAAATATTTAATTTTTTTATGTCATAAAATGATAATGTTTATTGGTTGGTAAAACATTTCAAGTCAATAAGTTAAACCGTTCCTGATTTATGAAGTGAATAATATTCTAAAAATGTCCCTTAAACGTCGTCTGGCTCCCCTAAGAAGCCATTAACAATAACACAAACATTCATAGAAACTTTTTGTCTCAGTTTTTGACGTTAAATATGTCATATTTTTTTTTGTTAAAACAAATGAAACGCATCGATAGTTTTTTTTTTAAATTTGGTCTTAAAAAGATATCACAGCTCTAAATAATTAAAATGTGAAAAAAAAACTTGGGTTATATAAAAGTTGAGCTAAAAATCGTTTCCAGACCTGGGTGTTTAGAATTTATTTATTTTTTTTAGCTGCCCCGTCCCGTGAACCAGAAGCTGCATCGGATGATGGAGATTGGAAAAAAGCAAAACCTAGACGTTAATAAAATAATATAAGCACATATTATTAAAAATCAGCGATAAGGCAAATTTTATGATTGATTCTTAACCGCATATAAATAATGAACGTTATAAAAACATGTGCGGTTCGAACGTACTCCTATTACATCTGATCGATCTTTTTATTTTTTTGATACTACCTACTATACTTAGTGGCGGTTGGGAATCCTTCTGTATTTTGCCTTTATAGAAAATTTTTAAAGGACAACTAGAGTCACTCACTCTACCGGCCGTTCTGGGAACTTGCCGGTAGATGGAGTGTTTAAGGACAACTGCCAAAATTGTACTAAAACTACATACGCCGTGAAATTACAATTAACTTTATATTGTAGTCTATTTTTATTTAAATGTATTTTATTTTTATCATTTATATGGAAATTGGTTTTTAGTAATTTTAAGTTATTTGTTTAATATTTAAAACAAATACGGCTCTATAGCAGTTGTATATTATACTTGATGCTTAGCTCGGTTTTTACTTTTCATCACGGTTTGTTGCAGCACTTTTTTTAATGCACGGTTAAATTTATCGGACAGAAAAATATTTTGTTAACGTGAAATGCTAACATTTTATTAGTGTTTCCATAATAACTATCTGACAGATTAACCAACATTAACCGTGCAATGAAAAACTGATCCCTAGGTGTCAAAAGTGCGCAAAACCGAACTAAGATCAGAATATAATTTTCATTTTATGCTTTCTATATATTATTGGTATCTGTTTTTGCTGTATATTTTCAATATCCTTGTCCTAGGAATGATTTTATTTTAAGAAAATAATAATATAAAAATATTAAAATTTTGTTTGCGTTTTTCTTGTTGGTTCTTTATTTTTAATAGAAGTTTTTTTACATGTTTTGATTTAAAATTCTATGAAACAGAATCTAGAAAAAAAAATAAAACTTAGTGCATAAACTCCGCGCAGATTCAATCTGAGTGGATGAAATATAACGCAGTGCTCAATAAAGGTTTCATGATGTCATGGTAAATGATGACAGAAATTTCTTCGTACAGTTAAAATAACAATATTCATAATTTTATTTAAAATAATGTTATGTATCTCCAGCTCAGGTAGTGTATAATTGTATTTTAATTGCATATTATGAGTAAAAAAACGTTTTAAAAACATTTTCTTATTATTATTATTATTATTATTATTATTATTATTATGACGTAAAATGACAGTCAAATGTCAAAAATTATCAAAAGCAATATGGTAAATAAAAAACACTAAAAGTAATTTTTAAACTATTAATCATAGCTGCTTTGATACATTTTTTTTATTCAGATAGGTTATGCGCAAAGTTTAGTACATGATACTTTAACTCATTTTTGGTCACTTGCACTTGCCACCTTGACTTCAACCACTCAGTGGGGGTGGTTTGCATGTGACGTAAGAACGCGCTTTGCGGTTGACGTTGGATAAAGTATTTACGTAAAATATGTGCAAAATGGTTAACTGATTCTTTGCTGATTCTAAAGAGTGTTTAAAAGTCCCCTTTAAAAACTTCAAAAGCCTTTTCTGGGAGTGTTGACAGGTTTTAATTACCCCCAACAAATTTTTACACCTGTAATTTTTACTCCCTTAAAAAAAAACTAAATACGGTCTTGTGCAACCGCTGTTGGTCTCATGGTTCCAACCCTAAAATTAATAACCTTTATATAATAATAATAAAAGAATTTATTGAGTCATTCGATTCATTACAGGCTCTTCCTATATATAGATCACAGATATTTAATTTTACATTGCTTATAATATATCAATATTAAATATTTTAAAATGCACTTTTTTTATTTTCCTTATTCTACTTATTTTATTTTAAGTTATACATTCTAAAATAACACATATTAAGACGCCATGGTTATAAAAAAATTGATTCGAAGGGCTAGTATTCGTTTTTTTTTTTTTTTAAGGAACCGTTTTCTTTATAATATATATTTATAAAAATATAGAGCGATCCACATTAATCAATTAATACTAAATTTTAATATTAAATATAATGATAATTTTAACTTTGTTTCTACTAATCGGCATTTCTCAATTTTTATTATGCGTGACTAATAACCATAAAATAAGCGGGTACTGAATATATGTTTAATAATAATAATAGTATTAACGGTATTAGTAAATTATTTTAGTAGACTGTGTGGATAAATGCTTTTTGATAGATTTTACATGCAAATAATACCTAGATGTCTACCAAATATAAATTAAGAGACTTAAGTCTCCAGGTCAATTCTTTCGAAACTTACCAATATTTTTTTAATATTTTCTCAATAATTTTTTTTTGTAGACTTACCCCACTTTGATTTTTACAAACAAGTCGTATTAATGGTGCAGGTCGCTTACAAAGCGATATTTTAAGAACGCTTTGTTATATAGACTTTTTTTTGACCAAAAGTTTTTTGCCACGTTAAAAATCTTTGTTCCAAAATTTAAATCTCTGTGCAAAACGTTTTTGAAAAATCGTAGTGTAAAGTTGTTTTGCAAGCGACCTCCACCATTAATACGACTCTAGATCCTCTTCTGTCCGTGAAAAATTGCAAAAAAAATCCATAGCTATTCTATAAATTAGGTAAAGATGGTGCAGACGATTTTTTTTCGGATTTTAACTCAAAATGGTCTAAAATGTCGAGAAAACTAAAAAAAAACATGATCAATTATTTTTACCCATCATACACCAATACTACTACACTATTTTGGGTATGCCCAAGTAATAGAATTCACAATTTTGTATACTATAACTTCAATAATTTTTTTTGCTCTAATGCAACATTAGATGTTTATTTATTTATTTATTACGTTTAAAGTCATTCCGGGACCTTATATAAGGTATTTTGTACAGTCGATTAATTCAAGAAATGCGGAAGATACATCAAAAATAATTGATTACTAATTTTCGGCAAATAAATTTTTTTTTTTTAATTTAGACGCAATATTGGATACGCCACTTTGTGTTTTTAACGTCGGATTTGGTTTCAGCAGCCTCAAAAACCATACACGGTGCGATTTTGGAGGTTATTTACGAACTCAAATCGTCACTATTTTCTTATAATCTTTTTATTTATGACATAACTAAGGATTTAAGACCAAAAATTTAAAAAATCTGACAGTTGTTCTTTTTTTTAATTGCCGATTTTTTAAATAAACGTGCACTAATTAAATTATACCCTTATATCTCGAAATGTTATTAACATATAATTATTTTTTGTTCATAAGAATAAATACTACTTAATTATCTATAAAAAATGTAGCTACCAGTTTTTTATATCTTTTGTATGTTTTGTCACAATACGTGATTAAATTTGGAATTTAACCTAAAAAAGCATTAATTTTTTTTTAAACACACCACGCCATATATATTTTGTCTATGCACCACGCATAATAGTTTTCGATTTTTATTATGAATTTCTTTATAACCAATCATAATCATAATGATTTTCACTTGTTATCTTTGCTCAATTTAGAACTTAAAAAACACATTAATCACAGTGTATATGAAACAGAAATTTAATTTAAGTGTCAATTATAAAATGACGGTTATTTTGACACAAGCCACCTTGATTTTAAGGTGACTTGTGAAACGTGCATTTGACGTATCAATGTAAAACAATTGTTTTACATTGTTATCCAAGTAGGCTTAAGCCTATATAATTTTCAAACAAATGAAAAATAATTTAATGCGTTTTTAGGTTAAATTCCAGATTTAATCAGGTATTGTGACAAAACGGCAAAAGATATTAAAAAAACTGGTAAATACATTTTTATTGAGAATTAAGTAGTCTTTATTCTTATAAAAAAAAATTATATATTAATAAAATTTTGGGTTATAAGGGGATAATTAGTGCACGTTTTTTTTAATAAGTTGGCAATTAAAAATAAAACCAACCGTCAGATTTTTTAATTTTTGGTCCTTAATCCTTAGTCATAAATAACAATATTATCAAAAAAAAATAGTGACGATTCGAGTTCGTAAAATACCTCCAAAACCGCACAGGTATTAGGTAGTCAGAATCCGTTGCCAGAACCCAGACACCTTTTCAGCTGTTGACCTGTGTTATTTAAGTTAACTTTCTATAACATAAACTATACAGGGTGTATCAGAACGTTAAAAAAATTACATATGTACTTATACAGCAATAAAAAGAAATTGAGCAAAATTTCAGAGGGGGGTGTATGTATGAAATTTTGAGATAAGAACGTTTTGTTTCCACTAATCCCTGAAGCTGTTACGCCCAATCGGTTTCTATGGAAACATACCGGTAGCTGAAGGTATGCATTTTGAAAGTTTGATGACAATTTCAAATTGAAAATTTTCATATGACAATTTGTCAAAAATATTTTTTAAGATGTAAACTGTTATATTACTGGAAGATTATGGATTTTTTAACTTTATTGTAATAATTTTCTAAATTTATTAAGTGTTTTTCTTTGTTATAATCCTACTTTTAATTTTAGGTTTTAATTTAGAACGGTTGAATAATTGAAAGTTTTACATGTGCATATACACTTACATGGGATACTATTTAAGGAAATATTTTTAAACTCCCTTTAATCTTATTTAGAAAAAAGTAAAGAATTGAAATGGGACTTACATAAAAAGAAAAAAGATTGTTTTAAATGTTAAAATTTACTGGATGAAAGAAGAAGACAATTTAACTATTATAGTGTGGAATCCCTATTACTGATTGAAAATGTGTAACATCGAGCAACAAGGATAGTTTCTTGTTGGCCCAACTGTTACAGATCGGCCTTTTAAGACTTGTATTCTGTAAATAAAGATAACTAATTGACAAGATTAAAACATGTATACCTCAGCGGACTACACAGAAATGCTAATTATTTATGGTGAATGTAATAGGAGTGCATTAGCGACTGTAATAATTGTAACGAAATAAACTATTAAATAACACGTTTCTTAAGTGATTTATTATTTATATTTATATTTTATTAATAATAATCCTACCTGTTATATAAAAAAAATCCTAAAAAAATCATTAAACTACAATTTGGTATATTGGTTTTCTACTTTTTTAATCGTATGGATTGAGGGGCATTTTAAACATTTGTCTGTCGATATATATTTTAAATAGTACATTTTCCATTGCAATTTATGTGCACATGTAAAAATTTTAATTATTCAGCGGTTCTTAATTTGGACCTAAATTTAAAATAGGATTACAACAAAGAAAAAACACAACTTTGCAAAATTATTACAATAAAGTTAAAAATCCATAATCCTTCATTAATATAACAGTTTACATCTTAAAAAATATTTTTGGCAAATTGTCATATGAAAAATTTCAATTTGACATTCTCATCAAACTTTTAAAATGCATACCTTTAACTACTGGTATGTTTCCATAGAAACCAATTGGACGATTTACCCACTATTATAGGTAATTGTAACAGCTTCTGGGATTGGTGGAAACAAAACGTTCTTATCTCAAAATTTCATACATACACCCCCCTCTCAAATTTTGCTCAACTTCTTTTTATTGCTGTATAAGTACATATTTAATTTTTTTAACGTGAGTTCTGATACACCCTGTATATAATTATTTAAATTTTCTTTAAAATATGTTACTTTTTAACATTATATATTACGTTCTTAGAACGTCGTTCTTTATTAAAAATATAAAAAATCAAAATTATTGAAATATTCTAGTTTTGTTTGGTCGATATGAGCTTTCATATAAGTCGATAACCGATAGAGCGAATTTTTGTTGATATTGCTGATATCATATCGGTATCGGTCGATCCCTAATAAAAACTAAAGCAATAGGTATTTAATATTTATTTTCTTAAAAAATACATTCCATAAATAAAATTTTTACATACAGTAAAAAAAAGCTATCAATATTTACAGCAAATATACTAAAATAATGAATAAAGCTTAGTTTATGCAAAAGTTAACGAAGCCAACGGGAAATATAAGTAATTTTATGTCCATATGGTGATTATTTAGAATAAACTAGAAATATAATTAATTTTATGTGCGCATGCGTAAGTATAACTGGGTGCCGTATTGAGTTACAGGTATACTTAAAGGTCGATTCAGGCATAATTATCACTAACTAAACTAAGCCATTCTGGCCTTTTGATTGGCCAGGTGAGAAGCTATCTTTCTTTTTGGCCAATCAAAGGTCCAGATTGGCTTAGTATAGTTAGTGATAATTATGCCTGAATCGACCCTAAGAATGCGCGGTGTAGTCATAAAATTAATTGTATTTCTAGTTAATTACACTGGTCGACAAATCTGAAGATTTCTCTAACTGAGATTCCAGACATAGGTTTATACTAATTTTGGGTCGCTGAATCCAAATCCGAAGGCCGTTTGTTTCCATCACCCTCAGATTTTTTTATATCATAAAAAAAGTTAAAATTAGGAAAATCGATTTTGTGTAATTACAAGAAAATGCTTTGACTTATCACATTAAAATTAAGTACGGTTAATAGTGGTAATATAAGTTATTTATTCCCCTACTTACCCAAAAATACAATTGTGTGTATGTCAGAGCCGTGCGTTCTAAAGTGTTTCTGTAATATATTTCTCCAACAAAATTTATGTTTAAGAATTTTACAATTTCGATAAAAAATTATTATTTATTGATTAATTTTACGTAAAAAACATGTTGGACCTTTTGATCAAAGGTCAATAGTTTTCGAGAAAAATAGGTTTAAACATATCTCTGCAAGTTCCACTAAGAAAAAAACTGCTGCCAACAAGATAATACTTTCTCCTATAGGTCTAGGTTTATTAAAATAAAAATAAATAAATTAAAAAAAAAAAAATCCGAAAAAAGTGTCTTTTTTCGTTTTAACGAAAAATAAATTGAAAAAATAAATAAAAAAAAGTTTTAACCCCATTTTACCCCCTTACCCCACCCCGATTTTTAAGAAAAAAAAAATATCCTAGCCACACAAAAAAAAGGTCAATAGTTTTTTTTCCTATGTATTTTGAGGCGCTGAATCCGAATTTGAGGTCAAAATAGCACATCACCTGGAAAACTAATTGGATAAGGTGCTATTTTGACTTCAAATTTGGATTCAGCGCCTCAAAATACATAGGAAAAAAAACTATTGACCTTTTTTTGTGGCTAGGATATTTTTTCTTAAAAATCGGGGTGGGGTAAGGGGGGTAAAATGGGGTTAAAACTTTTTTTTATTTATTTTTCAATTTATTTTTCGTTAAAACGAAAAAAGACACTTTGTTCGGAATTATTTTTTTTTTTTTATTTATTTATTTATTTTTATTTTAATAAACCTAGACCTATAGGAGAAAGTATTATCTTGTTGGCAGCAATTTTTTTCTTAGTGGAACTTGCAGAGATATGTTTAAACCTATTTTTCTCGAAAACTATTGACCTTCGATCAAAAGGTCCAATATGTTTTTTACGTAAAATTAATCAATAAATAATAATTTTTTATCAAAATTGTAAAATTCTTAAAAATAAATTTAGTTGGAGAAATATATTACAGAAACACTTTAGAACGCACGCCTCTGACATACACACAATTGTATTTTTGGGTAAGTAGGGGAATAAATAACTTATATTACCACTATTAACCGTACTTAATTTTAATGTGATAAGTCAAAGCATTTTCTTGTAATTACACAAAATCGATTTTCCTAGTTTTAACTTTTTTTATGATATAAAAAAATCTGAGGGTGATGGAGACAAACGGCCTTCGGATTTGGATTCAGCGACACAAAATTTGTATAAACCTATTCTGGAATCTCAGTTAGAGATATCTTCAAATTTGTCGACCAGTGTTATCATCAAGCATGTGCAGTATAGTCATAAAATGCTTTGTTATTTTTTGGATAAACTAACCTTAAGTTATCTTAAATAATAAATTTATTTAATATAACATGATGGCCCCATTGGTTTTCTCTTCTAAAACTGGTATGACTGTTTCTACTTCTTTATCAGTATTTGATATGTATATAATTATAATATCTACAAACATCACTACGGCTGCACCAACCACAAACCTGAAATAAAATTTGAAAATTTAATATTTACAAAAGATTGTCTAATTGTTACCTATTTTTTTTTTGAAATTGTTGTGTGGCTATTTAAAAAGGATGCATTATAAAATTTTAAAACAAAACTTGGCCACATCATTGGAAGAAACTACAGAGGACGCCAAAAAATTTGAACTAAACCTAGGGATTCTAAATTAAATGACATTAAACCTCACACAAAGTTTGTCACTTTATTCAGGGACCCTAGAACATTTTCGACATCGTCTGACTCAGCTAAAAGTTAAAAATATTTAATTCTAAATTAATTCCCCGGGGAAAGTCTTAGTAAAAGAAATTGAAAAAAAATATATTGTTTTTTTTTACGTTTTCGACGTTTTATATACGAAATAGATTTCCGTAAAAAATTATGTCTGTCTGTCTGTCTGTCTGTCTATGAAATTTCTGACCACGATATCTTGAGACTTTTTGAACCAAAGCATAGTGAGCCAGGAAAAAAAACGGACAAAATTCTGAATTTTGCATACGACTATTACCGCTGATTTCGAATAAAATAACGAAAAAATTAAAAAAAAAAAATTCTGCGCCATTAGGGTGGTCCAATCTTTTTTTATCTTTCTTAAAATGTTTTAAATGGCTTCTTTTGATTATATTGATGTAGACCAATGTCCATAACTTAAAAAATCAATATGATAATCGGTTTTTGAGTCTTAACTGTGCAGGTCCTGAATCGTACAGTGAATATTTTTTTTAAATCGGACTTTTCGTTTAAAAGTTACAAGGTTTATAGTCAGAGGACAGACTGACCGATATTTTTTTAACACCTATATTTTTCACATTTTCTCGACGTTTCATGGCATTTTAACCCGAACATGCAAAAAAAAATTGACTTTTCGGTCGACGTCGCCCATAAATTGCTAGAAAAGAAGATACGCCCTTTGTCGTTGGAGATAAGCATTTTTGTAATGTAGTGATCGTAAATAACAACTTTATTATTATGATATATATATAAAATATATATTGAAGTTCAAGTACGTAATATGGTGAAGCTGGAGCTAAAGTGGTCTAAATAAAATTTTTGGCGAAAATGAGTTACGGCCATATTTCAATACTAGACATTATACATTTATAGTTTAAACGCATTTTAGGTCTATAAACCAGCCCGAACCCCTTAATTTAAACTTTTTAATTTGTTAAAAACGGTTTAGCTCATGGTATTTTAAATATGTATTTTCCTATTTCTAAAATTTGCAAAAAATATATATAAGCGAGCTTTATATAATATAATAAAATTATTTTTGGGTGTGCCCAAGTATTACGCAACCCTGTTTGGGGTATACTAAATAAGCGTTAAAAAAAAAGGGTCACAATATGAATAGTTTCAGCTAAAAACGCACAAGAAATGTTGTATAGAACATAAAAAGACCCACCAAATAAGATTATAATTAATTTAATGTAATTTTAAAGCTATTTCACAGATAAATTTTAGAAATTGCTATTTTTGCCAAAAGTAAAAAAGCTAAAGTGGTCTAACTAACATTGTTTCCAACACTCGTTATTTCCCAAACAAAACCAACTATTGCAACAATTATGCATGGAAATATTGTAGTACTACCTTTAAACTATACTATAAAATTATTTTTGGGTGTGTCCAGGTATTACGTAACACTTTTTAGGGTATACTAAATGAGCCTGTTTTTACAAAAAAAAAAACATTTTTTTGTAAAAAATAGGCTTATTAGGTATACCCCAAAAAGTGTTACGTAATACTTGGACACACCCAAAAATAATTTTATAGTATAGTATAAAGGTAAAGGTACTACAGCATTTAATGCATAGTTGTTGCAATAGTTGGGTTTGTTTGGGGAATAACGAGTGTTGAAAACATTATTTTTTAGACCACTTTAGCTATTTCACTTTTGGCAAAAATAGCAGTTGGGGTCTTTTTATATTCTATACAACATTTTTTGTGTGTTTTTAGCTAAAATTATTCATATTGTGACCTTTTTTTTTGTAAAAACAGGCTCATTTAGTATACCCTAAAAAGTGTTACGTAAATTTATGTATGAAATAGCTTTAAAATGGCATTAAAATAATTAAAATTATATTATATGGTTAGGTTTAAGTATTATTTTACACCTACTGTGCCAACTTACCGAAAAAATAATAAACTTTTGTGTGAAAAGAGACCTTAAGTTTTTTCCTAAAAAGTGTCGGGTAATAATTGAAGGCACCCAAAACTAAAGTTATTTTAATGAAATAAGTTTTTTTATATTTTATGCTAACATATGCCCAAAAAGTTTTGCTCTAAAGGTAAAAGTGGTTAAATTATAAGTCAAAACGCGTTTTCTTCATTTTCTCCATATTTACATTTTGTTAGTTAGACCACTTTAGCTCCAGCTTCACCATATGTACATATTATAATAAATTAGAAAAAACATAAAAAAACGATCGATCCGGACGATTTTTTTATATTTGCCTAAATTACTTCTTTAAACAATTTATGACAAAAAAATCAGAGGTCGGAAACAAAAAGTTAAAATTTGCAAAAAAACACCGTGCTACAGTAGCACGTTCTAGTAAAGTGACATTAAACTTCACGTTTAATATATATTATACAGTGCGGTCCAAAAGTCACCCCCCCCCCATCTTAACTTTTGAACGGGTTGAGATATCGATTTCAAATTTAGAACTCTTAAATTAGACAACTTAAACTATCTTTAAGCATATATTTGATACTTTTATCTCTTAAAATGTGGCCACGGGGGCATGGGGGGAAATTTTTTTAAATCGAAAGGGGGGTCGTGTGATACATCATTTTAAAGCCTTTAAAATTCTCTATATAACCATACATTTTTAAATTTTTTAAGTTTTTTTTTGTTAATTTTTATTTATGTCAACTAAAATTAGTTGAAAAGTATAATTTACTTTTTTTCATTATGAAATTAGGCATTTTTAAAAAAAATTTTAGAGAAATTTTGACAAAAATACCCATTTTCAACCCTATTTTAAACAAAAAAAAATGTTTAAAAAAAAATAAAAAATATACAGTTAAATGGAGAATTACATATAAGCTTTAAAATGATGTATAACACGACCCACCTTTCTATTTAAAAAAATGTCGCCCCAGGCCCCCCTGCCCACATTTTAAGAGCTAAAAGTATCAAATATATGCTTAAAGATAGTTTAAGTTGTCTTATTTAAGAGTTCTTAATTTGAAGTCGATATCTAAACTCGTTCAAAAGTTAAGAGGGGGGGGGGGTGACTTTTGGACCGCTTGGTATATAGACTTGCGTGTAGTTTAACTAGAATATTAATTCATGGCTTGTTTAATAATTTCACATTTTCATTAAATATCTTTGAAGTTAAAACTAATAATAGCTAACACAACCTACAAAATAGGCTCAACTTTTTGCCCTGGGAAACGGAAAGTTGGACCTTATAGACTTTTTTCTCCCGAGTCCGAATCTGCTTTCAGAATTTTATATGAGTTTATAAACCAAATGTGCGCTAAATTCGTCATTTTGGAAAGGTTATATTTTTGTTATCCTGGCAGATTTCTACATAACCATCAAATCAATTTATAGCTTCAACCTTAAGCTATGCTTATATAAAATAAAAATATGAAAACATTTAAAATAAAGACGTAGGACTTGTTATTTTAAGCCCCCTATTTTATCCAAAACCATTGAACTCTACTTTTCTACATGACGTCACTAAGACATCAAAATTTATGTGAAAATTTGCAAAATTTATTATTTTTAATTAAAATTAGGTTAAATGGTTACTTGCACAAATGAAATGTGTTTTTTAACGTAGATTTTTATGACGGATTAAAATGTTTACTCAGATTTTTTCCGTATGTTCAGATCTTTAACGTTTTACAGTTTCATGTTATTGCAACAATTTTCTTTTTCAGTCATGTTTTAAGCAACACATTTAAGCGCTACATTTATATGTTTATTGTGGTTGGTGCAGTTTTTTCTGCTGAATTAAAATATGTAATTAGATTTTTTCCACACGTCGAAGTTTTGTGCAAAAATATAAGTTTCAAAATATCGTTGAAACGCCGTATTTGGCAAGATAATTACGCCTAAGCTAATTTTATATAATGTGTTCAATTAGGTCGAACATGCTGATCAGTGCAGTTTTTTTCTGCTGAATTCATATATTATTTTTTTTTAAGTCAGAATTTTGAGCAAAAAGCGCATGAGTTTCGAAATACTGCGTTTCTAAAATATTTTGAAACATGCGCTTTTTGCCCAAAATTGTTACGTGCTGCAAAAAATCTAATTGCATATTTGAATTTGGGAGAAAAAACTGCATCAACCAGCATATTTTACTTAGTTGAATAAATTAATTTAGCTTAGGCCTAATTTACTTGCAAAAGACTTCGTTGCTATATTTTGAAACTTATGCGCTTTTTGCGCAAAATTGTTACGTGTTGAAAAAAATCTAATTGCATATTTGAATTCGGGAAAAAAATGCATCAACCACCATATTTTACCTAGTTGAGCATATTAAATTAATTTATCTTAGGCCTAATTTACATGCAACAGACGGCTTTTTTACGATATATTGAAACTTATGCGCTTTTTGCGCAAAATTGTTACGTGCTGGAAAAAATCTAATTGCATATTTTAATTCGGGAGAAAAAACTGCATCAACCAGCATATTTTACTTAGTTGAATAAATTAATTTAGCTTAGGCCTAATTTACTTGCAAAAGACGGCTTCACTGCTATATTTTGAAACTTATGCGCTTTTTGCGCAAAATTGTTACGTGCTGGAAAAAATCTAATTGCATATTTTAATTCGGAAGAAAAAAAATCATCAACCAGAATATTTTACCTAGTTGAGCATATTAAATTAATTTATCTTAGGCCTAATTTACTTGCAACAGACGGCTTTTCTACGATAAATTAAAACATGCGCTTTTTATGCAAAATTGTGTCGTGCTGTAAAAAATCTAATTGCATACTTGAATTTGGCAGAAAAAACTGCATCAACCAGAATAAATATATCAATGTAGCGCTTAAATGTGTTGCTTTAAAACGACCGAAAAAGGAAAATGTTGCAAGAGCAGGAAACTTTTAATCGCGGTTTGCTAAAAATCTGCACGTGATGTAAATATTTAAATTCTTAATGAAAATCTACGCTAAAAATCACATTTCGGTTGTTCAAATAACTACTGTTAATTTAAATTAATAAATTTTGCAAATTTTCACATCAATTTTGATGTCTTAGTGACGTCACTAAGACATCAAAATTGATTGTTCACGTCATGACGTGAACAGTCATGTACAAAAGTTGAGTTCAGTGGTTTTGGATGAAATAAGGGGCTTAACATTACTGATCTTATGTCTGCATTTTAAAAGTTTTCATATTTTTTATTTGATATAAGCATTGTTTAAGGTTGAAACTCTAAATTGATATGATGGGTATGTAGAAATCTGCCAGGTTATTAAAAATAGAGCCTTTCCAAAATGACGGATTTAGCGTACTTTTGGTTCTTAAACGGCTCTTGCACAAAATTGTGACGTGGTGGAAAAATTCTAAAAGCAGATTCGGACTCAGGAGAAAAGAGTCTATAGGGTCCAACTTACCGTTTCCCAGATCAAAAAGTGTGATGTGTTGTGTTATCATTTGATGTTTTAGTGTAATGGTTTTGCTTTTATTGTAAATTAGTATTTTCTTAGCTAATTTTAATTTGGACATGGTCTACGAGATTTATAATTCTTTATATTTGCTTTAGTAAACAAAATAATGGTTATCTATATAAAAGATGTTGTAATTACTGTAATTGGGATGTTATTTTGACAGAGTACTGATTTTTATTGTTTTTATTTTGTTATTCAATTTTGTCCTTTGTGTAGTACCATCGAGCATAAAAAAGGATCCGGAAGGGTGGTCTGTCTTGCGGCAAGACTCTTGCCGCTCAGGTCCTCCGAATCAAATTTGTGAAAGTAATGTTTTTCTTTCCTTGTTCAAAGAATTATTCTAGATAAAATAAAAAAAATAAAGAAATATATCGGGTGTCCCAGCTAAGATAGATCAGTCGTTTTTTGGCGTTATTATTAAAGCTATGCGAATAAAATTTGTGTCGGTCAATATACACCCAACAAGCTATAAGTGCGAATAAACAAACGCTAGTAGAATATTTGAATATTTCAAACCATTTTTATAGGCAATTTTAATTTAAATACTAAAATTTAAAAAATATGTGTATAAATTGATCAAATAATGTTTCGTAATTTGTATCTAAAATATGAATGATTTCATTTGGAATAATTCTAATTTATTATTATATTAAAATCACAATATTTATTAACATCTGTGGTTAAGTACCCAAACGATTTCCTAGATGGAACTACTGTATTTTTAACAATTCTGAATCTGAATACAGTTTATTTAAATTCCTTTTGATACTACTAGTAGTAAATAAGCTAATGGTACTTCTACGTAAGCCGTACGTTTGGATTATTATAATTAAATTCTTTATTTAAATCCAAAGGCAAAGTTAAAGTTTATTTAATTAACAATAATTTATATGATATTTATCCAGAGATTTATAATTTTGAAATTTAATTCGCGCAACTGCAATCAAAATAAGTAAAATTCATAGAGTTCCACTATGGACCAAAAAGACCTTCGTTTTTAGCCAAAATCAAAGTAATTGATTACTTTGGCCAAAATTCAGCTTTTGGCCTTAATATCGTAAAAATTAGTAACAGGGGGTTTTCGAGGATGCTGAAACTCAATCTGTTTTTAAAAATTCAAAATGGCTAATCCAATATGGCGGCCAAATCTGTTAAATTTTATTGGATTCTGAATGAGAATACTGAAACAAGGTATGTTTATAAAAATTTTAAATTCAAAATGGCTGATACAATATGGTGGCCAATTTTAAACAATGTTGATGAATTATAAAATAAGTTGGTATTTATGGGTTTTTGAGGTCGTTTATACCGAATTTGATGTTAAAAATTTAAAATAGAAAAATTAAGATAGCCATGGGACATTTAAAACAGGCCAAAATTCACGTTTAAATACTTCAATAATAAAATTGGGTATACGGGGATTTTTGAGGATGCCAAATCCGAATCTGATATAAAAATATGAAAATGCAAGATTTCGAAAAATATGGCGGAGAATTTTGTACAATTTTAATGGAATTTGAAAAAAAATGGTATTGAGGAGGTTTTGTGGTAGCTAAAACCAAATTTGATGTTAAAAATGTAAAATTCAATATGGCGGATTTATGGTGGCACCATTTTTTAAGAATTTCTATATATTAAAGTCAAATTTAATCATCATAATAATAAAAAATCCCATATACCGGGTATCCCAACTCTATTTACGATGTTCTCGAAAACAAAGTGATAATCAAGTTCTGCGAAAACCATCTTAAATTACACAACTTAAACTATCTTTTAGCATATATTGGATACTTTCAGCTCTTAAAAGTTTTCATGCACGTAATTTAAAAAGTCAATGCTAAGGGAGTTACGGTCCCCAAATTTTTTAAAGGGTGATGTTACCTTTAAAAGCGATTTTTGGACCTACACGTATAAAACTTTTTTTCTTAGCTTTTGATGTAGAATTACCCTGCATTATTGAAATTTAGGTTTTTAACATTTTAGTGTTTGATTTTTGGATCTAGAAAGGTGTAATTTTGCCTTTAATTTTATTTTTCTCGAAAACGGTTTGGACTTTTTATGGTATTACAAGAATACCTTTTTAATGTGTTTTTACCTTAGTAGTACTATTCTAACGTGTGGTACATCATTTTAAAGCAAATAAAATGCTCTATTGGACTGTATATTTTTTATTTTTTTAAGGTTTTGATTCTTTAATTTTTTGTGCTAAAAATGCGATTTTTATTTTTGTCAATTAAAATTAGTTTAGAAGTATAATTCACGTTTTTTCGTTTGGACTTTTTAACTTTTAAAAAATTGTTTGATTTTTTTAGAGTAATTTTGACAAAAATACCCATTTTCAACCCTATTTTAAATCTAAAAAAAAATTTTCAAACAAATTAAAAAATATATAGTTAAATGGAGAATCTTTAAGTTTTCGAGAAAATCGTTGGGTAAATAGAGTTGGGAAACCCGGTATATATATAATTATATATATTTTTTTTAATAAGTTAAATAATTTCTTAATATTTTTCGCAATTAAAAATTCTAATTTTGAAGCTATTTGGGATCCGCCATTTTGAAATTTGAATGATCAATATTTGATTTTTTTTTCACCACTTTTCGTCGCTATATTGGTTTCGCTATTACTAGCCTTAAAAATTGCTAGATGCCAATTTTTATTGGAATCGTAATTTAAAATTTTTAAATTTCAATAATGGACTCGATTTTAGCAAAAACCCCTAGATAAACATTTTAACGCCATTTTGAATTTTAAATTTTTAATAATGGACTTTTTAGCATCCCTGAAAACTTTTAGACGCCAATTTTTATTAAAATCCATTAAAATTCAGCAAATTTTGACGCCATGTTGGGCCCTTCAATTTGAATTTTCATTTAAAAAAATGGATTAAGTTCCGGATTCCTTAAAAAACCCCAGATACTAATTTTTACAAAAATACCACCAAACCCAATTTTTGACTGTATACTTAGGTATTTCATACGCTATGCGCGACCTTGGATTTTATTTAATAGCTTTTTGAAATCTAAAAATGTGATAAAATACAATTAATATTCTATAAGACTATATCAAAAAAAGTTTGATTGGCTGGGGAATCTCGGGGAATCTTGAATTCAAATAAAATTTATTAAATTTTGATATAAAATTCGAAATTAATATCAAATACATAATACATACAAATATCATACAAAAATATAAAAAAAATCCCTATTAAGGTTGGTCCGCAAATGAGCCCTTTAAAACTGTAATAAATAAGGTTTTTAATTAATACCCTTTAAGCTAGAGCGACGAGCTTTTGCATGTATACTAGTGTTAATAAGGGCAATAAGTTTAACTTATTAACTTATTTTTTGAATTTATTTAGAGGCTTCCCTAGATGGAAAAATGTATTAGGCTTAACACCTTTTTGCCCCAAACTTTTTTATGTGTAATTTTTTTTGTTTTTTTTTTTGTAAAAAATATGGATTCCTTGAGTAAAAATACATAAAAAATGTCATATAGTGTAACACTGTAGGAGCAAACGTTTAAAAAAAATGCAATTAAGAGGAAGTAACATTTTGTGTCACCAAAAAGGTTACTTTTTAAAAGGCTATAAACTACTCCTGTAATATTACATTTAGGTGTTTTGGCGAAGAATACTTTTTTGCTCATTCAATATGTTATCTTCGAAGGGCCGTAGCTTCCTTAGGGCTCATTTCCGGACCAACCTTTATAGAAACTTTTTTTCATATTTTTGGATGTAGAATCACCTCTTACATTTTGGCATGGCAGTTACTGATCACCCTGTATGTTAATATTACGAAATCCAACTTTTGCAGATTTTAGGTGGTTATTAAGCTTATTTTGATTTAAATGTACACAAAAAGCTATTAAAATAGAATGCATTTAACACACTAAAAGACCATCAAAAATTTATTTTTAGAAAAAAAAGTTGAGTTTTTAGCTTAAAGTAGTCATAACAACGAGTTTAACTAAAATTTTATGTATACAGGGTGTTCCGTGAGGAAAGGGAAATATTTAAAGGATGTGTTCTTAAAGTCAAAATAAGTAAAAAAGTTCCCATAAATATATGTCCAAAAACGACTCGTAAGGTAGCTACGCCCCTTCAAAGGGGTACAAAAATTTCGATTTTTTTATTAATAACTTGGTGTTATAGCATCGAGGTTTAGCATCTGATCTATGCGTCCGTAATGGGGGATCTTATCACTTTTTTGCCCCAAACTTTTTTTTGCTTAACTTTTTTGTGGGTTTATTTTTAGAATAGTACTACTAAGGTAAAAACACATTAAAAATGTACTCTTGTAATACCATAGGATTAACCTTTTTCGAGAAAAATACAATTAAAGGCAAAATTAGACTTTTCTAGAGCCAAAAATCAATGTTAAAAACCTAAATTTCAATAATGCAGGGTAATTCTACATCAAAAGCTAACGAAAAAAGTTTTATACGTGTAGGTCCAAAAATCGCTTTTAAAGGTAACATCACCCTTTAAAAAATTTGGAGACCGTAACTCCCTTAGCATTGAAATTTTGGTTTTTAACATTTTAGTGGTTAAGTTTTGGTTCTTGAAAGGTGCAATTTTAACTTTAAATGTATTTTTATCGAAAATGGTTAATCCTATTACAACTAGAGTGCTCTTTTAATGTGTTTTTACCTTAGTAATACTATTCTAAAAATTAACCCACAAAAAAGTTAAGCAAAAAAAAGTTTGGGGCAAAAAAGTGATAAGACTCCCCATTACGGACGCCCCTGGTTAAACTAACTACCTGCAAATACCATTGGCTGATATGCCTTATAAAGAATAGATAACGTGCTAAACCTCGATACCATAACACAAAGGGTTCCTAAGTTATTAATGAAAAATCGAAATTTTGGTACCCCTTTAAAGGGGCGTAGCTCCCTTACGAGTCGTTTTTGGATATATGTTTATCGGAACTTTTTTCGCATTTTGACCTTTAGAATACATCCTTTAAATATTTCCATTTCCTCACGGAACACCCTGAATATGTATACAACTATTGCAGAATGTGATATTCTTATTTAATATTCTGAGTCCAGAGGGGCTTTTGGCCAATTTTAGGGAGCTCCTGGCCCGTAGTTAGTATGTATTTTAAATTAAATTTTAAATTACAAAATAATTTAATATTATGACTTGTTTAGCTAATGTAAATAAATTAATTAAAAGTTTAATATTATATTTTTTTAATAGTATTAAAAGCGACAGTTAAAAAAATTGTATCTTAGAAATAAAATCTAGG
This sequence comes from Brachypterus glaber, assembly GCA_958510825.1. Classification (NCBI taxonomy): domain Eukaryota; kingdom Metazoa; phylum Arthropoda; class Insecta; order Coleoptera; family Kateretidae; genus Brachypterus; species Brachypterus glaber. The sequence goes on from OY294044.1 coordinate 36,311,681, forward strand.
GTAAGGGGGGACATTTTTTAAATGAAACGATTTTTTTTGTAAAATTTTATTTATATCGTTCAAAATTAGTTTAAAAGTACAATTGATGTATTTGCATCATGAAATAAATAATTTTTCAAAATTGTTTAATTTTTTTAAAGAAATGTTGAAAATTCCCATTTTTGGGGCTTTAAAATAACCCCACGAATAACAAATATGTGGGCAAATAGAGAATTTTTAAGCTTTAAAATGATGTATCACACGACCCCCCTTCCTATTTAAAAAATTTCCCCCCTTGCCCCCGGTCTCCATCGTGCCCCCTAAGCCTACCAAATATGTACAAAAAAATTATTTGGGTTATGTTATTAAATAAAAATAAATTTTATGTGTTTTAAATTTCAAGTTAAGATATCAAAAAGTCCAAACGTTCAAAAGTTAAAGTGGGGGCTGACTTTTGACACGCTGTTTATTGTATTGCATAGGTGATTTGTGATTTATCATTAGATTTTCTGGGTAATTTCTTTTATTTTTTTGCTGAAAGAGTCGTATAATATATTCTTAAGTTTTAGTAATTTGTACATGTACCTACCAAAATGAATATCCTAAGTCGGCCATGCCCACTGAAGTCCATTCATTGTCCTTGTCTTCTCTAGAAAGGACACTTTCTTGAATTTTCATGTAGAATTGGCCTACCCAAAATGATATTGCTACGGTATCGGCAAGAACTAAAATCAACAAAAATACAACCCCTTTTGAAATTAATGTGTTCGTATGAATTTTACATCAAAAGAATACAAACTGTAGCAGCATTAAGTTTTGAAAAATTACACTTTTGTAAAAATTCTTTAAAAATATTTGGATTTTCAGCTGTACAGAACATTGCTTTTTTTTCAAAAACAAAAACACACAGTAAAATAAAAAAAAATCAGTAGATATTTTAAATTTAAATTTTAAAACTGACTTAAAAAAATAAATCCATATAAATGAGTTCATTTTATTACTTTAGTACAAAACTGAGTTTGTTTTACATGCAAAAGGCCCATATTGCACAAATTACATTACATTTTTTAGGGACTTTCAGACCCCTCGATAATTTCCCTATACCCTATTTAGTAGTATTTATTGGACATTCCTTCGCCCCAGTTAATGGAGCTCTCTACAACTAGAATTATGGAACAAAAGACGTCTACCCTATCTCTATCTCATTTGTGCTACACTTTCCAGCCAACCAAATAAATACTGTATTTGTTTTTCATACAACAAACACAGTATTTATTTGGTTGGCCGGAAAGTGTAGCACTGAGCGGCACGAACGAACATCGCTAATGTGAATCTGTAGAATAAGATAATTCTACTAAAATTTAAATGGCGCCAGTAATTTCTTTAATAAAAATAATATAGTTTGGACTTTTCGCCCGGCCAAGTAAATATTGTATTTGTTCAACAAAGAACAAATACAGAATTTGTTTGGTTGGGTGAAAGTGGGAGTGTATGTATGTCTACTATCCTTTTTGGGTAGAACTTTTGTCCCTGTCTAATCTAACGGGAGAAATCGCCATTGGTCTAGCATTGTCAAAAATTAAATGTCCTAGCAAATGTAATAGTATATTACGTATTGACTACGCGAACTTAGTTTTCAGTGCACAAGAGTGATTTTTACGAGGCGGAGCCGAGGAAAAAAGCACTCTAAGTGCACTAAAAATGGTTTGCGTCGAGGTGCGTATACTATTGTTCCTACGACCTAAACGTCCAGAAAAACGAAAAAATTATCCTAAATTTAATTTGTCAATTTGAGGTTATGTGTTTGAAGTTTGCTCATTTTCTGACAGCAGATATGTAAAATCAGCTTATTGTCACTTACCAACCGGTGGAAAATAGGCACTAGCTACTATGTCGTAGGAAATTATGTTTCTAACCTAATAAGAAAATGAAACATTTCCAACTCGAAAGATGCTAGGCCTAGGCCAAATTAGCATGTCGAGAGTTGGAAATGTCATTTTTATGTGGTTAGAACATAATTTTATTCACAACCATAAATAAATAACACATTACCTCGTAAAATAAATATTATTCCTTATTGTTTTTCGTAGAAATAAACAAAAAAATTAGGTTATTTTATTCGCAAACCACAGCTGTTTACAGACAAGGCGATAGTTTCGCCATCTATGAGGTATAACCAAAAGCCAAAAAACAGGTTAGATATGAATTCATATCTAACCTAGGTTAAAAAAGAAAAGCTTTTTTAACTTTTAAAGAAACAGGCAAAAATTATAGATTTAGCAACTTTTTATAATGCATATAAAAAACGTTTTTCTGTATGCATGTGAATAAAAGAATTATTTAACCTGCTTTTCACTTAGAAAAAAGCATGTTTTATTCGGATAAACGTAACATTTTTTAGAGAATTTTTCTGCCTACCTTGCCTCGTTAACTTTATACTTTTAAACCCTAGATTATAGTTTGACGCACGGATCTGTAGCTACGGGAAATATGTTTGGAATGTGTGTGCAAGTGGGAGGCCCGATGTAGGCACGCACGCCTTATAACGCTATTGACGGAAAGAAGAGAGCGCGAATGATTCCTCCCCCTTCCGTCGGAGACTTTCTTTCATGCGGAGAACTATACCCACCTTATTTTTTAATTCTCATTATTTCACTGCCGATTTTAACTTTTCTTATTAGTAGCAAATTATTCTTGTTACAAAACAAGAATATTGCTCACACATTTAAATATTTTTTTACTGACATGCGAATTAATTAAACCACATTATAATAAATTAATTATAAAAACAAAGAAAGTTTAACTAAATCATTCATTAACCTATATGATTTATAGTAAAATTTATAATTTTACTATTATATTTTAAATTATACAAATTATTCTTGTTTTTAATTATACAAGTTAAAAAAGACAAATACTACAGTATTAACTACCTTGAAGAAAAAAAACTAAAAAATGCCTAATATAACAGTTCAACTGCGGCCATATTTAAAAGTTCACAAAATTTTTATTTATATTTAAGATGACACTTTTGGCAGGAGGACTCCATGTACTATCAAAATCAGATATTTGCCGCAATTCTACACGTGGCTCTGCGCGTTAAAATTTTGGCGTAGGGTAACAGTCATATGTACAATTGCGGTTATTGATAGAATTCTATAGTGCATGTCAGTTCGGTCACCTTGCCATTGAGCTCGTATATTAGTTTCGTTACAAATTTTACTTTTTTATATTCCAGGTGTTTTTAATGTTTTTTTATAAGTTTTAGAATCTGAATTCGTAAAAAAACATACTGTTTTTGAAATATTCCACCTAAAAGTATTTTTTAAAAATTATATAGCATGATAAAGTTAGTAGGCACACTGCGCTGAAAATAATTTTAACCCAAAAGTTCTTGCACTCGGGGTTTTGTTTTATATTTTATTTATTTGATGATTGCTTATCATTTTAATACCAAAACGAAAATCGTAGGGTGCTCACTTTTTTGGATAACTTGATTTTTAATATTTTTTTAAAATTTTGTCATATTTCTCTAAATTTTCAGTGTAAATTTGATTTAAAACAATTTATTTTATATCTGATTATTTACAACAAAAACAAAATTCCTAAATAGAATATAACAAAAAAAAATGATAATAGGATGGTCCTATATTCCTTTACTTTGTATTATGTTAATTATAAATACATAAATACGGAATAAATTTTAATTCGGGTTTGGAACCGTGTAGAGGGATTTTTACTTTCCTACGTTTCGTCTCTTAATACTAAATACATCCTCAGCGATTAAACGGAAACTAAAAGTTCTCCAAATTTAGGTGGCAATGAAAGCATTAAAATTAAATCTGTAAATACATTTACTAAAACCATTCTAATTTTATATGGTTTGTTTTTTTATAATTACTTATTAAATATTGTAATTTACACAAATTATTTCTAAAAAAGGTAGACGCCTAGTATAGGCCTATAATTATATTATAATAGTCAAAAAGTTTTATAGATCAAAAAGACACCCGCAAGGATTAAAGCAGCTTCGACAAAGCAACACAAACAATAGGTGCGCAATTTATTTGCTAATTTTTAAAATGGTCTGTGTAAAATAGAGTTGTAAATATAGTTAAAAGTATATAGAAACTAGGATAAAAACTTTATTTAACAAAAAAAAATTATAAATGCATGGAATTGCATTCACATATAGCTCTTAATAATTTAGTAGCATATTCTGGCTTAGTCTTACACACTTTATATTTTCCCCATATTTTTTTAAAATTAAAGTGAATTGTTTCCATGGCCTTTTCACTATAAAATCCAAGGCTAGTAGCTTTGGGTGTGACTAAAATTTCAAGTCCGTGTAACTTTGTTTAAAATTTTCAACCTACACAATTTTCATTTTAAGTAGTGCTAAAACATGAATGTACAACAATTTGGAAATTCTACAGTGCTTTTACAAATGGAAGACATTCTAAGCTGCAACTAGCTCTCAAAACATCTACTTTATAAAGCAATATTTTGCAGGCGTTGCCATTAAATGCTGGTCTACCAAGCCGAATTTGCTTTTGAACGTGACATGAATTACCCCTTCAATGGCATCATTTGATCAAAATTCTTGCATTTTATTAAAAAGAGTATTAACAACTCCTAACTTGAGGTAAATTTTTCAAGTTTTTGCAATCTTCTTTTATTCCACCTCTTTCACACCATTTCTCATAATTGTTCAGATTACTGCCTCCTTTTTTTTTGGGCTTTATTTCAGATAAAATATCTAAATAACTATTATAAGTAATAATAACTTTTGCTACTAATGGTAATAGACTAAAATTAAATGTAGAATTATAATTATTATATTATATTATTATAATTATAATTATTAAATTAAAATTTAGGTCTGTATTATGTACAATATTATTAGGATAAAAATAAATAATATAGGACCACCCTAATACATGCGTATGTTTTTGTTATTTATGGGATTAAAAACTAAAATTTAGATGTATATTTTATCCAAAATATTTCGTTTTAAATAAGATTTACACAAAAAAATTAAGGAAATATAAATAAATTAAAAAAAAAATTGAAAATCAAGTTATCTAAAAAAGTGAGCACCCTATGAAATCATCAAAGAAATAAAATATAAAACAAAACCCCGAGTGCAAGAACTTTTGGGTTAAACTTATTTTCAGCGCAGTGTGTAGGGTGATCAGTAACTGACATGCCAAAATTTAGGAGCTGATTTTACATCCAAAAATATGAAAAAAAGTTCCTATAAGGGCTGTTCCGAAAATGAGCCCTAAGGGAGTTACGAGCCTTCGAAGATGGACATATTGAATAGGGAACAAAGAAAGCACCAATACCATTTTAATGCTGCAGGGCGATTCTTTATTATTATTATATTATTATTATTATTATTATTTAAAAGTAAGCAAAAACGTATTCTTACCGAAACACCTAAATTTAAAATTAAAGGATTAATAGGCTTTTAAAAAGTAACATTTTTGATAGCACAAAACTTCCTCTTAATTGCATTTTTTAACAGTTGCTCCTACAGTGTTACACTATATAACATTTGCATACATACAAAAAAATCTAAAAAAATACACATAAAAAGGTTTGGGGCCAAAATGTGTGAGCCTTACATATTTTGTCCGTCTAGGCACGCCTCTGGGTTGGTTTAAAAAAAGTAAATTAACATTAACGAATTGCCCCTATTAATACTAGTTTTAGGTATACATGCAAAACCTCGGTGCTCTAGCTTAAAGGGTACCAGAGTTATTAACTAAAAACCTTATTTTTAGTATTTTTAATATTTATGTATATAGAATCACCTCTTAAATTTTGGCATGCCAGTTATTGATTACCCTGTATTAAAACATTAGTTTCATAATAGGCGTTTGTAGAGTACAAGTGCTAAACGCATTGAAACCAATGTTTATTGATATTTTTTCTACTTGCCTTGTTTAGCTAAGAAAATTTAATAAAAATTTTTTACAAATTGTCCAATTATCCAAATTGTTTGTTTTAATGTTTAATATGAAAATAGAGTAAAACAAAACTGTTAATTTTAATTAACAGGGAATAAACAAAGTAGTTTTCCACTTTTTGTCTAAAAGTCAGAAAATGTTAAGAATGTTGAAAAATTGGGGAAATTACGCTTTCATTAAAAAACCTGAAGCTAATTGGGTGCTTTTTTAATAACGATTATGTAAATAAATGGAAGCGAAAAAAATTAAATTGTTATGCTTTACGTTTCAGTCAGGGATTTTTTTTTATTTTGGTCAGGGAAAACCTGGAAAAGTCAGAGAATTTAAAATTTTGATAATTGTGAGAACCCTGTTTTAGTATAGATACTTACGTGCTAAAAAATTCCATAAATACAGTCCTTTCACGCCAGTCACGCGTCGGGAAGTCGTGGTTGCCGTGTTGACCGCCGCAAAAATTGCTGCAAGTGCGGAAAACAACAATGCGGCACTCACCGCGGTAACTGTACCCAACCAGAAACCATATATCAAAAATTCTGGCTCATATTTCAACATGTGAATAACTGAAACAACAATAAAATCTTCTTTAAAATGTCTGGTTTCTACTTATTATACAGTGCGTGTCTAAGCCCGCCATCGCCATTAACTTTTGAACTACTTAAGATATCAAAACTTTATCAGAACCCAAAATGTTTTTTGGTATATACATGATGTCCAGTAAATTATGTCATTAATTTTAAGGGGTTTGGACTTTTTACATAGGAAAATATGAAAAAAAAATGTCTAAAAATGCATAGTAAGGGAGTTAATCCCCTTTGAATGTTGCTAAAAAGTCAGTTTTTATTTAATAACTCAGGAACGCTTTGAGGTACAGCAACGAGTTTTTGAATGTAAACTAAACTTAATAAGGCCCATCTTCGTATGCTATCTTTATGTACTTATTTTAAACAGGGGTGTGCGAAACTGGGGGGCCTTATTAAATACTAAGAAAAAACCTCATATAAAGGTACTTTTAAAAATCAATCCTAAGGGAGCTATGGGCTCCTAAAAATGCACCATTTTTAAAGGGCCGTAGTAGCTTTAAAAGCGATTTTTCGACCTGCATGTATAGAATTTTTTTTCTTAGTTTTTAATATAGAATAACTCTGCATCATTGAAAATTTTAAACATATTCACATTCGTGAAATTTCACCTTTAAATGAATTTTTCTCGAAAACGGTTAATTCTACAGTATTAGAATAAGAGTACCTTTTATATGTATTTTGACCTGAGGAATCATATTCCAAAAATAAAGTTAGAAAAAAATTACATAGAAAAAAGTTCGGGATAAAAAACTAATAAGGCTCCCCCGTTTTAGACACCCCTGGTTAAAATAAGTACATGAAAATAACATACGAAGATGGATCTTATTAATATTAGTTCACTTGCAAAACCTCGTTGCTATATCTCAAAGCGTTCCTGAGTTACTAAATAAAAACCGAATTATTTAGCCACTTTCAAAGGGGCTTAGCTCCCTTACGACGCATTTTTAGATATATGTTTATAGGAACTTTTTTTCATATTTTATTATGTAGAATTGCCCTTTAAAATTAATGACATCATTTACTGGACATCCTGTATTTGATATTTTTAGGGGGTACAATTAGGGACACTAGATCTAGGTCTTCAGTTAGCAAGACGTATTTCGCCTTGCTAACTTAAGACTTAGGTCTAATGTCCCTAGGTTCAATAGGGGCAGGGGGCAAAGCGGAAATTTTTTTTAATGGGAAGAGCTTCGTCTGATACATTATTATAAGGCTTATTAAATTTTATTTTTAAGCAGAATTTTTTTAATTTATTAATTTCTTTTGAAGGTGAACAGTTTTCAGTTTTTTTTTTCTGTACAAGAATTACGATTTTATTACTTTTTTTATTAGTTTAAAAGTATAATTTACGTTTTTGTATCATGAAATCAATCATTAATCAAAAAAAGTTCGATTTATTTTAAGAAAATTCCCATTTCAACACTTTTTTAACCCCCTCAAAGTTTCGAGAAAAATAAAAATATTATATTAAAAAAGTCGCCCCTTGATCCCCTGTCTCCATTCAATGGACTTTCAATGGCATTGTGGCCCCTAAACATTAAATATATATGTTATTTATGTGTTATAGATTTTAAGTTGATATCTTAAGCCATTCCATGTAATATTAGTTTGGACCTATAATTTAATCAAAATTTGGCCTCTTAGATATTAATGTGACCATGTAGGGGAGACTAATCTTTGGAAGACATGGACCCTTGTCTGAATGGTATTACCGATTATTATACTATTCATAGCGCCTGTACTAGGGGAACAGGGGGCACAGTGAGTCACTTACTTTTTCAGAGCGAATATTTTTAAAAGTTTTGATAATAACTCAGTTTTTTTTTTCATACTACGTTTCTTTGATTTTCAAGCTAACAAAATTTGCAGGTTTAAATTCAAAAAGGAATAGACCATGATTTTTTACAAGTACTTTTTTGACAGTATGTCATTTGATTCACTGAGCCCCCAGTACGGGGTACAGTGAATCACTGCAAGGGGTACAGTGAGTCAGTATGGGGTACAGTTAATCGTGATATTTAAATAAATTAAGTCAATTTATTAATTAAAAAAAATGTTTATTTTAGATACCTACATAGTTAAATAAACTTAAATAAAACTCTTTGATAACAAAAAACAAAACTTAAAATTAATTAACGTAGGTAAATCAAAACCTTGAAAATGAAACTCTTAAGTAAGAAAAAAAAATAGAAGTCAAAATAAACTAACGTAAATCAAGACCCTGAAAAACAATGTTAAATGTATACATTGATTGTATATTGTATAAACCAATTTTCAAAAAAATCATCACCACCTCTAAGGGGGTGGATTTGAAAAAAAAATAATTTCAAGATTTAGTTTTAGTAACCTCAAAAACCCCCATATTCAATTTTCACGAAAATATTAAAAATATTTTAAAATATTTACCCCCTCACCCCTTCGGGGGTGTAATTAGAATTTTTTTATTGTCAGATTCGATTTTAACAATATTAAAAACCCTTATAATGAAATTTTCAAATTTTTGTAAACAAATATTGTTCTCGTTCGGGATTGTTTTTGATGAACAATCCCGAGCGAGAACTTTTAGTAACATACCTGTATGCCAAAGTCTCTAGCTTAAAGCGTTCTTAAGTTATCGTGCCCATGTGTCCCGGACAGACCGACCAATCGACCAACAACTTTTTTTGCTTGAAATTGATTTATATCGACATAAAACGTCAAAAATACGAAAAAAAAAAATTTTTACGAATACAGGGCTTTCCTAAATTTTGAAAATTTTTAAAATGGGCAAGCAAAATTCCTAAAATAATTTTAATTATAAATTACAGGAACATTTAATTATAGTTGAGGCGCAGTGGATCATGAGCCACTGTGTCCAATCGGTCTTTGACTCACTGTGTCCCCCCAGTAACCAGACCAGTTCAAAGTGGACATAAAAAAACATACCAAATATCTGATAAATTTGTGTAAACACACTTATTTAAGAGTTAATAAAGAATATAAAAATGACAAATTACACTGGAATTTACGTAAAAGTAGTACAAATATACCTAATTAACAGATTAATAAAAAAAAATACTTTAATTATTTATTTTATGCAGCCACCTCTTCGCTTCAACACACGCCACGCAGGTTTGCCGGCAACTGACCCTTTATCTAGAGAAACGTCTTCTTAGCGTGCCATTAGAAAGCGGAGTTTCTAAAAATAATATTGGTATAGTTATAGTCAACGATTCATTGTGCCCAATGACTCACTATGCCCCCTGTTCCCCTATAGGTTAATTCGTTTAAACGTGAAAGTGATTCATGCTTAAAGCAACCTCCCGCCTTGCGCTTCCTTACCCGCAACGCCTATACTTGGTATCCCCTCACGTTCCTCACAAAAGTTATGGGGGGTTAAACCTTTAAAAAAATTGATTAAAGCTGAAAGAAAATTCCGATTAACGTAACTTTTTCAGAAAAAAATACTTTTATTATAAGGATTAATTCTACCAATTTTGAAAGTAATCCCTCCAAAACAAAAAAAATATCGGGGGGTTAAACTTTTTTTAAAAATAAAATAATGAAAAAACTATAATTTAAAAAAAAGATTTATTCAAAAAAATTTCGTTTTTCTCAAATAGAGTATTAAAAATTTTTTTTGTTAACTAATTACCCCTAAAAGAATTAATATAGCCATATGCCTCTATGTCAAAGCGTTCTAGAAATATCGTCTTGTAAAGTTTATTCTCACAGAACTTGCAGACAATAGTTTCTATTCTATTCTATTCGTTGGAAGTACTAGCCATAAACACAGAACACCCCTCCATAAATGTTTTATACGGTATTTTACAATTTAAAAATTACTTCAAAGTGTTTAAAGTATCTTATGGTCCACCCTAAAAGAATTAATATAGCCGTAAGAGCTCAAAAATTTAAGTAACTTATAATGATAGTAATTTCTAATTTTGTTTGAAACTACTGAACTGAATTTCACGATTATTTGTAAAATAAAAAGTGTCGACAATTAGATGAGCCGTCATGCATTTGTGCTATTATATTATACTTTATTTTATTGTAGAAAAGAAAATCATGCTTGTTTTAAAATTAAGGAAAAAATTACATCTAGCCATTTTGCTTTCTTCAGCTTCAGCTCTCCCAGCTCAGATGGCAATCTCTGTAATCGCCATAAGAACAGTATTTTTCGTATTTGAATCATTAACTACTATTTTATACATTCATTTACTATAATCTATGGCTAAAATACAACGCAGTGACTAATACCTAAAACGTAGTATGCTGCTCTCGTATAAGGAATTTCCCTCAGACAAAGTTACGCGAATCGCACCCGAATTGATAAGATCTTCGCCTTTTACCACACGTTCACAAATAAGTCACTGCGTTGTATTTCAAACACCTACTATAATGTATATAGAAAAAGTGACACCTTTGTCAAAAATCAGATGTCTGATATTTGAAACCTAGAGACTTCTTAGAATATTCTTAGAACTTAAGTGCTATTAGGGTAGCAAACTTAAAACCAGCAATCCCCGAGTCCGACTTCGAGTCGGACACCGAGTCCGACTCTGACGAAGAGATCGATATTTCTTTAGAAAACCATTATGGAAATCGTTAACATAGTTAGTGCAATGCTCAGATTGCGACATTTTAAAACGCCCTGGAAAAACGCAGATGTAAAGTAATCAAATAACCCCGTCAAAATCCAAGTTTTTCCGATAATTATTGCCCCATAAGCCTACCTTCCCTAGGCAAAATAGCCAAGAAAGTCATCTTAACCAGACTCCAAACACTAGTCGAAGAACTAAACCTCCTCCCAAACGAGCAATTCGGTTTCCGAAGCAGAAACTCCACAGTCCATCAGGTGGCCCGTCTGGCAGACTGATTAACTGATAGACTAAAGAGGCGCGAAGCCGCGGGACTGATCCTCCTCGACATCGCAAAAGCCTTCGACAATGTTTGGCACAAGGCCCTTGTAGACAAACTCCATATGCTCGGCCTCCACCCCACAGTGATCCCCGGATATGATTAGGTTTTAAAGAAAGGGCATCGGAAACAAACAATGGATCTTGGTAGTACAGGGTATGGGCATCATAGATCTATTATGAGTAAAATCGCGTTTGCATATCTTTGGAAGATATTGGTAAAAACTCTTCAGGAGGCATCACGGTCAACACCAACTACTTAAAAGAAAAACTAAAAATCGATTCTTATAGTATTTTTTGTGTAGATTCTAACAGCATTTGGCAAATTTACCTATCGTTTTTAATTTTTGAGAAAAAAGCATTAAACTACGATTTTAGTGCGATTGTTGGACTGGTATAATAACTTTACTTTAGTGACTATTAAAACGTAACTAGACTAAAATAATAGCCACAAAATAGAAGTATAAAAGCATAATAGCAAATTTAATGAAATTTAATCCTATTTACTTTAAAGACAATATTTCTATATCAATTTTTACCACCTCAGGGTGCTTTAAGTTAATTAGTATATTATATGCTTCACATTTTGACTTTCTTGTCAATGCTTAGTTAAACATTTGAACTACAGTGGTTCTAAAACAATTTTAGGATTGCTAAAGGGTAAGACACGATTTTATTGAAAATTATTTATTTAAATTCTTTTTCTTGTTCTTTATCAAATCTTTTATAATTTTTTAGTATTTCTTATTGTAATTTTAATGTATTCTATATTTTATCATTTTATACTTGTTTTTATATTTAACTATTATTTTTTTATTAAATATTGCCCTGAAGAAGCCCCATCAATAAGGGCGAAACGATAATTTTTAAGTATTTTTAATTGTGTTCTTAAAAGCAACCCTTCCAACTAATATTGTAACTTATGGTAAATAAATGCACTAAAAAGTAAAAATTTAAAAACAAAACGTCAACTTGACTTTTTCAAACTAAAGATCTAAATATACTTTACTTCAAGCAAGGAATAAATTCATAACACCTTAAAAAAAATATTTAAGCATTTCTTACACAAGTTTAACATCTTCACTATAACTAAAACCACAGTTTAAATTTATTTTATTTATAATAATAATAATAATAATAAATTGTTTTGGAACTACTGCAGTAAAAAATTTAACTATGTTACATTGATAATTAAGTCAAAATTGTAAGAAACATAAATTAAATTACATTATATTTCACACTTTACGAAGTGTAGAGCTTAATGTCCACTCTATTCAGAGACCTTACTGAATTATGGCGTTTTATTAAAATGCCACAACTGAGAGCCAAAATAAAATAAAATAAAATTTAACATACGACCTTTTTTACTTTGAGTGAAGATATTATACACTGGCCACCTTAAAGTATCCCGTAACGTTAAAACATTTCTATAGAAAGACTTTCTTTCGGGTCAGTAGGATTAAAATTCTTTATATTTGCTATTATACTTTTAAACTTAACTATTTTAGCTGTTATTTAAAACCAGTCACGTTTTAATATTCACTGAAATAGAGTTTTTATGCCAGTCGAAAAATTGTACTAAAATCATGGTTTATTGCGTTTTTTCACAAAATAGGCAGAAGATAGGTAAATTTTTTAATCATTGTTAGAATATGCGCGAAAATTACTACTAGAATAAATTAAATTTTTTCTTTTAAGTAGTTGGTGTTGATCGGGAATCCTCCTGAAGAGTTTTCACCAATATCTTCCAAAGATATGCAAACGCGATTTAACTGTTAATGGATCTTTGATGTCCATACACTGTGCTACCAAGTTCCATTGTTTGTTTCTGATGCCCTTTCTTTAAAACCTAATCATATCCGGGGATCACAAAGCTCACGTCCCATTAAAGCTGGCGTCCACAAGGTTCCCCACTATACCCACTTCTCTACAATCTATTTACCGCATATATTCCAAAAACAGAGGCTACACAATTCCCCTTTTTGCCGACGACACCGGCGTCCTGGCAAAAGCTAGAAACCCCCAGCGTATCCATATTGCACTCCAGCGCCAAATGCCCTAATCAAATGGTTCTCAAAATGGAAAATCAAAGTAAACGCCAATAAAATAAAAGGTATCCTAATCTCAAGGGTTAAAACAGTCCCACCTCAACCCATCCAGATAATTGGCCAAAATATTAACTGGGAAAACCATGTTAAATACCTAATCGTTACCTATCCAAAATTTTTACTTGGGATCAGAACGTAAAAAATACACTCCAAACAGCCAATGGCCGCCTCTCCCAACTACCCCCTAATAGATAGAAAGAGCCCCCTATCCATAAAAAATATGCTTCTCCACTACAAGCATAAAGCCAGTACTCCTCTACGGAGCCCCAGCCTGGAATAAAATCACCCTAAACAAAGCGCTTTCAGCCAAACTTCAGGCCTTCCAAAACAAAGTACTCAGGATATGCCTCAATGTCCCCTGGTTCATGAGGAATACTCAAATCCACAGGGAGGACGGAAATCATCCGTTATAGCAAGACTTTTATACAATACAACCTAGATCACCCAACCCCCCTCATCTCAAATTTTCTAGGTTAGAATCACGAAATTCCCTACACCTACAAAAAGATTAAAAATGTCTTCAACCAGTAATGGTGCGTACCAACTTACGACCGACACAACTACAACATAAGTGAACTAGCTTCACTCCCCTCCTAGGAGGATCCTCGCATCCCTCCCCTCCTCCTAATTTATTTAAGACCATTTAGGCTGTAATGTTTAATTATCAACAGTCATCGGCGAATTTCCAGTGCTCGCATAGGCGCCGCGTCGATTCTATCGTTGACGCGAGGTTTTAAATATTTACATTTTTATTTTCTTCGAAAAACACCGATATATTTACATATTTATAGTTAATATGTATACAATATTGAATTGTTGTGTGTAACAAATTAGTCGTCAAATGTTTCGATTTAGTGACCTTTATAAAAATTTCCCTCATAATTCGGCAAAATTATTCCGTAAGCCTATGTTTCTGTGTTTATTTTCAACGTTGATGAGTCATAACTGAATTTATTCCGATTAATGATTATCAAGCTAGCTGATGATTTTATTGCCGTTTAAAGATAAAATACAATATTCTCGATTCATTTAAAAGTAATTCTAGCAATGACCTATTGAGATTGTTGATATCAAATTCTTTTGTGGCATAGGTAATTATGTTATATAACAAAATAAGAAAGTTAAATGCAGCCAATTAAATAATAAACAAAATACTATGAAACTATTATTAAAAAATAATTATCAGCCAAGTAATCATTATATCAATAAACCAATTTTCAATTTTTGTGCGATAACGAAAATTACCAAGTAAATAAGTTTTTTGAACTCAATTTTAATTGCTTTTTTAATTGTTTTTACTCTTGTTCTTATTGGGCTTTTAAATTATGTAAATATATTCTTACCAGTTTTTTATTTTGCACAATTGCGTCACATAAACAATTGAATTGTTAATTACTTACTTCTAACAAATGTCCAAATGTTTTGGATTGCTTGATATGCATACAAAGTTCATCATCTGTTAATAGAATATTTTGGTCGTTTAACACTTTTGGATATTTTAACACAGCCCCACAAAAAAAAGTTCTGACCAGCGAACCAGACCATGTATCCCTATGTATTTTCGGACGCTGAATCCGAATCCGAGGTCGAAAAAAATCGTACACCCCCAAAATCAATAGCCAGAGCCAAAAAACACCCTTGGAATGGGGTAAAAAAAATTCAGACCAGCGAACCAGGCCCATGTATCCCCATGTATGTTCAGTCGCTGAATCCAAATCCGAGGTCAAAAAAATCGTACACCCCCAATATCATTAGCTAGACCCAAAAAACACCCCTGGAATGGGGTAAAAAAACTTTAGACCAACGAACCAGACCCACGTATTCCTATATATTTTCTGTCGCTGAATCCGAATCTGAGGTCAAAAAAAATCGAACACTCCCACAATCATTAGCTAGAGCCAAAAAATACCCCTGGAATAAGGTAAAAAAAAATCAGACCAGCGAACCAGACCCATGTATCTTCGGTCGCTGGATCCGAAGCTACTCCCCATATATAAAAAATCGATCCATAACAGCAATGACTGCTGAATAAGATCGAAATATCTAAGTTTTGTTAAAGTGATAAGAAACTGCATCAGGTCCGACGTAATTTTCAAAAACTACCCTTATAAGGTTGAGAACAATCATCCATGTTTAAAGGACACGAGAAAAACAAGAAAAAACGTTTTCTATTTTCATGGATGCTATGATTAGCTGAAATTGCCTAGTACTCTAAAATAGAACCAAAAACTTACGTACGATCAAAGTCCTTCAGTGTCAACCCTCAGACGGGGTGAAAACTACCCTTGCCACTTAGCAGAAGGGGGTGGTTTTCAAGCACAGCTTCTCACTTCCACACAACGCAGGTGTTTTACGTCGGACCTGATGCAGTTTCTTATCACTTTAACAAAACTTAGATATTTCGATCTTTTTCAGCAGCCATTGCGGTTTTGGATCGATTTATTTATATATGGGGAGTAGCTTTTCCCCCTTTCCCCCCTGGAGGTGTGTTTCAAATCTATTGTATGTACGCTGCTATTTAACCTTAATTTAACGCATGGTGCACCTATCAATTAGTATAATTCGATTTTATCCCATTCCTCGAGTTCGGATTCAGCAACCGAAAATATATAGGGATACATGTGTCGGGTTTGCTGGTCTAAATTTTATTTTTTTAGCCCATTCCGGGTGTGTTTTTGGGCTCTAAGTTTGGACTTTTGGGGGTGTACGATTTTTTTTTGACCTCGGATTCGGATCCAGCAACCGAAAATACATGGGTCTGGTTCGCTGGTCTGAAAATTTTTTCTTGCCTCATGCCAGGGGTGTTTTTTTGGCTCTATCTAATGATTTTGGGGTGTACGATTTTTTTGACCTCTGATTCGGATTCAGTGACCGAAAATACTTAGGGATACATGGGTCTCGTTCGCTGGTCTTAAGTTTTTTTAAACCCCATTCCAGGGGTGTTTTTTTGACTCTAGCTAATGATTTTGGTGGTGTACGTTTTTTTACCTCGGATTAGGATTCAGCGACCGAAAATACATAGAGATACAGGGGTCTGGTTCGCTGGTCTGATTTTTTTACTCCATTCCAGGGGTGTTTTTTGGCTCTAGCTAATAATTTTGGGGGTGTGCGATTTTTTTGGACCCCGGACTCGTATTTAGCGACCGAAAATACATAGGGATACATGGTTCTGGTTAGCTGGTCTGAACTTTTTTTTTGTGGGGCTGTGTAATTTAATGCAATATATGAGATACGAACTGCCACGATTGTTATTTCTTTCTAAAAATTTACAATTTAGAAAAAAAATGTGTTTTTGTTCTATCTTCATTTTTTTTTAGTTTAGCAATCCAAACTGGACAGTCTATCGCAAGTTTTTGAGTTATTTGAAAAAATCAGTTGTCTTGATTTTAACTCGATAAATGACACATCCCTGTGGCACAGGGCGGACTTGTGCTTTTTAACTTAAATCTTTATTAAAACTGAGGTCCACAAGGATCTATACTGAGACCACTCTTTTGAAATTGCTTTAAATGTTATGATCCCTTTATAAAATGTATTTTTTATTAATTTATAAATAAAACTGTTTTTAAAAGATAATAGATTTTATGATTTGAACATGTTTACAAGAACTTTTTAGGACTATACAGTGTATGGTATACACACATTTTTTTGTCATACTATTTGAAATTCTATTATATCTCAAAACTGAAAAATGGCCTTTGTTATCCAGTGTTTTTTGTATAATTAAATGATAATACAATAATCTATAATGACCATACCTCGGGGATAAGCGAGCTGTTCTTTGGTTCATGAGCGTAGGTTAAATTCAGAACTGATTAGAAGCGACCGCAAGATGTTTGTCCTCACTACAACAACACAACGCCAGTGCATCTATGATAAAAGCTAAAAAAGATGACACAAGTTGAGTCATAGCTCGCAACTCCCCGGGCTCTGATAATGACGGTTCTAATAATAACACTGGCCCACACTACCTTCTTATGAAAAAGTAGTTTCGATCTGATTTGGACACGGGCACAACTCCAAAAAATCCCTAAAGTATTAGGGCTAGATCTACTTATAGAGCATTATAAAAATCTCGAGGATCGGGGTGCACCGGTCTTATTGAAAATGGTTTCGGTCAGATTTGGCTGAAATTTGGATATATACGTCGATTAAATAGGTTATTGTGCCTTCGACTTGCACGCATCCTGTCTTATGACTGTTTAGCCGTTAAGAGCGCGCCAACCTATCCATAAAAATCGGGGTATATTATATTTGTCGCCTTCGGACACACAAGTCCCAAAATTCCATAATAGTACATAACTAGAGAACTTTGAAGATCTGGAGCTAGCTCGTCCAATATTCTTTTTTGCTGTTTTTTGAAAAAGTTTTCAGCGCCAAAAAATACGTAATAAAAATGGTTAAGAGTAATTACAATTTTTTATTTTTGGTGGGCCTGTGTAACTGATAGAATTTATTTTTCACCCATATTTGAAATGTCTTTACAAGAACCTGTTACATTCCACATAAATTAATGCTAGTTATGATGTAAACTTTTTCAATACGTTACACCCAAAGTATTGTAACGATAATATGTATATTTACTTCAGTGTTCAGTTATGTAGCGGAATTCGTTGTTATTATAAACTTAGTATATATTTAAATCATTTAAATTTATTAAATTATTAATATATTCCAAGTTCAAGAAGGAAATATATTTTTTCCTCTACTTCTAGGGAATAAAATGATCGAAAAAGGAATTTATTTACAATATATGTTAATTTATTCGTATATATTATGCGTTGTATGGATAAATAATTACTATATCGAAAATAATTATTTTAATTAGAAGGATTTATAAATCCTTTTATGAAAAGTGCACAAATTGAAAACATAATTTTAGTTTACTTTTTTATAAAATTAAATTGATTTTCAGGTAACAAAAAAAAAAAAATTGGAGAAATTGCACGATTTTTTTTTTCTTCTCTTCTTTCGAATTTTCCAAAACCACCAAAATTATTATACTCTTTTTTCGAAAGAAAAATCGGTCGGGGGGAAGGGGGGTAAAAGGGGGGATAAATTTTTGTTTTGGTCGTAATTTTTTTATTATTTACAGTAGAAAGAAAATTTAAAAACTACATAAAAGGTAAAATAAAAGTCCACAAAAAATGTCATTATCATTATCATTCACAATACAAGAAAAATTCGAAGACCACAAAAAAGGTACATAAAATTACAAAAAATAATTCATTATCATTTTTTTCCAGCGCCCCCCACCTCTTCCTCAGTATGTAAAAATTGTTTCTAGATACAAAATTTTTTATTATTCACAATAGAAAAAATAAAATAAAAAAACAGCTAAAAAGTAAAATAATATTACACAAAAATATTATTATCATTTTTTCCAAGAACATTTTAGGGAAGAGAGGGGGCTGGAAAAAATAATTAGAATTTTTTGTAATTTTACTTTACCTTTTATATGGTCCTTAAATTTTTCTTGTATTGTGAACAATAAAAAAATTATGTCTAGAAACAATTTTTTACATATTAAGGGGGAGGGGAAGGGGGAAATGATAATGACATTTTTTTTAATTTTTATGTGGTCCTTAATTTTTTCTTTTATTGTGAATAACAAAAAAGTTATGTCTAGAAACATTTCTTTACATATTAGGGGAGAAGGAGGGGCACTGGAGAAAAAATGATAATGACATTTTTTATGTAATTTTTATGTACCTTTTATGTGGTCCTTAATTTTTTCTTTTATTGCGAATAATAAAAAAGGTGTGCTAGAATTTTTTTTTTACATAGTGGGGAAGAGGGAGGGGCGCTGAAAAAAAATGATAATGACATTTTTTATGTAATTTTTATGTACCTTTTATGTTTTCCTTAATTTTTTCTTTTATTGCGAATAATAAGAAAGATATGTCTAGAATTTTTTTTTTACATATTGGGGAAGAGGGAGGGGCGCTGAAAAAAAATGATAATGACATTTTTTATGTAATTTTTATGTACCTTTTATATGGTCCTTAAATTTTTCTTGTATTGTGAACAATAAAAAAATTATGTCTAGAAACAATTTTTTACATATTGGGGGAGAGGGGAAGGGGGAAGTGATGCTGACATTTTTTTTAATTTTTATGTGGTCCTTAATTTTTTCTTTTATTGTGAATAATAAAAAAGTTATGTCTAGAAACATTTCTTTACATATTGGGGGAGAGGGAGGGGCGCTGAAAAAAAAATGATTATGACATTTTTTATGTAATTTTTATGTACCTTTTATGGGGTCCTTATTTTTTTCTTTTATTGTGAATAATAAAAAAGGTATGTCTAGAAACATTTTTTTTACATATTGGGGAAGAGGGAGGGGCGCTGAAAAAAAAATGATAAGGACATTTTTTATGTAATTTTTATGTACCTTTTATGTGGTCCTTATATTTTTCTTTTATTGCGAATAATAAAAAAGGTATGTCTAGAATTTTTTTTACATATTGGGGAAGAGGGAGGGGCGCTGAAAAAAAAATGATAATGACATTTTTTATGTACCTTTTATGTGGTCCTTAATTTTTTCTTTTATTGCGAATAATAAAAAAGGTATGTCTAGAAACATTTTTTTACATATTGGGGAAGAGGGAGGGGCGCTGAAAAAAAATGATAATGACATTTTTTATGTAATTTTTATGTACCTTTTATGTGGTCCTTAATTTTGTTTTTATTGTGAATAATAAAAAAGTTATGTCTAGAAATTTTGTTTTACATATTGGGGGAGAGGGGAGGGCCCTGGAAAAAAATGATAATGAAATTTTTTGTGGACTTTTATTTTACCTTTTATGTAGTTTTTAAATTTTTCTTCTACTGTAAATAATAAAAAAAATTACGAACAAAACAAAAATTTATCGCCCCTTTTACCCCCCTGAACGATTTTTCTTTAATACAAACTTGTCTAAGATAGTACAAAAATACATAATTGTACCAAAAATCAAGCCTTGAGTTTAAACCGTTCTCTAGTTATGACTACAAAAGTTCAAATAGCAGTAATATCTAGGTACTAATTTGTCACGTTTGGACATCTTCGTCTCCAAAGCTGTAACTTTTTGAAAAAAAAAATATTATTTTTGATAAAGCTTTAAATTAACCTAAATTAAGATTAAATTTTTGTATTATTATACGCTGGATATGGGAAGAGAAAAAAATAATATCCACAATTTAGGGGGGTAAAAAAATATTTTTCCATAATACAAGGAACAAGAAACAAGAATTTGGTAAAATCAGTATAAAATTTAACTAAAGTGAATCAAGCAAAATTTCAAGATAATCGATTAAAGAAGAATGAAAAATACTTGAAATTTTTGAAAATTTTATCGTTTTTTTTTTTTCGATTATTTAAACAAATTATTAACCGATTGTAAGTTACCAGGTGTCAAATTAACCGTTTTTTAGTATTCTAATAGTGTACAAAATATGAAACACCCATTAGCATTAGTCTCTGAACTAGGTCAAAAAAACAAATTTTTCCCGGTTAGACCACATTAAACCATTGTTTAAGCAATGTTCCACCCTTTCAAATTTGGATCCCTTAAAATCCCAAATATATATGTTATAAATAAATATATCGATTTTTCCATATGGCTACCTGAATCGAATTACAATAAATTTTCGACGATTTTTGTCTTATTTTATTGGTTAAATTCTTAAATTAGTTTAGTATTAATGATTGGATAAACTAAGCTATAAACATAAAAATTAAGGATTTCATCTTAATTAACCAAAATAGATTTAGTAATAGCAATTATTTATAGTTATTAACAACTAATTAGATAGAAATTTAAAATTAAAAATTGATCTAATGGTAATACTATTTTTGTTATAAAACAGGACAAAACATTGTTTAATGGAATCTTTGTACACTGAAAATATAGTGGAATAGAGCACAAAAAATTGCAATTACCTGCGTAAAGTAAAAAAGTTAAAATTTAATTTCCAATATAATCTGAAATATGTATTTAGTTCGGTCAAATTAGTAAGACCCCATATTTACCATTGGCGCGAAAATATAAGGGTAGTTTTTTGTATTTTTTGTAAAAAATCAGCCTATCGTGGTATTGCACCAGGAATATCTCGGAATTGGTTAGTTTTACATCCAAATGGTTAGTTTTACGAAAAAAAAATATATAAACGAATTTATAGATAGGAAAATTCTCTACAAGATACAAATTTACATTTTTTTTTCGAAATTTTTTTTGACAAGGTGTATAAAACTACCCTTAATTTTCAGCGCCGAAAAATAAGGCTAATTTGGGTTTTGGGCAATATTTAAAATAACACATTTGTGTGGAACTTAATAAGGAATTTTTTGGTTTAGTTACTTTTTTTATCAAATCGATGGTTTTGGAGAAAAAATCAGAAAACCAGTGGCGTCACGCTGACGGGGTGTTTTTTTGAGAAAAAAGGGACTTTTTGTTGCGCCCACCGCTCAATAGCGGGCGCTACGTACGGGCCGAGGTACGGGCCTTTTATCTGCACCTTTAGTGCATAATCCCAAAATATCAAAACTATATAATTTTTTTCCGCTATTCGCAATTTTTTATTCTAATTTGATCGTACTAATTTTCTTTCCTTACTCTTAATATCAATATTAGATAAAAAAACCAAATTTTTGAGCCTATTTAATTAAGGACACTAGATCTCTGGCGCAGACACAGAAAACTGAAACTAAACTATTAAATTTCACAGATTTAGTGCCCTTAATTATATTAGGCTCAAAAATTATAGGACTAAAAGAAAACCCATATTATTTATTATATTTAAAATTTAAACATTTAATGTTAATTTTTTTATAAATAACAAAAATATTTTCTTACCATCAATATCGTATGTCCTCCAACCATAAGCCACATTCAACTCCTTTTTACCATCGAACAACCCAAAATGAATCTTTCCATCACTTTCCAAAGGATTTTTTATCCTTTTGGCTTTAGCATTCACCCATTGTTTTGTCCCTAAACTGGCAACTAACAATGCCATTGCAATGCACGAACCAAAAAATGTCATAAATATCATACCCCTTTTGAACAAATTCATTTTTACACATTGTATTTACGTCCCAGGGAAGAAATGACTATTACAACATTTTAGAATTCATATGTTTATTGTTTTTTGCACATTATGGTAGTATAACTTTCTTCTGATGGTTTTTACTAATTTAATTAAATTTTTAATGTATCTCGAAGGCTTGTTTGGTATTTTATGCTATGGTTCTTCGACGGTTAAAAATTGTTGAACCGTATATCCTTCTTAGTCTAGCGTTAAGGTCTCTTATAATTTTTATTTACAATGGTACGCAGGTCGTTTTATGCTATCTTGTTTATACACAAATTTACACTTTTATTAAAAAGTTATCTCTTCGTGTCAATTTCATACTATGGCCTAGATTTCAAACTGTACCGCACTTTATTTTAAGAATGTTTATTTAACATTGTATGATACAAACACAATTTTATTTAAGAAATATTTTAAAATTAGGTAAAATATCACTAAAATTGTCACTAAAAACTATTTTTTGTTAAGTGTTTCGCAAAAAAAATGTGCAGCTACATTCTCTAGGTGTGTAGACATCACTAGAATGTGTTTCTACTCTTCGCGATGGACCTCATTTAGTGTACAGGTATAGAACAGGTAAACTCGAGTCTTTTCGTAAATTCTCGTTAATCCCAGAAATTATGAGTAATTTTAACTTTAATTCTTGTTACCTCGTTAACATTTGGAGAGAAAAGGTTAAAAGTTGAATATATCAACTAGGAAAAGTGAGACAAGTCCAAACCACATCAATACAGCATTGATGTCGTTTTGACTTATCTAGTAACTATACTCTATTTAATGAGAGAATACCACTCTGACGTTACAGCGCGTAAACTAAATAGCACTATGTAATTGACATTTATTTCGTTAGAGGTCTTTCTACCTTCAAATTTTAAAAATATATTTTTTAAACATTTTTTTATATATAACGAAAAAAAATTTTGTGAAATTTTGTAGGTATGTTTATTTATATTCAAAAAATACAAAAAAATTTATTTTTAAAGTGCCATTTTTTGGCCATAAAAATCTGGACCCCGGAGGTAAACGAGAACATGTCACAAAAACGTAATTTTTCAGGAGAGCAAATTTTTTATTCTTTTTTAACATTAAATGCATGGGCATGGTTTTGTTTTCCATTGTATTATTTCCATTATTTATAGTAACTGGACATAGTGCCCTGTACCTCTATGTAAATCGAAAAATGCACATCAAGGACTCTATTTCACAAAAAAATGAACATGTAGCATGTCCGAAAATAATTGACAATCAGATTCTTTAAGGCAAAAATATTGAAAAAAAACACATCAAACTCTTCATTGGCACTCAAACAGCTCAACTCAACTCAACTAAAAATTTTTTGTGTATTTTTACCTTTTAAATGATTCTTAATTTTTTTTCTATTGTGGATAATAAAAAAGTTATGTATAGAAATATTTTTTTACCTTTTGTGTAATTATATTTTACTTTTTAGGTGGTTTTTAAATTTTTCTTCTATTGTAAATAATAAAAAAGTTACGGCAAAAACAAAAATTTGACACATCTTCCCAATCCGATTTTGCTCAAGATACCCTAAGTAAAAAATGATATCTAAAAACTCTTCAAATGATCTTAAAATGATATTAAAAAAACTCTAGAGTATTGGAAAAGCATTTTAAGATCATTGGAAGAGTTTTGAGACATCATTGCAAGATTATTTGTTAGTTTTCAAAATAAGAAATTTGCGATGTTGCCAAAGGATTTTAATAGGATTTTCCACTAGCAGTTTCCCGATTTTTAATATAGTTCTCCGCATGAAAGAAGGTCTCCTAAGTAAGGGGGAGGAATCATTCGCGCTCTCTTCTTTCCGTCAAGAGCGTTATAAGGGGTGCGTGCATACATCGGGCCTTCCACTTGCACACATATTTCCCGTAGCCACAGATCCGTACGTCCAACTATATGAATATTGTAAGTATTCTAATAGCATAGCATAAATGATGGAAAGTGCACCTAGATGTACTTTTTTTCCAACCAACAAAAATAAAAACGGTATATATATATATATATATATATATATATATATATATATTATATTCTGTATCAGGAGAATAGGAAAACCAGCAGATACCAAAAATTAACAATGATTTTAATAGCATTCACGGAGAAAGAAAGAATTCTATAAAGATTTTATGATAAATAAAAATATTAGGTATGTATCGAGTCTAAATGTATTCTTTAATAATAAAAAAACGACTGGTCTAACAAACGAAAACTTTTTCCCATTCAAGTACTAGGCGATCAAGCTTTAGCATCGTGTTAAGCCATCTTTTATGATGTGCCTCGTGTATTTTTGTTTTGCCATCTTTTATGATGTGCCTAGAGTATTTTTATGTTAAAGTTTTATGTACAAGTAAAAGTGAACCATATATATGGTTAATAATCGTGCGAACTGTTGAATTTTAAGTGAATAATAATGGACGTTTGAAGATAGCTTTTTTGTGTGTTCTTAATGATAACTTTTTTTATTAGCGTGGAAATTACTGCAGTAGTAATTTATCAGTGATAGTGCGCAAGTCAGGATACATATCCGATTAGTACTTGCGCACTGGAAACCTCATGATTATATAGAGAAACCCTGGTTAATTATTCGGAAGAAAAAGACCAAATAAATAGAGAGAGAAAACTTTTCCCTTTAGTTATGTATATTTGCTGAGTTAAGGGGTATCCAAGTATTACGTAACGCTCTTTGACGAAGGGTGTATCTAACTGTTTAGGGGTAATCCAGGTATTACGTAACACTCTCTAGGAAAGATCTGTTAGTTAAAGGGTATCCAAGTATTACATAACGCTCAGACAACGTATGTGTCTAACGGTTTTGGGGCCATCCAAATATTACGTAACACTTTAGACGAAGTCTGCTACGAATTTGGGGCCATGCGAGTATTACGTAACACTCTCTAGGCAAAGTCTGCTGAGTTAAGGGATATCCAAGTATTATGTAATGGTCCCTAGGCGAGGTCTGCTGAGTTAAGGGTAATCGAAGTATTATGTAACGGTCTTTGACAACGCAGGTGTCTAACGGTTTTTGGGACATACGAATATTACGTAACACTCTCTAGACGATGTCTGCTAACTTAAGGGGTATTACGTAATTATCTTCGACGAAGGAGTTATCTAACTGTTTAGGGGTCATCCAGGTATTACGTAACGCTCTCTAGGCAAGGTCTGCTGACATTAGGGTATCCAAGTATTACGTAACGCTTCCTAGGCGAGGTCTGCTGACTGTCGAAGTATTAATAAGTTTTTAGCAAGCATTCAAAAGTGACCAAACCCAATAAAATTGTTAAAAACAAAACATAATAATATATTTCTGAAATCCAGAAGGGGGGCGACGCCCCCACCCCCCATATTATAATATAAAAATACATTTGCACACCAAAGCTCAAAGCTCAAAACGTTCTTAAGTTATCGTGGATTTATCGTCATTTTTTTCTTTGCTTATTTTGATTTTTCTCGACGTATTAGCAAAATATTA
This sequence comes from Brachypterus glaber, assembly GCA_958510825.1. Lineage (NCBI taxonomy): Eukaryota > Metazoa > Arthropoda > Insecta > Coleoptera > Kateretidae > Brachypterus > Brachypterus glaber. Next base: position 36,337,790 of record OY294044.1, read on the forward strand.
GAGGATTTGGGCAAACAAAAATAATTTTTTTCTCACAATACTTTATAAGAAAGTTCAGGTCCCTGGAGAGGCCAGAATTTTTTTCTCTACTGTTGCTTATTTGAAATCCTTCACCCAAAATAAGCTCCATGGCTGTATGTAGATTTTATGGGGAGTAGTCCCCATAAGACTCCTCTGGATCCGCCCTTGCTTTCTGCTAATTGACCGTCTATAAAAAATATATATACTGCACGTTTGTCGGTTATTAACCAAAAAATATATATATATTTTAGATGACACCATACTTGTATATCAATCTACTAACGTTTTATTTAAATATTAAAAACATAGGGGATACACATTGTTAATGATTCCCAAAAAGGATCAAATGGGTCTATTCACTGTTTCCTGTCCATTTGATTTTAACGACGATAGATAACTTTTTAACATTAGTGCTTTTTGAAAAGTTGTAAATAAAATTGGTTCTTTTTAACATTAGGATTTTATAGTTAAAAAAAAGTATTGGTATCTATTAAAAATATTCTTATTTTAACGATTTAAAAAAAAATATTTTGGGTGCTATTTTATAAAATAGCAGTGATAAATTTATCACTGCTAAATAGGAATTTAAAAAATAAATTGTGTTGAATCAGCAGTAGTGTCCATATGTACATTGACCATTGGCATTTTCTCTATTGCAATTTTTCTGTAATACAGTACTGCTATACTTGAAATGTAAAAAATCAAGGGAACCATATTAATCCTACAAAAAAATCGTAAAATACTTTAGTTATAACTTTGTTTTATGGCTGAAATTTGGGATACTTGTTCCTTATGTACTTATTGGAAGATTTATTAGAGGATTTAGCTCAAAAAAAAAAATCTAGAGATATAATTTTTTAAAAAATTTATTTTTGTTAAAAGTTGACTTTTTCGTGGAATAACTTAAATACTAATTGAGATAGCCTAAAACGGTTTTCACTTTTAAAAAGAGCATACTTTTCTTATGTTACTCATAACTTGAAATTATTTTGTTGGTGCAATAATGAGGTAAGTCTACATTCAAGAGCAATAATCGCTAGAATACCTTTTTTGTTAAATTTTTTTCCCAGTCACCTATTTTTTTGCAGTAACGACATTCCAAAATAAGATTGTTAAAAATACGAGTAAAAATACTTCGAAATGAAAAATTTTAATCAAAATTTAATGTTTTTAATTAAATCAACTATTATATGATAAAATAAAAATATTTTTAATTTTGGCATTAAATATTTTTGTTATACTAAAAAAAATGTAGGTGTGGAGCTCTAGCTCAAAAACAAAAAAGAGTAGAAAACTTTTGTCTGGGGGAAATTTTAGGTAATTAGGTCCATATTAACTGGTAAAATGTTTATTTTCTTAACTTTAATAATAACGTCAAAAAACGCGTGATTTGTTTTAGGTGAATCACGCTGTATACAGGGTGGATCGTCTAAGACTAATCAGATGATTTCTGGCGTTATTAACAGAGATATCACTATGAAATTTTTACCAGTCAATATAGACCAAGTTACCTTCAATTGACCCTAAACAAAAAAATTCTACTCTGTTTTTGTTTTGAGCTAGAGCTCCACATGTGCATTTTTTTGCATAACAACATTTTTAAATGCCAGAATTAAAAAACATATATTTTTTCTTTATAGTATAATAGTTTTTTTTTACTAAAAAAAATAATTTTCTATTAAAATTTTTAATTTTAAAAAATCTTTAGAAATGTCATTTTTATTGTGGAATGACGCTATCGCAAAAAAATAGGTTACTGTGGAATTATAATTTTTATCCACGGTCGTGATTAATGGGCCTATTAATCACGGGTCTGTAAAAATAAACCGTTTAAAATTTAAAACGACCGTGGATAAAGTATAGAATTCTACTGGCCTATAATAGCTATTAATCATTCGGGTGATTAGGTCACTCGCCTTTTGACTCGTGTCCCAAGATTCACCCTCATTGATTAATAGCAATTATTATACGCTCATTGAACTTTTAAATACGATTTACATAAAATTACATCAAATGTCAGTTTTGATACTAGCAAGGAATGAGACTTATTTAATAAGATTTAAATATTGAAATTTATCAATGGTGTAAACTATTATTTATATCCTCTGCAAAACTGAAGTGATTTGGGCAAAGCATAGATTTACCCATAAAGGCATGTCATTTTGTGTAGATATTGGTTTTCAGGATTCGACCCGAGATTTGGCCGTTTATATTACAATGGAAAATAGTAACTAAAATTGGTTTTACTATAAAAATTGTTGAAAAATATCAATATCCCAACATTTGCTTTTATAAGTAGCTTGACCAGAGTAAATTTTAGTTATTTTACGCAGTGAAAAATAAATTAACATGGAGACATTTATTTTGTTAAATAATAAAAAATTACTTTTTAATTAAACAAGTAGGTAGACATAATTTATAATGCAATGTATCTTATTAATAAGATTACAATCAAATTGTTGAATAAATTGCCAAATTTCGTTTTCTCTACGGTATTTCCTTCAACCTTTTTTAAGTTTCTGGAAAACTTAATGTGTTTTCTACATAACTGTTTTCTTTATGAAGATTTCCAAAAATCTTGCTTTGTTAAATTTTTCATTCTAACAATAAATGTTAAATCTATTTTAAATTTTGGATATTAGATTTGACATGTTTTTATGAACGTTGACAGCAGCCCCTGGAAGGAGCGACCCTACGTCATACTTGAAAATTTCAATTTCACAGCAACCTATTTTTTTTGCGATAGCGTCATTCCACAATTTCTAAAGATTTTTTAAAATTGAAAATTTTAATAAAAAATTTACGTTTTTAGTACAAACAACTATTATACAATAAAGAAAAATATATATATTTTTTAATTTTGGCATTTAAAAATGTTGTTATGCTAAAAAAATGCACGTGTGGATCTCTAGCTCAAAACCAAAAAAAGGTTTGAAAACTTTTTTTTAGGGTCAATTGAAGGTAACTTGGTCTATATTGACTGGTATATAGTGATATTTGTGTTAAGAACGCCAGAAATCATCTGATTAGTCTTAGACGTCCTACCTTGTATATACAGGGTGTCCCATTAACTTTCCTACAGGCATTATCTTGAAAACTGTAAGATATATAAAAAATATAAAAAGTAGGTCATGTAGATATTTTCAGTAAGCCTTCTATTTATGTAATTGTTAAGGTTCTAAAACTTACCCCCTATCTCCCAAAAACCCCAACTTTAAAATCTCAAATAGCAATATGGGTCATGTGATGCATTATTTGAAAGGTATTTATATTTTAATTAAAATTAATTTTTAATTTTTAAAATCGGATAAGCCATTCCGGAGATATCCATTAAAATAGTTTCAAAAAATTAAAAAAAGTAATACAGTAGACTCGCGCTAGTGTGAACACACGCTTATGTGAACCTTCCAATTGTATGAACAGCCAAAATGAATACATTATATATTCAGCAGCAACATTGGAAAGCCTCAATGACGAATCGTTGATTCACTTAGACGTGAAAGATGATGAATCTGAGACAGAAGTTGAGGTACCTAAAAAAGTTCCTGTTACAGAGGTTCTGGCAGCACTAAAAGTGGTTTCACAATGGGCAGAGCAAAACAATGTTGGCGTTAATGACATAGAAAGCTTAAGAAACATTTAAGACAGAGCGGTAGCCATCCACTGGTCAGCTAGAAAGATTCAGACAAAAATTACATCTTATTTTAATCAATAAACTGGAAAATTTAACTTAATAAATAATAATAATAATAATAATTATTTTCAGAAAAAGACTTTAACAAATTTTTACATTTATAAAGTACATTAAGTGAAAAAAAATGTCAAAAATAAGTAACTTAAAATTACACCTAATTAATACATTAGAAAATCTTCTAATACAGCAAAAATTCTTCTAAAGTATATGGTTCGATTTCACAGACATAATCAAAAAGTTTCTTCTTAAATACTTTCAGGTTATTATTTAAAAGTTTTATACTTCGAGGAAGTTTATTGTAAAATTGTATACAAGAATAATAGGAGCCTTTTTGATATGTAGCCAGAGAGTGCTTTGGTACATTGAATTCAATTACTCTATTTTTCTTGGGTTTAAGATTTAAAAATAAATGTGAATTTTTATAAAAGAACATTACACACTCAAAAACATAAAGACCTATAACAGTTAAAATCTTGTTTGATTTGAAAACACCACGACAAGAATCCTTATATCCTAATTTAAAAATAGTACGTACACATCGTTTTTGACAGATTAAGATCACTTTGATTGCACTTTCCCCAAAACATTATCCCATACCTCAGGAGGCTTTGAAAGTTGGAGAAGTAAACCATCCTCAGACAACTCTTATCAACATAACTCCTCAATACAAAGAGGGAGTAGTTTACTGTATTCAATTTTTTTTTGCAAATGACACAAGTGCGCGGACCAGGTTAAGTTTTCATCAATGGTAAGACCCAAAAATTTTACATTTTGAGCTAACTCTTTGATACTGTCGTTAATTTTTATAGCTTCATGTGATTGATTCGAATTTCTAACTACTTTGAACATCATATAATTCGTTTTTTCTTCATTTAAAAGTAATTTGTTTCTTTCCAACCAGTTTTTGATAGCTAATAACAATGTTTCTGCATCAGAAACTATGTCACATAATGACTTTGATTTGAGCAAAAAGTTCGAATCATCCGCAAAATTTACCATTATTTGATTTACATTTTGTAGCGCATCACTTATGTCATTTACAAAAATAATGAATAGCAAGGGGCCTAGGATGCTACTTTGAGGTACCCCAACCGTGATGTCAATCTCTCCAGATAAAAACTTAATAAAATGTTCAAGAATCTGAACAAACTGTGTACGATCTGAGAGGTACGATCTTATCCACCGCAGCGCAACGCCTCTCACACCATATCTCTCGAGTTTTTTGAATAGAATACTGTAGTCAAGACAGTCAAACGCTTTTGTTAGATCTAAAAAAATTGCCAAGATAAGGTGCTTATTCTCAAAACCCTCCAAGACATGGTGTAAAAAACTATGAACTGCGGTTTCCACAGATTTTCCTTTTAAATAGCCATGCTGCGAAGCTGAAAATAATTTGTGTTTGTTAAAGAAATTTAGTATTCGTTTACTCATCGCCATCTCAAATAATTTTGAAAATGTTGGGAGCAAACTTATCGGTCTGTAGTTTTGAATCACGGTTGGGTCACCTTTTTTATATATTGGTGTTACGACAGCTGCCTTTAGTTTTTTTGGAAATATTCCATGCATTAAGGAGTTATTGATGAGGTATGTCAGGGGTTTGCATAGCTCATTTCTACAATACCTTACAATGGCCGGTGAAATTTCATCATATCCACTACTGGATTTGTTTTTTAATTCATACATTAGATTTAAACACTCCACCTCAGAAACAGGTTCTATAAATATGGAATGAATATTCATAGGTATTTTACAGTCAAAATCTATGGGATTTAAGTTTTTTACAAGGTCCTTTACTGAGGTCATTGTAAAGTTATTGTAGTCATTTGCTATTTTTTCAGGATCTCCTGCTAGAGATATATTTTGTCTGGATTTTGTTTTAAAACTATTTACAATGCTCCATACAGTTTTAGACTTATTTTGCGAAGAATGCAACCGATCTGAATAAAACATTTTTCTAGAACTAGTTAAAGCTAAGTTATAGGATTTTTTTGAGCTTTTGTACATTTCTTTGTAAATAGGAACATGACAGCTCAGCACATAATAAATATCCATCTGATTTTTGTGAAAAGCAACCTCAGGATAACTATAACTGTGTTTTTTATTTTGTTTAATTTTTACTCGTTTTCTCGGAAAACATTCATAAAAAATTGGTAACAATATACTTGTAAATGTGTCATACTGCTTGTCAACATCTTCATTGTTACATGAAAATAAATCTTGCCAATCTTGTGCTGCCAATTTTTCCTTAAACATTTTTTTGTTTGTTTCACTAAAGTTTCTTACAAATTTGTGAGTATTTACATTATGTTGGTGTGTAAAAGTTAAAATTACAGTTCTGTGATCAGATATATGCTTCTCAATATTAGTTAAGATATTATCTATACAGCTAAATATGTTTGTAAGTACCTACAATTTTTTTTTGAGTAAATTTTAAGTTTAGAGGGCATTTCTGTTAGTATTCTGCATTTATAAATATACCTTCGATGGTGTGAACATCTCGATAAGATGAACACGTCCGGTTTTTTTGTGTTCACACTAGCGCGAGTCTACTGTATTGAAAAAAAAATTATATTTTAAAAATAAAGATAAACTTAATTGTGTTATTTGCTAAATTCTAACATTCACACATTCATATGACATAAAATATTCATGACAGTAAATTTCTTCTGCAAGCTGCATATACCAACTATATCCGGATTAAAAGTCTCACAAGCATTAGTAATACATGTCTTTTAAGTCATATTCCTTCCTCATAAAAGGTTTGGTAAACTATTTCTTCCTCATAAAAAATCTAGTGGCGTTAGGACAGAAGAGCTTGGTGGCCAAGAAATTATTTACTCCAATCAATTTTTTTGGAAAATTAGGATTTAAATATCATGAGAGGGAGTGCCGTCTTGCTGCCATCACGTTTCTACCTCATGGTATTAATTCCGTCACTCAATTTTTAAATACTAATTTTCCAAAAAATGGTGGAAACAGGGGAATAATTTCTTGGCCACTAAGCTCTCCTGACCTAACGCCACTAGATTTTTTATGAGGAAGAAATAGTTTACGAAACCTAACCAACCCACCACGGTTCACCTGAGCGATTTTAAATAAAAATTTCGTGGACCCCTACATTTTTTGGACTAAAACATAACTGATGATATCCGAAATCAATTCCCATTTGAAAGAAAATCGTAAAAGATACACTTTTTTAGACAGAAAAAAACGTTTTTTTGAGTAATAAGGTGTGTCAAAAAATCGCGATTTTCAAAATCAAAAACGCTCCCTGGCTTAAAAGTTGCTCCTTAGTAAAAAACAGTGGCCACTCAAAAATGAGCCAAATCGATAAATGTTTAGAGGTAGCTCAAAGCACTCAAACTTAAAAAAAATCGGTACCTGTTTTTCGGATAAAAACTGATACTGATAAAAATTGAGGAAATTTTGGAGGGTTTATTTGGTAATATTTAGAAACAATACTAAATGTAAGAACTAAACCAATTATATCCCCCCCTCCCCTTAAGTTAGAACATGAAAAAATCGCCAATTATTTGAAGATTTCGCTAAAATTTAATTTTTGCAAGTTTTTAAAAGTGCATAAAAAATTGTTTTAAATAAAAAATCTGCAAAATTATATCTTAGTATATAAGCATATATACATGTTAACCTACATGACTATACAGAAAACATAATTTTTTTCCTTGAGTAAAAAAAATTAATTTCGATTAGAAACCGGGTGGATTTTCTGTTTTTTGCCTAAAACTTTTTTCGGTGTAGGTACTCTTTTTTGATTTTTTGTCTGGAATACTTTTTTATGTAAAAATACAAAAAAAAAGTTTCTGTGGTTTAACATCGCAGGTTTAACCGTTTTAAAGATAAATGCATTTAAAAGTAAATTTTTTCGCATGAAGAACCAAAAATAAAAAAATTAAAAAATATAAAGCAAAAAACAAATATTTTAGTAATGAGTGGTTATTTAACATTAAAAACATAGAAAAAGTTTATATGCACCTTGGTCAAAAAATCATTCCTAAGGAAGTTATGTCCTTTTAAATATGCCCGTTTTCAATAAATTTTCGCAAAATCTTCAAATAATTGGCGATTTTTTTATGTTCTAACTTAAAGGAAGGGGAAATATATTTTTTTTAGTTTTCTCACAATTAGTATTGTTTCTAAATATTACCAAAGAAACCCTTCAAAATTTCCTTAATTTTATATACAATCACTTTTTATCCGAAAACAGGTACCGATATTTTTCAAAGTTTAAGTCCTTTGAGCTACCTCTAAACATTAATCGATTTGGCTCATTTTTGAGTGGCCACAGTTTTTTACTAAGGAGCAACTTTTGAGCCAGAGAGCGTTTTCGATTTCGCAAATCGGAATTTTTTGACACACCCTATTACTCAAAAAAACGTTTTTTTGTCTTTCTAAAAAAGTGTATCTTTTACGATTTTCTTTCAAATGGAAATTGATTTCTTATGTCATCAGGTATGTTTTAGTCCAAAAAATTTAGGGGTCCACGAAATTTTTATTTAAAATCGCCCAGGTGAACCGTGCCACCTAGAGGACTTAAATAACTAACGCTTGTGAGACTATTAATCCGGACATGGTATATGCAGCTTGCAGAAGAATTTTAATGTCACGATTTGATCAGTGGATAGTTGAAAATGGTGGTCATTTCGAGAATTTTATGTGATATTGATGTAGTGCATGTTAGAATTTGGCCACTAACACAAAATTAAGTTACCTTTATTTTTCAAATATAAGATTTTTTTCAATATTTGTTTTTAAATTTTATCAAATTATTTTAATGGATATCTCCGGAACGGCTTATTTAATTTTAAAATTTTTAAATGGATTTGAATTAAAATAAAAATACCGTTCAAATAATATATCACATGACCCATATTGCTATTTAAGATTTCAAGTTGGGTTTGCTAAGGGTTAGGGTGAGTTTTAAAACCTTACCGATTACATAAATAGAAAGCTTACTAAAAATATCTAACTGACCTACTTTTTAGATTTTTGATCTCCTACAGTTTTCAAGATATTGCCTGTAGAAAAGTTAATGGGACACCCTGTATAGGTACACTTTTGTCGGGTTAGTAAAATTACCCGTCATTTTCAACAGGGTGATATATTTTTGACTGAAATCGTTGTTTAACCCTATAAAAAAAATTTGACGGAAACCGCAAAAATAATGTATTCTCATGAAAAAACATTTGGTTTTCATCAGTTTTTCATAAATGAAATTTTATGAAAACCCTTGAAATCTTACGAAATTACATGGGATTAAGTTACATGGATGTAACTTGATGAGTAAGTCGACATGAAACTTTATCAGAAATTTAAAAATTCAAAAAAACAAAGTATTCTCATGAAAAAATATTTGGTTTTCATCAGCATATCTGGATTTTAGAATATACGACATGAAGTTTAATGAAAGTTCATGGGATACCAAACTACTTTCGTCGAAAATTTGTTTTAATCTAGGCGCTCACTATTTTGGCAATAATTCTCGTTTAGTTGTTGTCTTTACCTATTTATTGTTATTTTTGTTTTGTTTTTTACTATTAAAAAAATATATATCTTACCAATACGAATATCCTAACCAGCTTCTTCCTTCACTAGTCATTAGATTGTTTAAAGTAAAAACAATATTAATATCGTAACTAATAGTAGTTGCAAACATTGATCCCCATAAGATTATATACAATATTGTAGATACCAAAGCTAGTGCGTTGTAAATATAAATGCCCGTAACACTGAAGTATACTTCAATGGGATTATAAAACGCATTCCAAACTGATAATCCTGAAGTTAGCAGTCCAAAAAATGCAGAAAGGCAGAGGAACAATATTGTTGAGACTGTTATTCCTGCATTCAAAAATTTTCTTTGTGGAGCTTAAAAAAAAAAGTTTTATATTAAATTCGACTAGGTAATACCTTAAACAAAAGAGTTTTATATTAAATTCGACTACTTATATAGCTGAACGTTTATTATCAAGGGATGCGCAAAATGCGGTGTTACTAACACCCAGTAAATATTTTAACTTTTAGTCTTGAGGCTATCGGGGATCGTTCAAGTATTACGTAACGCTCCTAGGGGGGGTCATTTTGGAGTGTTACACATGTTAATAGTATAAGACCTATTTACGAATACGACGTAAAGACGCAAACGTAAAAACTTAAGAAATGCAGAACGCTGATTGGTTCAATCTTGAACTTGAACCTTGAAATTGAACCAATCAGCGAACTGAATTTCTTACGTTTTCGTCGTTACGTCGTATTTGTAAATAGGCCTTTAGGAAAATGGATGGGTCCAAAATGATCACAATTTGCGTTACGTAATACTTGAACGTTTCCTCAGCGGCGTTGATTTAACACCCTCATGGCAATATCAATTCTACTTCGAATTTTACTAAATTACATTGTGCTATTTTGGTTGCTTAATTTGGGTGATAAATGCCCGTAATACTAAAATAAACTTCAATTGGATTATAAAACGTATTTCAACTGATAATCCTGAAGTTAGGTGACCAAAAGTTGCAGAAATACAGAGGGACAATATGATTGAGACAGTTATTCAGTCATTCAAACATTTTCTTTGTAAAGCTTAACAAAAAAAAACAAGATTATTTTTACTAAGAGCACCTGGTTACTATTTTGATTTAGATAAGTAAACTGCTAAGGATGTTTGTTCATTATTTATTTGAATTTTAAAGTTTATTACCATTAGTGTTTTGAACTGATGGATCATAGGAGTCAGGTATTTGAATTTGTGTTGGAATTTTGTTACAACCATCTAATGCTGTACTAACATTTTCTCCACGATATAATTTACTTAAAGTATCCTCGGCACTGGTTCCACACAATAAGGCACATACATTATTACTCCATAAATACGTCACTAAAAAAATACATAAACAGGGGCTATTTTAACCTTTTTCTTCCCATTTTTCTCTCTTTTTTAAAAGATGCAAATGAAATGAACCGCAGGCAATTTTTTGAGTTTTTCAAGTTTAAGTACATTTACTGATTTTTGAGCATTTAACAAACAGAAATCTACGAAAATTGACAATTTTGGACAAAATCCAATAGGATAAATTTAAGTTAATTTTTTATCGAGATTTAAAATGTTTTGCGCTTTTTAAAATTAAGTGCTTAAAATTAAAAATTTATAAATTTTGGTTGATTTTTATTCAAATAGGCTTTTAGCAGAAGAAAATTACAATAATGCCTAACATGAAAACATTTTTACGTTCTTAAAGTCTAAAAAATTTAAAATCTGAAAAAAAAGGCCAAAATATACGAAAATGCATCATAAAAAAAAATATTTAAATAACCCCTGCTTAAAAAAATTACTATTGGCAAAACTATTTAAAAAACCATTGAAAAAGTATTTTTTGATCATAATATGTGACTTTTGAGAAAACTATTGGAAAAACTACTGACAAAACTGTTGGAGAAAATAATGAGGGAACTATTAAAAAACTATCGGCAGAACTATTGGCCATCCCAATTCCAAACTTATTTTTGACTTTTTCCTTCCAGATAATTGGCCACTAACTTCCGTTATTCTCTGAGTTGGCCATCAATAGATTTTTCAATAGCCCGAAATCACTGTTATCAATAGTTTTGTCCTCTAACGTCAAAAACCGAATGATTTGTGTTGAGTGAATCACTTATATTTTGTTTTTAACTCTCTAAAAATGAGCAGGGTATTACTTTCTATTTCGTATGTTCCTGCGGTAGGATAATACATTGACATAAGTCCTCTAAATAGGCCGTATTGTATACTTGCTGGCGGTAGACCTGCAGAGTCCTTCACCATTCTAGCGTTGCCCTCCACCCAGTTCTCGGTGCCAAGCGCAACCAAAGAGATAATTGTTGCCAATCCGGCCAGAAAAAATGTTGGCAACAATAAAAAACGTTTTGTTGTAGCCATATTTTACAACTTTTTCACATTACTCACTAATCTACTGACTAATCTACCTGTACGGAATTATCTTTATTTTCATTTCGGTTTTATCATACCTTTATATACTCTTCACAGCTCTAGATAGAAAAGATGGTTTGGATTTTTCCCATGGGATACCAACCTTGTGTAGTTTAATAATGATTGCAACAGAAGATATTATGAATGAATGTATGTTGGTATAACTGGTGAAGTTAAATACCGTATCGTAAAAAATCGACCTATAAGAATATTGCCAACGTTGCAACGTTATGTGAGTTTTACAGAATATGTTCCGTAAATTTTATTTCACATAGATTTTTTCAGAATATGTTCCGTAAAATTTTATTTGACATAAGTTTTTAAGTTTTTACAGAATATGTTTCATAAAATTTTATTTCACAGTTCAGAACATATTCTGAAAAACTCACATAACGCTGCAGCACGCTGGCAACAATTTTTACCTATTTTTTATCTGTGCTTGATTGAAAATTAATTTACACGAGTTTTTATCTAATTCTGAACAATTTTCCTTTTTGTCTATCTGTTTGAGCGTCCGTATATCACAATGTAAGTTAAAAACGGCTATCCGATCGATATAAAAATTTCAGGAAATATTTAAGAAAGAATCCTGGGAAGGAAGTCGTTAAAAAACGAAAGCCCTATTGTTGTCACGTTGTATCTTTTAAAAAATAAAAAATAAGTTGAAAACTTTATTCAACTTTAAATTTTTGACATTACTTTAGTTAATAAAAACAAGCCGTGAAGATACATATTCCATTATACAGCGTGATTCACCTAACACAAATCACACGATTTGTCGCGTTATTGGTAAAGCTATTAAAATAAATTTTGTACCAGTGAATATAGACCCAACAAGCTACAAGTTTGTCTAAAAAAAGTTTTCCACTAGCTTTTGTTTTTGAGCTGCAATTATACTTCTAAATTTCAAACATAACTTTAACTGAAAATGCAAAATTTAGAAAATTCATTTATTTTTCATATAGTAAATTGATTTTTTAAACCAACTTTATTATTTTTGCAACTTAAATCCATATTTAAAGAATAAGGTATTTAATATTTTTAATAACCCTCCTATATCAGTAAAAACGTACCTAAGTAAGTAACGTCAAGTACCTAAACTAGCCCCTAGATGGAAATAGTGTATTTAATTATATTTTAAACTGAATAAAGTACAGTGGTGGCATTAAATATCGGGACAAACAATTTTTCATAGATTATAGTGGGTCGTGTCATTTTTTAGAAAACGTCAAAATATGTCAGATGTGTTTTTTTTTCTGTTATATGAGTAGTTTGGTAAAAAAGTGTTTTTTATCTTTATTTTAATTTAAAATAAGTTTACTTATCGTGGAAATTTAAGAGAAAAAATGCTCAGTCGTCCTTAGTATTAGGAGATATGGATGAGGTTGGATTTTAGTGAAAACAGTCCAAGAAATAGATCTGTTTCTTAGGAAATGTTTTATTGAGAAAACAATAGGTTCTTATATCAAACCGAAAAAGGACCATCGGTGGTCAAAAGCTACAATGGATGGTGAAGCAATTTTTAATTATATAAGAAAAACCAAGAAAAACAAGGCGCAGTTGTCGTATACTAGGATTTTTTTTGCTTACCTCAGTGCGGCTCTTCAGTAATGAACTTTTAAAGTCAAATCCATTTGCAGTAGAAAATTTATAAAACCTTGTGAGTTTTTAGCTGTACTGAAGAGTAAAATTAGGTGTGTGTTTTTTAATGAATATTAAACACATATTCTTTACCCATATAGTACAATTTTGATCCAAAGATTATCAATTTTATTATTATTTAAATTATTACAACATTTGTGTCAAATTTAATGAATATATCATTTATCAATAAATTTATATTTATAAATTTATTAATTTAATATTTTTTGACAGTAAACTTCAACTAAATAATTCAGTTATGCCAAAACGAAGTAACCTAGTTTTTAATTTTTAAAATAATCCCATGTTAAAACATCAAAAAAATATAAAAATGACACGAATTTTTTTGAGGTTGTCCCGATATTTAATGCCACAACTGTAAGTTTTTGCCTTTTTGTCACTCCTGATGGTCCTTTGACGATAGCCGTATATTAAAAATGTTTCCTTTTTAAATGTTAAGGTTTGTTTATCCAGTTTAAAGAATATTTAAGTTGGACAATTTATAAAATTCTTATGCCATTGAAAATCTAAGTGGAGATCAAAATAGATGAAATTCATAGGATTCTTGTTAAATAATTCTTAAAAAAATAAGTAAATTTACTTAATAAATTTAAAAATAAAATAATTTAAAACTATTAAATATTTTTTAACCAGTCCCTGTTGAAAATGACGGGTTTGTGCACCATTTATACCCGCCCAGACCCGTCATTTTCAAAATTTTCTAAAAATAACAAATATTTTACTATTATATTATTTTATTCAAAATAATAATTAAAATGACTGCTAAACACAGTACTACACCCAAAAATTGTACCATTTAAATCTAACTTGTCATTAAAGTCAGTTTACTTAACTAAGTCAGAGATACATAAAACTAAGTATAACAGTCGTCTTGTTTTAAACATAAAAAAAGTGTCACATTCAACATTCTTCACTTAAGCCAGTAACAAAAATCAATTTTAACAATATACTTTGGGGCTAATATAAGGAAAATGGCCGAGAAATTAAAGAATTCTACACGCCAGAACCAAATATATAGGAATGAAGGTTCGCGGTTTAAAAGTTTCAACCGCTATTAAATAAAGTACCCTATTGATTTTCTTTTTATTTTATCAATGTTATTTTTTAATTTCTGTTATTAGTTTTTTTAATTTTATATATTTCTGCAGCTTTTACAAATATGAATATATATATTCTTCGAGAAAAAGTCCAAGTGTACACTGTTTCTTAAAAACAAAAGCAAGTAGAAAACTTTTGTTTGAGCACACTTGTAGCTTATTCGGTCTATTATTAACTGGTATATTTTTTTTTGTTAACTTTAGTAATAACGTCACAATACGAGTGATTTATGTTAGGTGAATCACCCTGTGAATCACACTGTGAATGGTAAATTGCATTTTCCCAAATACTCAACTTAAAGTTATTTAAAACGCAAAATAAAATATTGCTGCCAACAAAAGAATACTTCCCCTGTGGGCGGCCTACAGTAAGCCTAAGTTCAAAAAAATCAAGTTAATAAATATATTTTTCAAATAAATTAAAAAAAGTTTCATTTTGCGAAAAAAAAAATCAAAAAAAATTTGGAATTATATTTTCAAAAAAGAATTAAAAAAAGAGTTTTTTCATTTTTTTAAAGTTTAACCCTCCGGCGGGCGCGCTTCTTAGAATTACATGAACGGGCGCGCCGAGGCATTTACACCACATTTAGAAGAAAATATCGATGGTCTAGCGGTGCTAAGTATATAGGGAAACCCTACTTAGCACCTTTGTACGCTAGACCATCGATATATTTTATGTAGTAAACTAAGACAAATATACCAGACTTAATGGTTATATTAAATTAAAAAAGTAATTTTAACCATTTTAAGCATTTTAAAACAAATATACCTAGGTAAAATGAAGAAAATAATATAAACTATAATACTAATTTAAAAAAGTCCAAACCAAGACTGCCGGTAGGCGGAATACATACACGCACAATATTACAGGGCTCAATATATTTTAGTTTTAAGAGTAAAATGTAAATTTTCCGCGGCGTGATCGTCGGAGGGTTAACCCCCAATAACTTTTTTGTTTTTAGGGGGATTATTTTCAAAAACATTGCGGATTTTCCTCTTATAGAACTTGATTTTTCCTAGAAATTTTGAGTCGATCGAGTTATTCGTTCTTGAGTTGTATCTACAAAAAACGTGACATCAGATAGACATTTTTAAAGTTTGCTATTTTTTCATGAAACACATTTGTGAATTTGTGAATAGTATAAGTACCGATTCACACCAATTAAAAAAATAATTTGAAAAACAAATTAAAAAAAACAAATACGATTTTATTAATTTTCACACTTTAAGAAAAAAAAAACTGTTTTTATGAAAGAGTATACTGTGGTATGCGAAGGATAATCACAACTTGTTTTTATCTAATATTGTCAAGCTTATCTAATAAGAGGTACATATAAAACAAGATGTATAAATTAAACCTTATAATTAAATGACAAGACTAGAAAACCCCGAGGTGAAAATCTCAACTAAAATCTGAGTACAGGCTTTGTTAGGGCCACTTGCACCAACGATGTTTTAACTTTAAACTTGGTTTAGGTTGACAGTCAACCAATCAGAACACAGCATTTTTAACTTAAACTCAGTTTAGTCGAGATAATCCCAGTTTAAGAGTTGGTGCAAGTGGCCCTTAATGTTGCTAAAGATTAACCTAGTCTTTAAATATCTGAGTAATTCCGCGTCAACTAGCCCCTCGATCCGGAACTCATCTCTCCGATTTTGCTGAAATTTTGCATGTCCCCATTAATGGCGTTTTGCAAAAAAATGCTGAGATATTAGGGTGGGTCATTTTTTGCCTTTTTCAACATCGGAAAACAACCAATAATAATAATAAATTCGTAATAACTTAACTTCTATTGAAGATATAGACTTTAATCGTATTGATTTGTAAAGAGAATCGTATTATGGTCTAGAAAATCCATTTTTTTTTAACCATTCTGACATTTCTAAGATGGCGGACCGCCATGCCAATTCGGGGGTTTATATTTTGTATCCCCAAAATAGCTTATCTTCGATTTTTTCTATTTTTTTACTATTTACTTGTATTTAGTGGTATTATGTCCCTATAAAATATTTCGACTCAAATGACATATTTGTGGGAGATATGACCCATAATGTGCGACCATTCCCTAATTTTTTTCATTTTTAACTACAAAAAATGAGCTCTGGGAGGAATTTAATGAAGAAACTAAATCCATTGCACAATATTATTAATTTAATTATTTATTTAATGAAAAGGGTCTTCAATAACAATATACAGGGTGTACCAAAATTCTAGGAGCACCCTATACAGGGTGTCACAGAATGTTTCCAAGATCTCTTAAGGGTAATTAGATCTCGTCAAAATAATGCCACAAGTTCATATAAAATTTTTGGCTACTCTGAGATATTTGACCCCCAAGATGAAATAGAAAAATTATTTTTTTTGGATAACTTTTTTACTTTTTAATATTTATTGAAATTTTTTTTGAGTTGTTTAAGAAAATTAATTCGCATTGAATGATTTTAACAGAAGTTTTAAAAGTTGTCAGAAAAGTCAGGGGCGGACTTCCGTTATGGTTCCAAACTCATAAATTTTTTTAGGGGTACAAATTTTAGACTTTTAATTACTTTTGTACATTCTGTGAGCAATTTTAATTAAAAAATCACTCTACACAAAATTTGATAAAATGAAGTGTTTCCGAGAAAAAGGCACTTTTTTAATTCAAAGGCAGGAGGACCGTAAAAAAATATAATTTTTATATTATTTCAAAAATAGCATAAATTATTATCTCATCAAAATGAAATAAAAAGTTCATAGGAAATTTTCGACTAGGATCCCCCTCCTTTGAGATATTTGACCCTTAGATGAAAAATAAAAATTCAAATTTTTTGAACAACTTTTTAAATATATTTATCGATTTTTATTAAGGTTATTTTAGAAACTTTACTTGCATCGAATTATTTTA
The DNA here is from genome assembly GCA_958510825.1 of Brachypterus glaber. Taxonomy (NCBI): domain Eukaryota; kingdom Metazoa; phylum Arthropoda; class Insecta; order Coleoptera; family Kateretidae; genus Brachypterus; species Brachypterus glaber. Next base: position 36,355,130 of record OY294044.1, read on the forward strand.
ACAGACATTTGAAAAGTTATCAGAAAAATCAGGGGCGGACTTTTGCTATCTTTTTTAGGGTTACAAATTTCACACTTCTGATTACTTCGTCTAAATAAGGAAAGCAAATTACATACAATATTTAACAAGCTAAAATTACATATAAAAAAAATAGAATTCAAATAATAACAATCACATTTAGAAATATGTTAATAAAAATCAAAAAGCATTGGGGTGGTCCAAAGTTTTATTTTTATTTCGATCTTTCTAAAAATGTGTTAAATGGCTTCTTTTAGTTATATTGATGTAGACCAATGTCCATAACTTACACTTCATGATAATGAATGAGATTTTTGGCACGGTTCATAGCTGAAAAAAATTATACGCGATGAAAACAACAAAAAATGCTTGTTTGGCACTCAGTGAGTCTTGGGTAAGCCAAAAAATAAAAAAAACATCCGATATATAAAAATATACATCCGATAAATCAGACGATAGACTAAACGTAAAAAATGAAAAATAATAATTTTGGATCATTTTTGAAAAACAGAAAAACTAACGGCTAGAATTTAATTATTTTTATACATTTGATAGCCTTTGAGTTCTTGAATAAAACTAATTGGCTTCGAAACTTGCTAGAGTAATGAAACTTCCATTGTGAAAGTTCCTCTATCAGGAGGGTATGATGGAGTAAAACCACATAGAAATAAACTCGAAAGTTTTAAATTCTGGATAAGTGTTATAAAAAAAAATATATATTTTTTTAATTAGTGTTTTTGAAATAAGGTAGGCAAAGAATACACAGCGAGGTTTTGCGATTTACGACTAAACTCTGCGTTCAAACCTAGTAGGATTGACGCGACCTTTGCTTTCGACCCATACAAAGAGAGCATCAGGGCTTCGTACTTTGCGCTGAAAGCACTCGATTGACTGCAGTAGACTGTCCCAAATAAAAATTTCTACCACCGAACCACGACTGAAACGGACCCGTACTCTTTAGACCACCAAATCAAACCTGTTATAACTCCTTACTATTTCCTTAAAACCGCACCGGAACCGAATTCCCACGTAATTTTTTATACTCCCGAAGCCAACCTGAAATTTCCCCTTACATTGCGTGGACGACCGAACTGGACCTAAAGCGCAGCTGCTCATTAACCAGTTAGCTCTGAATTGAAAGTACACTAGGCACTTTCTGGTGGTAGTTCGAACTTGTTTCAGTAGTGAATCCCCATTGGTGATACTGTGAAATATTTTTGTTAGTTTTACTCAGGGTAACTCAATAAATTGAAACACCGCGCTGTGAAGTAAGCAAGCACATTTAAGATAGTATACTCGGTTCGCCTTCGGTGGGACGTGCGGGGGAACACTCAATGTATATCCTATGCAAAAAAAATCTATTGCCAATATAAAATTTAAGTCTGATTTGGCTCTCGCGTTCGTCCTAGGTGGCTTGAATGCTCGTGGCAACGCTATAGGCGTGGGAGAATTATCTCAGCGGTCTAAGGCATTGATATAGCATTGACACTGAGCTAATAATCATGAGTTCAAACCTCACTGGCGCCGATTGCCTTTTTCAGTTAATTAATAATTGAAATTTGGCGAAGGCGTACTCCCTAGATATATTGGTTCGAAAGTCAATTAAAGCCGGTGGTTCCCTCTACTACTAGCCCACACAAGTCCTGGACTTAGGGGATGCTTAATTAAGTAGAATAGTACGAGGTTAAAAAACAAACATAAACAAACATAAACGCTGTAGGCTGGCCCGTGATTCACTTGAGAGACGCCTCCTTTTTTTCGCACAGTGGTACAGTTCTTTACGTTAATTTTTAAATAAAGTAATATAAATGATAATTATAATAATATTTATAATCAGATTCAATTTCAGCAACCTCGAAAACCCCTATAATATAATATATATTATATCAATTTTCAAATTTTTGTAAAAAAATGTATTTTTCCCATAAATGTGCTTGTTTACTTCACAGCGCGGTGTTTCAATTTATTGAGTTACCCTGAGTAAAATTAACAAAAATATTTCACAGTATCACCAATGGGGATTCACTACTGAAACAAGTTCGAACTACTACCGGAAAGTGAACAAACAGACCTGAACTAGGCCCAAAGAAGACCCGAAGCGGATCTGAAATACACACGGACTTTTTATAACTACCAAACCAGACCTGAAGTGGACCTGAAACACACGCACACTTAAATATCCGGTAACTGCACTAGGTCAATTCAGAGCTAACTGGTTAATGAGCAGCTGCGCTTTAGGTCCAGTTCGGTCGTCCACGCAATGTAAGGGGAAATTTCAGGTTGGCTTCGGGAGTATAAAAAATTACGTGGGAATTCGGTTCAGGTGCGGTTTTAAGGAAATAGTAAAGAGTTATAACAGGTTTGATTTGGTGGTCTAAAGAGTACGGGTCCGTTTCAGTCGTGGTTCGGTGGTAGAAATTTTTATTTGGGACAGTCTACTGCAGTCAATCGAGTGCTTTCAGCGAAAAGTACGAAGCCCTGATGCTCTCTTTGTATGGGTAAGTCGAAAGCAAAGGTCGCGTCAATCCTACTATCTTTGAACGCAGAGTTTAGTCATAAATCGCAAAACCTCGCTGTGTATTCTTTGCCTATCTTATTTCAAAAACACTGTTACAACCACATTTCTGTGTTTGTATTTATTTTTAAATTTGGGTTTATTATACATAATTTCATTTAATTTCTTTACTTAGTTATAATTCAAAAATAATATTTTATTTTGAATTGATTGTATTTTTGTAAGTAACGCGCTGAAAACCGCCTAGCGTTTCTGCGCGTGTTCGGGGAGGTCGCCTTCCGCAAGTAGTATCAATTTGACTCTCGAGAACGCTCGATGCGTGTCAATAAAAATATACTCAAATCAGCTGACGAAGATACCACGCGCCGGGCAATTCGTTAGAATTTACCATATTTTACGGCTCCAAACTATAGAAATAAGTTCCATATACACATATGTATTTAAATAATTAGTAGTGTATACCTACACTGGTCAAACAAACTTTAATTCGCGTACATCAGTTTCCAATTATGTGGTGTCTCCTGTGAAGAAATGGCGGTCATGACCTGTCGTGCTGAATGCTGTAATTAAGGTAAGATTACCATATATATTATTGGAACTGTCGTTTTGTCTTTAATATTCTTTTCAATCATTAATACCTATTCGCAGTCCACTTAATTAATATCATAAAGGCGATGTTACGGAGGCAATCCCATATCACCGAATGGGACCTTTCGACGTCACACAACATGGCCCTTTCGAACCGGATTTAAGCTAGCAGAACCATTATAACATGGTCCGTTTTGAACCGGAATTTTGGCACTAGTATAACTATTTAACATAGCTTCATAGCTTTTAAATTCATTTAACTAGATTTTGCTAATTTTACAGTGTGTATTTGGTAACGTTCTTTTGCAGTTGTAAAATTACATATTTGTTATAAATAACAATATCATATTTGGATTTAGCATTCGAAGATAGCTTATTTATTAACATTAAAATTATTCGTTATAAATAACAATATCATATTTGAGTGTTGCATTCGGAGATAGCTTATTTATTAACAAAAATATCTCGCGTAAAATCTTATTTTGAATAAAAATTATTTTCAAATAGGGTAATTCGCTTTAAAAATATATTTTGGATTTTTCGGTTGAAAAATTAAAAACCGATAAAATCGTAAACTTTGTGTTCTATAAAAAAGGCAAAAAATTATCAGCTGTATCCAAGCGTTTTTTTCCTTTTCTTTGGACACAATCAAAACCGCAATTATTATTTTATTTTGCAGAAATACAGTTTATTGTTAAAATAAAAATATTATTTAACTTTGCCTTTTGAAAATTATTATACTGGTGATTTATTTGGGCGTAGAAAGATTCTTAAAAATATTTCTGTGCTTTGAAAAAATAAATTAAAATTTATCCATATAATTAATTACATTCGATAGAACTTATTTGCGAGCAAGATATTATAATTAAAATACCTATCTAGTAGTAATAGATTTAAAATTTACCTATTGCTAGTAAAGTTACATTAGGGTGGAAACAAAATTACTTTTATATTTTGAATTTTTTCCTTCTAATTTGATATATTTTTTGCGCGCAAAAATAAGATACCTTGTCCAAATTCTAGTTTTAACATTATACAGGGAGTTCTTAAAATTAGGAACTTTTGTAAAACTTATTTTTTTATATTGGATATCTAGGTATTTTTTCTTGTACTTTTCGAATGTATACAGGGTTATGCAAGTGGGAAATCTTGAGCTGTATCTTTAGTGTATACCAGGTTGAAAAATAGTAGAAAACACTTAAAAATATAATTTTAATTTTTATTTTATTTTCTTTTTTATTTTTTGGAAATACTATCGGTACATAAAAAATTGTAATTTTCAAAGAATAGGTTAAAAATAAATTTAGCCCATTTCAAAATGTTTTCATACAGGAGAATTGAACTTAGATTATAATCTGAATTTTTTTAATATTCTGTCAAATATATGCATACAGGGTAACCTAAAGCTTAATTGTAATTTTGAATTTTGCCTTTTGAGTATCCAGTCCATATATACAGGGTCTTAAATTGTACTTTTGAGTTTTTGTTTTTGTTTTTTTTATATTCTGTCAGAATATATACAGGGTGACTTAAAAATTAAATTGTAATTTTTTGAATTTGGTTTTTTGGAAAACTCTGTGTGATTCATTACTGAGGTATAAGTTATATTTTAGCCATTATATCTGGAGGTTTTCTTCTACAATAAATTCAATTTAAGAAATAAAATTTGAGAAAAAATTGTGTAATTTTCCTAAAATTATTCAGTTTATATTTTTTTTTATAATTTTTATTTTTTTCTTTTACCTTTCAATAAATAAATTTTATAAGCCATGGATCTAAACGAATATTGTATTATGGACAACCGTAGGCAGTTGCAATATGATAGGCTAAAGCGAGTTCAAAAGGCAGCAGTGGCCGCTCAAAAAGATATCACAAAACAGCAACATTTTAAAATTTGTTATCAACAGCTGGATGTGACTTATAAGCAATGGCATAAGCTGGCTGATGACATACTCGCTTTCGTCATATCAGATCCTGGACGTACGGATGCTATCCGAAAAACGGATATAGCTAAAGAAAAGGAAGCTGCTGCGGTGATTGATGAAATGTTTTGGCAGATCCAAGGTATTTATGTACAATTATTTGGAAGTTCTTCAAATGCTACGACTTCAAATGTCAAGCTTCAAAAGTTGAATTTAAAACCTTTTAGCGGAAAATTTCCAGACTGGCAAACTTTCATAGATTTTTATGATTCTGCTATACATACAAATCCCCAACTTTCAGACATTGAAAAGTTTTCTCATTTACATTTATTATTAACTTCGGAACCACTTAGCATTATTAAGTGTGTTCAATTATCGGGAAGTAACTACTCTGTAGCTTATAATCAGCTGCGTCAGAGGTATGACAATAAACGATTATTGGCTAATACGCACTGGCAGGCAATATGTCAACTGCCAAACATCTCTGACACATCATCAGCCTTGATTATTTTCCTGAATACTCTTGTCGAAAATTTAGCGGCACTCGGGGCCTTGGGTCTTCCAACAAACGAGTGGAGCTTTATTCTTGTAGATATGGTGTACAAACGTATTCCAAAAAATCTTTGTGCTAAGTTTGAGGAACAAAATAAAAAGAATGGTTTTCCCACATTTGACGAATTAAAACTGTTTTTGACAGCACATGCTAAGGCTTTAGAAACTGTTGAGGCTTTATCTTCTAAAAAAGCACCAATCAACAATGTTCAAAAGCCAGTATCAAAACATGTTAAGTTAGATTCATATAATAATTCTTCTTTTGTGACAAATACTGATATTTTATCTTGCCCTGTTTGCAAGTCAAATCATCATGTTTCTCAGTGTAGGTCGTTTTTATCAGAAGCTCCAAAAAAGAGATATGAAATTGCTAAACAGCATAGGTTATGTGTCAATTGTCTTAGCCATTCACACAACTTTAAGTTTTGCAATTCTACTCATTTATGCAAAATATGTAAAAAGCGACATCATTCCACTTTACATTTTGACAAACCAAATAACAAGGCAGTTAAAGTAAATTTATCACATTCTGGTGAAAATAACGTAACCCCTCCCTTATCGGTCCAAACGGCCGGTACATCGGGACAAAACTACGTAGGAAATAATGACTCTAGCGTCGAGTCTAATGATCCTAACGTTTTTACATCCATAACGACAGTACCAGCGCCAATTTTATTGGCTACTGCTATGGTACACGTAAAGGATGGTCGTGGGCACTATCAATTAATACGTGCTTTAATTGATAATGGCTCTACTTGTTCATTTATAACAGAAAGATGTTTGAATCGGCTAGGATTACACCGTTCGTCTTTTCATAAGACCATAACGGGCATTAATCCTAATTCTCCGGTAACATCCAAGGGCATTACTCAATGCGTAATAAAGCCCACTCAAGCTAAGAATCCTATTCTTAATATTGATGCAGTTGTGCTGCCGAATCTTCCTGAACGGTTGCCGGCATGCGCACTCGATACTACCCAATGGCATCACATACGCCAGCTAAATTTAGCAGATCCCGAATTTAATAAAGTAAAAGCCGTGGAGCTTTTACTGGGAGCGGAGGTGTTTGCTCAGATTTTGCTCAGCAATAAAGTAGCAGGGGATCTGAGTCAACCGGTAGCCATTGAGACAGTTTTCGGATATATACTAATGGGGAAAATATCCTATCCCTCCCCGACAAATTTTGCACTTGTCACATCCATGGAAACCTTTGATCTAAAGTCCTTTTGGGAATTAGAGCAGGTACCTCAACAGGAAAAATTAACTCCTGAGGAAAAATGGTGTGAACAACAATATACTGAATCATGTACACGAACAAACGATGGACGTTACATGGTTGCCCTACCATTCAAAAAAATGGAACCTACGTTTATGGGTGATTCTCGCACAAACGCACTTAAGCGTTTTTTCTCTTTAGAAAAACGATGCTTGCAAGATGAATCCGTAAAAATATCATATTCTAAAATTATTCAGGAATATTTAGATTCTGGGCACATGGAAGAAGCACCTCCATGTGAGGCCACTGCACCGCATTATACGGTTCCGCACTTTGCGGTACTAAGGCCGGATAGTAGTACTACCCAGGTACGCATAGTTTTTGATTGCAGTGCTAAAACATCAGAGGGCTACTCCCTTAATGATTTATTATGTCCAGGACCTAAATTACAAACTGATATAATTTCCCTTTTATTAAGATTTCGCCTTCATACTATTGTTATAATGGCAGACATAAAACAAATGTTTAGGCAAATTCTTATGGATCCGAAGCACCGAAATTATCAACGATTGCTTTGGAGATTTCATCCCCAACAACCAGTAAAAGAATACCGACTTACAACGGTAGCTTTTGGTAATACTTCCTCTCCCTTTCTAGCATTACGCACTATTAAACAGTTAGTAACAGATGAGGGTAAAGATTTTCCTATGGCATCAAAAGCTCTAGAAGAAGATACCTTTGTTGATGACATTATCTCAGGGGCTGACAACCTAGAGCTAGCACAGGTGCTTTGTCTTCAGCTAACTGAACTTTTACAAAAAGGAAAGTTTGAATTGAGGAAGTGGGCGGGCAATTCTCCAAATTTATTGAAAGATATCCCTGTCGATCATCGACAGCATATATCATTTGATTCTGAAGAAGATTCATATCTTAAAATTTTGGGACTTCAATGGACTCCACATACAGATTTTTTCTCTTTTCGGGTGAAGGCTTTAGAGTCTACACCAACTAAGCGTTCTATCCTATCGGATATTGCGCGTATTTGGGATCCACTTGGATATCTCAGTCCAATAACCTTTGTAGCCAAGCATTTAATACAGCATTTATGGTCACTAGGTTGTGATTGGGACCAGCCACTTCCCAATGAAGTGGTAACAAAGTGGTTACAATTTAAATCTGAATTGCACATGTTAGCAGATTTAAAAATTTCCCGTTTTCTTGATATAAAAAACGCCAGTGGTTTAGAATTGCATGGCTTTTGTGACAGTTCTGAGAAGGGCTATTGTGCTATAATTTTCTTTCGAAAACCTCTGCCAGATGGAAAGTTTGAAGTTTCCTTAATCTGTGCAAAGTCAAAAGTTGCTACTTTAAAGAAATTATCAATACCCCGCTTGGAATTGTGCGCTGCTGTTTTATTAAGTAATTTAATAAAGTTTGTTCGCAACACTTATAAAAACAGCATTACTTTTGAGACAAAAATATAATAAATAAAAATTTATTATAAAGAATTAGTTTATTATTTGATAATAAACTTATTCTTTATTCTTCTAAGCGACTAAAATTATATTTCGCGCGATTTATCAATTTATATATTTTTCTATTTTTTGTAGAATTAAAAAGAATGCGACGATAGTCGATTTCAGTCGCTTATTGGCATTTCAGTTTACTCTGTGCGTGTGAAGAGTCCAAAGTGTGCACATAAATTTTTCAACTTAGTGGTAGTTAAAATTGTACCTTTGATTTTTTTATAGGTATGTACCTAAAATTGTTATTTCTAATATTTGATTTTTGCTAAGATTAATTTTATAACTAAAATTAATTTTTTGCTACTTAACTAAGAGTGTATTTGTAATTCTCTTTTTCTTTGATTTTTTTATAGAACACATATTTTGGACAAATATATGATAATCGGCCATAGTATAATTTCTAAATTTTATTCACGATCCTTGCCCACGAAAACCACCCCGAGATTTCTATGTACTCCGTTACATCTTATATTTGGCACCCAAAGTAAGGCAAACCATTTTCACCGATACAAGGCAAGGTCATTTTTTTGGTGATTGGCTTGATCGTGATAATATAACTGAAATTGTAACTATGGGAAGAGTATCAAGGACACCGCCGCCCCCTGGCCCACAAACTAGAAGCCAACAGGCCCGAGCCACAGAGCAGGCGCAGGCCGAAGCGCTGCAGGCCGTTCAACAACAGCAAGCACCACCGCCAGCGGAGCTCCACCAGGTCCAGCGCGGCGATAGCGAGTCACCAGCCAGCGACGCAGCCGGCGCCCGGGGAGCAATACCAAAGACACAGCAGCAGTGCTTAGCGTCGAGTTCAGGACAGAGTGACTGCGGCGCATCACGGCCGCGCAGACCTACATCGGTACCGCGGAGACAACAGGAGGCCGACGAGGAGTTCATATGTGAGCTGCTAGCCCATACTTTTCGGCAAGATCGTGACGTACCTGCTGCGTCATCTCATCATTGGCCGCCAATAGGAGGCCCGCAACACAACCGAGGACGTCAGAAGGTATCCAGCGAGTATGGTAACCCTATTCAAACTTTTCCTGTTTTTGATGATGAAAATGAACATTTTTATAATTTACCAAATCACAATAGGGTTTTTTCTGAACAACATAGGGTAAATAAAGCCAATTTGCCTCCGGAAAATTTTAATAGAAATTTTCCAAATTTAAATAATTTTCATAATTTAAATAATATGCATAATTTAAATAACCCTAAAGATTTAAGTAACGTTGAGAACTTTAATAGACCTACACAGGCTAACATTATTAGTAATAATGTTCCTTTAAATAAATTTCAAAATTTAAATATTCCGTCAAATATAAATAATTTACGCAACGTTAGTACGTTGGACGTGAAATTAATTCCAAAATTTTCTAACGATGGGACAATTCACCCCGTCGAATATTTACAACAATTAGAACTGATAAGAGATATACACAATATTGACTTTAATATTTTTAAATTGTATTTAGTTAATTCGTTTGTCAAAGAAGCAGCCTTTTGGGCTAATGCATTTCTAAGTTCATTTAATAGTTTTAATGATTTTCGATATTCATTTTTGAAACAATTTTGGAACGAAAGTACTCAATCTCAAACCCGATTCGAACTGGAAACTTCCAAATACATAAGCGGCTCTTATATAGAATATTTTTTAAAACTTTATACTAAAGCCAAATATTTACAGCCGCCTTATAATATAGTAGTGTTGATAGCCATAATAGGGCGAGGGTTTCCCCCCATGATTGCCTCGTGCCTCATAGGGGCACAAGACATAGAAGAGGCAATGAGTAGGTTGCGTCAAGCCGATTTTTTTCAAGGCTCTAATAACTCGCACAATACAGATAAATTTCGTCAAACTAGAGCACATGAAAATAGACCAACTGTTTCAAATTATAGCCGCCCCCCTAGTCCTTTTAAACCTAGATCACCTAGTCCTCATCATGGCGTAAGTTTCCGACAGCCAGAATCGGGAAACTAAAAACTGTGACATCCGGCCCTAATGTTACAGTGATGAGTAAAAGGGCCATTTTAGAAAACAATCCCAAAGACTTTTTATTAAATGACCAATGCGATTTCATTCACACAACAAATTATTCTTCGCCTGTCATTCTAATTTCAATTTTAGGTATCGAGTTTCCGTGTTTAATTGACACTGGGAGCGAAATTTGTGCTATTTCGGGCAGTGTTTGGGATCAGATAAAACAGTTAGACAATATTCCGTACTTTGCAGTTAGCGGGGTTAGGGTCACGGGAGCATTCAGGGGATCCCGGCGAACTATCACCCATCAAATCTTAATTAATTTTCATATTAAAAATATTGAGTTTCAGCACGAGTTTCTTCTAATTCCCGAATTGACATATAATGTAATAATTGGCGTGGACTGGCTGCGCAACAATGCGAGAGTTAATTTGACCGAAAATAATATATTTCTAACTAAACATAATATTGTCGTAGATGAAACGGTTCTGATACATGAATACGCCCCCATTGAACCCCCAAATTTTAAAATAAAGGCGATAAACAGAAATCTACCGCCAATTAGAACGAATATACCGGAAAATGAAATACCACCCGATTTTAACCTTGTTGTTGAGGAAACTGATCTTGACCCGCAACAAAAAGCACAGTTTTTAAAATTATTATTGAAGTATCAAGACGTTTTCTCAGAAATACCAGGTAAAACTACTGAGTATGTCCATGAAGTTAGACTGACGGACGAAACTCCCTTTCAGGTAAAGCAATACCCGATTCCATATGCTTACAGAGAGGCAGTTCAAAAGGAGCTGGACTCTATGGAGGCACTCGGAATTATTGAGCGAAGTGACTCACCTTTTTCTTCTCCATTAATGGTGGTAGCAAAGAAAGATAAGTCAATTCGCCTGGTACTTGATGCGCGAAAATTAAACAGTAAAATGGAACCCAATTCTGAGCAGGTTAGATCAGTAGATGATTTATTACATGATGAGGACCTAGTCCAATCAAAAATATTTTCAAATATAGACCTAACATGTTCATATTGGCAAATACCTTTGTCCCAAAACTCAAAAAAGTATACAGCTTTCGTAATAAATGGCCGTTGTTACCACTTTACAGTTATGCCATTCGGCATTAAAACCGCAAGTTCCGGGATATGTAGAGGGGTAGATATAATTTTGGGTAGTTCGCTGAGAAATTTTGTTAAACCATATATAGATGATATGCTCGTACACTCCAAAAATGTTAATGAACATTTAATACACATCGAAAAACTATTAGAAAAATTATATCATGCCGGTTTTACCATAAAGTTACGAAAGTGTTCCTTTTTTAAGAAAGAGACCATGTTTCTTGGTTATTGTTTAACCCACGAGGGCCTTAAGAGTGATCCTAGTAGAGTTCAAGCAATTAACGAATTTCCTGTCCCTAAAGACAAAAAACAATTACAATCATTTCTAGGGCTATGTAATTATGACAGGGCGTTTTGTCCAAATTTTTCCAATTTGTCTGAACCACTAGTTTCACTATTAAGAAACAAGACTAAGTGGCAGTGGACTCTGGCACAACAAAACTCTTTTGACTCTATTAAACAAGTCATTTGTCAAGAAACACTCCTATATAGAGTTAATCATAGTCAAATTTTTTATGTTCAAAGTGACAGTAGCGATTTTGCATTAGGGGCTACATTGTGGCAATATTCGGAGGGTAGAAAACGTATAATTGCATATGCAAGCAGGTTACTCTTAGACCGTGAGCGCAGGTACAGCATACCGGAAAAAGAGGCCCTGTCGGCCGTGTGGGCTATAGAAAAATGGCGCATTTATTTAATATCTAAGCCTTTTATACTGTTAAGTGATTGTAAAAGTTTAACTTACCTTAAATCGTGTCGACTACTGTCAGCCAGAATATCACGCTGGATATTGTGCTTACAAGAATTTGATTTTCAAATACAGTTTATTTCGGGAAAGTCTAATATAGTCCCTGACATACTATCCAGGAATCCATCCCCTAGATTAGCCTCCCCGATGTCAAAAGAATTTAAAATGTTAGCCTTAAGCACTGCTCACGAAAGTAAGGAATTAAGTAAAAAAATTCAAATTTTCTTGCAGGACTTACCTGATAAACAACGCGAAGACCCCGATTTTTTATACGTTTGTAGAGAATTACAAAATCAAGACTCACCTTTGCATGGCAGGTACATAATTCATAACAATTTATTATACTTAAACAGGGGACAATATAACACTCCTTTTTTATGTGTACCAGCATGTGAAATGGCAAATATTATTAGGATATTTCATGCCTATATCGGTCATTTTGGGGTTTATAAAACCTGGCGCGCATTACGGCGTGAAATATGGGGAAAAAATTTACATGCGAATGTAAAAAAAGTTGTCAAAAGTTGCGATATTTGTCAGCGCACAAAGCACTGTCAAATGCCGCACCCGCCGCTTCAAAGCATTATTCCTAATGGGCCAAATGAAACTTTAGCCCTGGACCTATATGGCCCGTTACCGGTCTCGGTTAGGGGCTTAACCTATATTTGCGTAGTTGTCGACATTTTTACAAAATATGTATCATTATACTCCCTAAAAATCGCGTCTACGGAATCGGTACTAAATTGTCTTAAAAAACATTTTGAACAGTTCTCACAACCCCAGGCCATCCTGACAGACCATGGGTCTCAATTTACTAGTGATAAATGGAATAATGCCCTAAAAAAGTTAAACATAAGAATCATACATTCGTCTGTAAGACATCCTGCGGCGAATCCCAGTGAGCGCTGGATGCGCGAACTAGGTCGACTATTCCGCACCTATTGTTACTCAAAACATACGCGATGGGCTCTAGAAGTTCCCCAGTTCGTGGAATTTTTAAATAATATAGTGCATGAATCTACAGGTTTCACGCCATTTGAACTACAAATGGGTGAAACCCCAAAAACTATCCTACCCCTAGTACATGATGATTCCGTACAACGCCCTCTAGATAATCACATTAAATTATTTCTAGCTAAAGAAACTTTACTTGGTAAGGCAGCTCGCCGTAAAGCCCTAAATCCTGGTCGCCCTTACAAAATTTTTAAAATAAATGATAAAGTATTGCTGCGAACAAATCCCATATCTAATAAATTAAATAAAACTACTAAAAAATTTATGCTACTGTTTGAAGGGCCGTTTAAAATTAAAAAGGCCGTAAGTCAAGCAACTTATGTATTGGAAGATCCAGTTACGGGGGAAGAGCGAGGAACATTCCACTCAAGTCATTTGAAACATTATGTAACTCCTGAAAATGATGAAACTTAATAAAGTCATCATGATCAGAAGTTCGGGAGCAGTTGAGACAAAAATATAATAAATAAAAATTTATTATAAAGAATTAGTTTATTATTTGATAATAAACTTATTCTTTATTCTTCTAAGCGACTAAAATTATATTTCGCGCGATTTATCAATTTATATATTTTTCTATTTTTTGTAGAATTAAAAAGAATGCGACGATAGTCGATTTCAGTCGCTTATTGGCATTTCAGTTTACTCTGTGCGTGTGAAGAGTCCAAAGTGTGCACATAAATTTTTCAACTTAGTGGTAGTTAAAATTGTACCTTTGATTTTTTTATAGGTATGTACCTAAAATTGTTATTTCTAATATTTGATTTTTGCTAAGATTAATTTTATAACTAAAATTAATTTTTTGCTACTTAACTAAGAGTGTATTTGTAATTCTCTTTTTCTTTGATTTTTTTATAGAACACATATTTTGGACAAATATATGATAATCGGCCATAGTATAATTTCTAAATTTTATTCACGATCCTTGCCCACGAAAACCACCCCGAGATTTCTATGTACTCCGTTACACTTTTCATAAAACATATGCTTGGTCAGATTCCATGGTAGCCTTATCATGGATTAAGGCTCCGCCCCATCGTTGGAAAACATTCGTCGCAAATCGCGTTAGCCACATCCAAGATTTGGTACCACCAGATTGTTGGTATCATGTTAAGTCTGCGGACAACGTGGCTGACCATGGTTCACGTGGGCTTTTTCCCAGCGAGCTTATGCAGTGTACCCAATGGTGGGCGGGACCAGAATTCTTGTCTACCTCCCTGGATCTTGATACGGATAGTTTTACACCCGTTACGTCTCCAGATGAGGCCAAGATTATATCCCTAGTTTTAATAGAGACTGATCAATTTATTGATACCCTATTAAACAAATATTCTAGATTATCACGTCTAATACGTGTTGTCTCATATATTTTTCGTTTTGGTTTCAATTTACGTAATCCTAATCAAAAGGTTACTACTGCGTTAGTTGCAAATGATTTACAAGTGTCCTTTATGACTTTGGTTAAAACTGTTCAACACCAATATTTTAAGGAAGATATTGTACGTATCGAGCAACAAAAGCCGGTTAATAAAACTTTACGTAAATTAAATCCTTTCATAGACCCGCAAGGAGTTTTACGAGTAGGCGGTAGGCTAAAAAATGCACATCTGCCGTTTGAAAGTAAACATCCCGCATTATTACCTCGTACTCATCGATTGGCTTACCTCATTATCGAGGATATGCATGTTAGGCATATGCATCCTGGGATTCAAACCTTACAGTTTTTATTGAATCAACAGTTTTGGATATTATCCGCCAAGCGGGCCATAAAATCTGTTGTTTCAAAGTGTCACAAGTGCTTTAGGGTTAAGCCAAACACTATCCAACCTAGGATGGGTGACCTACCGAGCTTTAGGATAAGTCAGTTGAAAGCTTTCCAAAGCTGTGGCGTGGACTATTGTGGTCCATTCAATATAAGCATGGGACGAGTACGTGGTGCAAAAACTTACAAAGCTTGGATTTGTGTGTTCGTGTGCTCGACCACAAAAGCTATACACTTAGAGTTGGTGTCTTCACTTTCTTCTGAGTCCTTTTTGGCTGCTCTTCGTCGTTTCATTTCTAGACGTGGACGCTGTAATCACATTTTCTCTGATCAAGGTACAAATTTTGTTGGTGCCGCGCGCCAATTAGATGAGTTGATGCAGCATGCCACTGAAACTGAATCGATAAAGTGGTCATTTAATCCCCCTTCAGCCCCACATTTTGGTGGTCTGTTTGAATCTGGTGTTAAGTCGGTAAAAACTCATTTTTATAGAGTAGTTGGTTTACAACGACTGACATATGAGGAATTCTCAACCTTCTTAGTTCAAATAGAAGCCTTATTGAACTCGAGACCTCTTTGTCCAGTTAGCTCTGACCCAAATGATTTATCGGTCTTAACTCCCGGACATTTTCTTACCCTGAACTCACTCTCTGCGCCACCAGAGCCTGATCTACAAGACTTGCCTCTTAATCGTCTAAATAGGTGGCAGCTCATTCAACGTATGCATCAGGACTACTGGGCCAGGTATCATTCCGAATATTTATGTACTTTACAGCAAAGAGTTAAATGGAATGAACCCTCTAAACCGATAGAACTTGGTTCTATGGTGCTGATAAAGAACGATTTACAGCCCCCTCTTCGTTGGTCGATAGGTCGTGTAATAGAGTTATTTCCAGGTGCTGATGGTGTGATCCGAGTAGTAAATGTCCGTACAGCTCAAGGTGTCCTAAAGAGGCCCTTAGTAAAATTATGTATATTACCTATGTGTTGTTAAAACACTCTAATTTTGTGTGTTTTGGTGGGCGGTAATGTTACAACCACATTTCTGTGTTTGTATTTATTTTTAAATTTGGGTTTATTATACATAATTTCATTTAATTTCTTTACTTAGTTATAATTCAAAAATAATATTTTATTTTGAATTGATTGTATTTTTGTAAGTAACGCGCTGAAAACCGCCTAGCGTTTCTGCGCGTGTTCGGGGAGGTCGCCTTCCGCAAGTAGTATCAATTTGACTCTCGAGAACGCTCGATGCGTGTCAATAAAAATATACTCAAATCAGCTGACGAAGATACCACGCGCCGGGCAATTCGTTAGAATTTACCATATTTTACGGCTCCAAACTATAGAAATAAGTTCCATATACACATATGTATTTAAATAATTAGTAGTGTATACCTACACTGGTCAAACAAACTTTAATTCGCGTACATCAGTTTCCAATTATGTGGTGTCTCCTGTGAAGAAATGGCGGTCATGACCTGTCGTGCTGAATGCTGTATTAACTAAGGTAAGATTACCATATATATTATTGGAACTGTCGTTTTGTCTTTAATATTCTTTTCAATCATTAATACCTATTCGCAGTCCACTTAATTAATATCATAAAGGCGATGTTACGGAGGCAATCCCATATCACCGAATGGGACCTTTCGACGTCACACAACAAACACTAATTAAAAAAAAATATATATTTTTTATAACACTTATCCAGAATTTAAAACTTTCGAGTTTATTTCTATGTGGTTTTACTCCATCATACCCTGATAGAGGAACTTTCACAATGGAAGTTTCATTACTCTAGCAAGTTTCGAAGCCAATTAGTTTTATTCAAGAACTCAAAGGCTATCAAATGTATAAAAATAATTAAATTCCAGCCGTTAGTTTTTCTGTTTTTCAAAAATGATCCAAAATTATTATTTTTCATTATTTACGTTTAGTCTATCGTCTGATTTATGCAGTTATGCCGTAAAGGGAAAACATCAAATACTATGATGAAATATATAATTTCCAGAAAATTTAGCCGAAGGCCAAAAACAGGGGTTTTTGTGTTGTGTTAAGGGTTTGTTTTACAACAGATCTTACATTCTTTTGATATTTTTTTTATTGCAATCGTGCATCTAAATTAATGATAAATCTAAAATATTTCTTTCATCTGACATCCAGTTCTGTCTCTAGGGGACAAAGAATACTGCCCCTATAAAACAGTCAACATTTCATTATTCTAGCATAATAAATTTATTTAAAAAGTTAAAAATTTGAAATTTGGTTACAAGTTGGCTCTCATGTTTATCTATATTTTTGTGAAAAAAATATTTCAAATTTTTGTACATCGAGGGCGCTGCAGCCAGCTTAGGGTAAAAAAATGTTTTTTTTTCGACGCCTACAGATGGAGTAAGCAACGCTTTTGATAATATAAATATTCCTTTATTAATTTTTATATTTCCATTAACGACACTTTAAGTGCTCGCTATTTAGCCTATTTTCAAGTGGGGTCTGCAGAAAAGCGCCGCAGCTTCAAACTGTGGTCCTTAAAAAATTTATTTCACAAGTTAAAAATTAGAAATTAGTTTACAAGTTGACTAGTATGGTTAACTATGTTTTTATAGAAAAAAGTTTTCAAATATTTATACACAGGGAGCACTGCAGTCAGTTTTCGTTAAAAATATTGCTTTTTTTTCGACGCCAGCAGATGGCGTAAGCAACGCCTGTTAAAAAAAACCAAATATGCCTTTCAATAATATCAATATTACTTTGTTAACTGTTTTATTTATATTGATTACATTTTAAGTACACGTCATTTAATCCATTTTAATGTTGGGTCTGCAGAGAAGCGCCGCGGCGCATCACACTGTAGTCCATCAAGGTAGACTTGATTCTTTTCTATTATCTTAAAATTTTTATTTTGGTATATCTATTAAAATCTGATAATATTAGGGTAATCAAACTTCTCCTTCCCCTAATTGGGCCCCTAAAATTCATAAAATTGAGCAAAAACCGTAATAATATTTGAAAATTACCTATAAATTATTTATTACTTATTTTTGTATGAAAGGAAAATTTAAATTGAAATATTATTTTTTTTTTGTTTTTGAGCATACAATATTATATTAAAATCATCAAAAGATTCTACTTGCCGGACATCCGCCAAAATTTCCCCTAAAAGACTTAAATTGGGGAATTAACAAATTTAAAAATTTTAGTGGACCAGTTAAAGTTAAACTTAAAGAAGTTTGGGCACCCTCATATTTTAAAATTTTACAGTTCCTAAACCAAGAAATAAAAATTAATGAGGTCCACAGTTTGAAGCGAAGGAGCTTCGCTGCAGACCCATATATAAAATGGGATAAATGGCAGGTACTTAAATTGTAGTAGATATAAATATTGCAAATAACAAAGGAATATCTATGCTATGGAATGGAAAAATTGTATTTTCTGACAAGCGTTGCTGACGCCATCTATAGGCGCCTAGAAAAAAGAGTGGCTTGCCTATTACAAATTGACCTTGAATATAGAAAAATCTAACTACATGTTTATCACTAATAAAAATTATAGTAAGGAACCTATAAAATTCAATGATCAAGAGCTGGAATATACTGAATGTGTAAAGTATCTTGGTCTTAATATTGACGAAAATCTGTCGTGGGGTCCCCACATTCAACAAATAAGGAATAGAGTTGTTGCACATATAGGTATACTAAGGCGATGTAGCAACACTGTCTCAAGAAGCCTCTTGCGTAGTGTTTACTACTCGCTCGTTCACTGTCAACTGCAGTATCTCACGGCGGTGTGGTATCCGGCTGCTAAAAAGTACATCAAACCCCTCAAAACCTTGCAGAACAAAGCCATTAAAAACATCTACGGACTTTCAATGACATATGATACTGCAAGCCTCTATAAAAACTTTAATATAATTTCAATTGAAAATATTTATAATACTCAAATCTGCAATCACATACACCAAATCATTAATAATGAGCGTCATTCAAATATAACATTTAGTAAAAGGGAGGAAATTCATACTTATGCAACCAGGTGCCATTCTAATCCTGAGGTAGTGCGGGTGAGAAGTGAGCGGGCGAGGAGATCTGTCTACTGCAGGGGTGTCTCTGCTTTCAATTCTATTCCCATTAGCATAAGAAATTCTAGTCATAAAAAATTTAAGAAGGATGTTAGAGAGTTCTTTAAAAATCTGCACTAGGCAGGTGAAAAAAAAAAGAAAAAAAAATAAAAAATAGAATTATTTATTATTTATTTTTTATTTATTATTTTATTTATTATGTGTAAGTGTAAAATGTTTAATTGTGTGATATTAAACTAAAAATTAAAAGTTGACTAATGGCTGAAATGTAATTAATTAAATTTAATGATTTAATGATTTGTAAAGTTACTTTAAGAGGACGAACTGTGTAATCTTCGGGTTTTTGTTCAATAAATGCTTTTCTTTATTTTACGGGAAACCATGATGTCAACTTAGCGAAAAAGCTCTTTTTTAGCGAAAATTGACTGAAGCGCCCGAGCGCGTCCCCTATGTATTAAAATGTTAAACTTTTTTTTCACAAAATTATAGCTAATAACGACAGTCAATTTGTGAAAAAATTTCAAAATTTTAAAAGTCAAATAAAAATTTTATGGGCCATAGTTTGAAGCGACATTGGGCCTCGGCGATTTGCTGCAAACCCAACATTAAAATGGACTAAACGACGGGTACTTAGAGTGTAATCAATATCAATAAAACAGTTAACAAAGGAATATTTATATCGAGGGGCGTTTCACCTTTACAATACATGTACGTTTTCATCGACAGTACTTTACATTACATTGACATTACCTTACATTACTTACAATACTGTACATTACCGTACATTACGTTACATTACTTACATTATTCTACAGTACCTGACATTAATTGACATTACGACAGTACCTACATTATTTACATTATTTTTATTAATGCGCATGCTCTCCTACAGTATTTACATTATTTCGTCTACTCAGATCGCTCAAAGACCACGTGACACCTATAAAATTTCGGCAGTGTTGTCTACTTCTGGTGGTTTTAATATTATTTTTAATCATTTTTGTGTACCTGATGTAGAATGTGTAATGAAAAGTACGGAATTTAATATTATGTAGTAGTTTTCAAATGTCTGTCATGTAAGAAAATAAAAATGTATTTTTTTTTTAGTTTTTTTTTGACGAGTTCCAAGAGTTCCATTCTTAGATAAAAATAGTACGTGCCAAGGCCTCCCTAGCCTTGGTTTAAGCACCCTGAAGAATAGGTCCCCTGGAATCTTTGTTGAGCTCCCCTGACCTGTTCGTCGATCCCCGAACCCATTATCTTTTAACATTATACAGTGCATGTCTAAAGTCCGCCCCCTCCATTAACTTTTAAACGAATTAAGATATCAACTTGAAAAACACCTAAATAACATAACCCAAATAACTTTTTGGTACATATTTTATATGGCACAATGGTGACAGGGGGGCAAGGGGGGATATTTTTTTAAAATAGAAAAGGGATTTGTGTGATATGTTATTTTAAAGCTTATAAAATTCTCTATTTAACCAAATATTTTTTTATTTTTTGGGAGCAATTTTTGTGGTTTTAAACTAGGTTTAAAAATGGGAAATTTTGTTAAAATTTCTTTAAAAAAATTAAACAATTTTTGAAGTGGTTTATTTTATGTCAATTATACTTTTAAACTAATTTTAAATGATATTAATAAAATGTTGCAAAAAAAAAAATTAAAAATCGCATTTTAAATTTAAAAAATAAAACCTACAAAAACCTGGACGTTTTATATCAAAAAAATATGATTTCCGTCAAAAAAAAAGTCTCTCAGTCGGACTGTCGGTCTGTGTGTCCGGGAACTTTGTGACCACAATAACTCAAGAACGCTTTGGGCTAAAGACTTCAAATTTAAACCATAGGTTGATTACACTGGTTTACAAGGGTTTTATGCGAACTTTATTTTAATGTTTTTTTACATATTTTTTGACGCTAAATCCAAATCCGTTAAGAAAAAAAAATCGTTGGTTCAGATTCCGAGATAACCGACCCTAAAGATTTTATAAGGGGAAAGTTAGAGAAATAATATATTTTCGTTTACTATTTACAAAAATTGATATTT
>OY294044.1:36376428-36463413 GCA_958510825.1 Brachypterus glaber
AGTTTCATTAATTTTATTCACGGATTTTTTTTGTTTAGAATTTTTTGAACTGTGTTGGTATTTAGTTTAAATTAGTTTAATTTTTGCTGTTCACAGTTTTATTGATAATAATTATGGATTTAGACGTGTGAGAAAATAACAATAAACATATAGGTTAGGAACAAAACAACTGATATGTAATGCGCCGACGCGTGTCGCATAATATGATTCGACATAGTTTGTATAAAAACTTGACAACGTTGTAAATATGAGAATAGCAATATCTGCACACGTGTGATGTGAGAGATTACTCCGACCGAAAATTATCCACCTCACGCGTTTATTTTCGCACGAAACCAGAATAGACCCCCAGGGGTCACCGAAATGAGAATAGCCCACATATTTATACACTCTATATTTGCCTTTCAATGCTTTTGCAGGTGAAACAACTGGCAAGATAACAAAAGATAGAAGATGTACGTCAAAATGGTGTAATCCACGTTGTCAGTTTACAATTTTCCTTAAAAAATAATAAAATTTAATTAATTTAACCATTTAACAATTTAAATTTTAATTGGCATTTGAAATAAGCAAAAATTAGTCAAAACAAGTTACAATAAGCTAATTATTAATATAAAATTATTTAATAAGCACGGTATAAAATAAGGTCCGGCAACATTGTACTGAGCATTTTTCATACATTAAATATTGAACATTTTTCATACATCAAATATTGAGGTTATAGTTTGGTTTTCTTCATTGGTTTGCTGTTTTTAAGGTTTTAATTGTTTGTTCTGCGTACTTTTTTGGATTGTTTTTTTACTTGTGTTAGTTTATTATTGATAGTGACATGTTTTTTGACTTTTTTATTGTTTCATATTAGTACTCCAAAATGGCGGCGGGAATCTACGCTGTGTGTTCCCAGTTAATCTCTTTCTAATTGCCAATATAGAGTGTATAAATATGTGGAATAGCCACCCAGAATCCAATCTTGAGTCAAAATGGCGCTCATCTACTTTGGAAATAATTCGTGCTCGTTCTCCCCACCTTCACTTCTCTACAAAAATCGATAGTTGCATTGGCACAAGCGCCTAAATGCAGCTCTGTGCAGGAGTTTGTTTTGGTTTGTTCTTGGTTTGGCCTTTTTTTTAATGAGGGGGCCTTGGGTTACGTTAACGTTGGTTTGGCGTCTGTTTTGTGTTTTTTTTTTTGTAAAAAAATGTTTTTTATTTAAAATAATATTGAAAAACGGTCAGCGCATGCGCGTGCACATGCGCAGTTTATCAAAACCTTGCATAAAGAGCTGCACATAGGCGCTCCTGCATTGGCAACGTCGCTAACCTCCGCGTTCTTTCTGGCAAATGTCAAAAGTTTGTGTGGAAAAAAATAAACAATTTCAATAATACTTGGATTATTATTTATTATAATGAATAATGGAAGTTGTATCAGGTAGTTATATGCCCGGTGATCCTCGTTTAGTAGAACAAATAGTGTACGAATTAAAATCTCGAGGTATTTTCGATCAGTTTAGAAAAGAGTGCATTTCTGATGTTGACACAAAACCAGCTTACCAAAATTTAAGGCAAAGGGTTGAAGGTAACGTTGAAAGTTTTTTGAAACTGCAAAAATGGAGGCCCGATATGAACAAAAATCAAGTCAGAGAAATGTTAAGGAAGAATATATATGAGTAAGTAGCAACTTTATATTAACCGATCATATCAAAAAAGTTTTTTATTAAAACTTGTGTGATTAAAATTTCACATAAGAATAGCAATATACATGCTAACCTTTATTCAGTATGAAGCTGAAGTTTGCAACATTTTCTTGCATCGAAAATTCAAATAGTATATTAAAGCACTTATTCCATAACATATTTTTAGCGCACTAGTACTTTAGAACACTTGTTGCAAGTGGCTTGTTTTCTAAACTAGTACTTTAATATACTATTTGAATTTTCATTGCAAAAAAATGTTGCAAACTTCAGCTTCATTATTCAGTTCTGTCAAAGCACTGTCATGCACTATACATATGTATATGGATTATAGGATATCATGATCCATATATGTGTTAATGGACTGTGAAATTCTGTAGCAAGATAAAATTAATAAATCAAATTTATGACTTTTATTCATTTTAGTGCATTTGATTTGATTCATAAATTTTGTCTTTACAAAATCACATAACGTAAGACTAGCTTTAAAGCCTAATTTAGGCTTCCAATGATAAATCAGCTGCTGATAATTTATCAACAACTATAGTCTTCTAAATTTAAATTCAAATTGTATTTTCTGATTTCTTGCATTGCATTTTGGATGAATTTTGTTGAATCAGAATTTAAACTCCCATATCAATCTCTCTTTCTCTAAAACAACAGAACATATGTAATACACATTTTATTGCATATTAGTAATTATATAAAGATTTAAGTTAAAAGATTCTGTTGCCTGATTTTTTTTTGCATAACATGAAAGTTTCTTAGTGATAGACTAGTTTTATAAGAACTAAGTTTATCTTGTTTTATCCTACCTTTATGCAAATTTATTTTTCCAGGTAAAACCAGTTTTTCTTCATTTAAAACCAAATAGAAAAATCCATATTGCCACAAATAATTTACATAATCAGTATTTTTTCTTGCTTTGTGGCACTATATTTAGAAATTTTTTTTCTTCTGAAAAACGCATTTATCAGAGGCAAAATATACATATAGCCACTAAGCATTAATGACATTTGCTCTTGCATCAAATAATGTTAATGCAGACACACAATGGACCAGCTGGTCTGAGTTTTTAGTAGGGACCCTAAATAAAGTGACATTTAACTTCACACAAAGGGTTGGACCAATTTAGTAATTTCTGCAGGGTTATGTTTTTTTTGCGAATTGGCACTATTGGTATAGTAGAAGTGACATTACTTGTCAAAATATCCATAGACGTGTTTTTTGAAAAAATGTCACGACAATGTTCAGTGATAAACTGTCGTAATTCTATCCATGCAGGATATATATTATTTCCATTCCCCAAATGCAATGCATTATTAAATGAATGGAAAAGAAGCATGTATCTTCCGAATTGGAAGATTTTCGATAAATCAAAAATTTGCGAAGTAAAAATATGAAAAAATTAATTTAAAAATTTTAAATTTGTAACTTTTGTAGGCACACTTTTCAGAGGAAGATTTTATTTTAAAATTAAAAGAAACCGCAATTCCAAAAATTCAAAAAAATTGTAGTTTTAATAGAAAATTAAATGTTCTAGATGGTAATCAAATTCATTCTAAATTATCGAATTATGAAAAAATTATTTTTGAAAAGGAACAAATTATTTTGGAGAAAGATAAAAATATTTTGGAAATTGAGAAAATATTTGTAGAAAATGAAGAAAAATTTAAAGCACTTAATATATACATAAAAACCTTGGAAGAAGAAAATTTTAGTTTGAAAAATAATCAAAATTTGCGCAAAAATCAATATAATAATTTAATTTTATCATTGGGAGGTACATTCAACAAAAACCAAATAGAAATGCTTTTGATTAAAGATAAAAACTAAAGAAAATGGTCTAATAATACCATCGAAAAATCGTTAAAAATTAAGTTTGTGTGTGGTTCAAATGGTTACAAATATTTATTAAAGTTAAATTTTCCGTTGTCGTCATTAAGAACACTATCTAGAAAAATAGAGCATGTTAACTTTTTACCTGGTGTATTATATGAAATCTTTGATTATTTAAAAATCAAAAGTAATAGTATGAACGATTTTGAACGTGATTGTTGCTTATTTGCAGATGAAGCTTCAATAACGCCTGGGAAAGAATATTGTGTTTCATCTAGCAGCACATTGGGTAATGCAACGTTGGGTAATTTAAATGAAATAGCCACTCATGTTTTGGCTCTTATGATTGGTGGTATAAATTTAAGATTTAAACAAATTGTATGTTATCATTTTACAAGTGATTCTATTAGCGGTGAAACGCTAACTGAAGTTTTTCAAGAAATTTTAATCTTATGTGATAGGATAGGGCTTAATGTTTATTGTGTTACAACAGACATGGGTGCCTCTAACCAAGCGATGTGAAAAACTTTCGGCATTAAATCTAAAAAAATTCAATTTCAAAATTATATCATACACCCAAATAACGTTAACAAAAAGGTATACTTTATGGCAGATCCACCACATTTATTTAAAAATATCCGTTCTAGTTTAATAAATAATAAATTTTTCCAAATTCCAAATTATTTTGTTGAAAAATATAAACTACCAACCAACATGGTTGATGTTAAATACATTCAAAATTTAGCAGAATTTCAAAATGATTCGGACTATCAAATTTCACCAAAGTTAAATGTAGATCTTTTAAATTTAAATCATTTTAATAAAATGAAAGTTTCCAAAGCTTGTTACACATTAAGTAAAGACGTAAGTGCAGGTATTGAATTTGTTGCTGAGGATGAAAATGCATCAACAACAGCATGGTTTATATTTGCTATTGACCATTGGTTTAGTCTAATGTCTACAAGAACCCAACCAATGGCTTTTAGCAAATATAATGAAAATAAATACAAAAATGCTATAAAATTTTTAGGGGAAATAATATTATTATTTAAAAATATTAAAATAGGGAATGATGCAAGGTGGAAACCTATTCAAAGCGGCGTCATATTATCTACACAAACTATTTTAGATATTCAAAAAATTTTATTAAATACCCGTAATTACTCATACGTTTTTACATCTAGGTTTTCTCAAGATGTTTTGGAAAATATTTTCGGTCAAATGAGAATAAAACAGAGTGCTCCAAATGCATTGCAAACGAGACAAATAATAAAAAAATTGTCTATTATTCAATTTTTAGAATTAACTCCTAACTACGGTTTCCAGTCCCGAAATTCGGGATCCCGAAAATCCCGAAAAAAAATCCCGAAAATCCCGAAAAATTAGAATTTATTTATTCAACTCGAATCGGGTTATTCGATATGTAATTGTGATTTGCGTATAATATTTTTTGTTTACGATGGTGAAAATGGTGGTAAGGTTAAGAGTATTATACCTGAATTTTTTCAGAAGTTTTGAAAAAATAGAGGTCGCTCATGGCCATTTTTTTAAAAGATATGTTTCTTAAGCTAATAAAAAACATAATTTTAATTTAAAATTTTTAAGTTTGTTTATAATTACTTTTATATATTTTTTTTATATGAATTTATATTTTAATGTTGTTTGTTTTGTTTTGTTGGTACTACCAACTTGGTAGTTATAGGTGTAACTTTTTATTTAATTTATTTATTTTAACTTTTAAAAAGTATGTTTTTTTAACTTTTTATTTAATTTATTTATTTTAACTTTTAAAAATTTTGTTTTTTTTTAACTCTTTATTTAATTTATTTGTTTTAACTTTTAAAAAGTTTGTTTTTTTTTTAAATAATAAATATTTTACTGAATATTTGTTTTTTTTTTTCGTGATGCACACATACAATTTGTATATAAAAAATTTTTTCTTGCTTTTATTAGTGTTTATTTTATTTTTTATTTTTTTTAATTTAGTAAAATATAAATTTAAATAAAATATGGTTAATACTGGTTATTTTAATAAAAGTTTTTGGTTTAAATTTTATAATTTTATTTATTTAATATAAGATAATTAATTTCTGATGAAATGAGACATTTTTAAATTTCGGGATCGGGATCGGGATCCCGAACTTTTTGAAATTTTCGGGATTTCGGGATCGGGATCCCGAAACCTGGATTCTCTACTCCTAAGGAGGGAAGTTATTCTAACGTCGAGGAACCTAATTTAATTGAAAGTACAGTACTTTTAAATTCTAAAAATAAAACAACAAAAATAAAACCACTTGTAAATTTTGAAGATCTCCTCCCAACAAACTGGGATAATAATGAGGATCTAAACAATACAACTCAAAACTGTGTATACTATTCAGCAGGTTATATTATAAACAGAATACAAAAGCGTTTAAGTTGTACTCTTTGCAAAAACTTTTTGGTTTAAAAAAAAACAAATAAATCATATACAAAACTAATTCATTTTAAAGAGATTGGAAACAGTTCCCTAAATTATCCTTCAGAAATTGTATTTTCTCTTTTTATCAGAATGGAAAAAATATTTAATAACTTAAGCAAGCATGTTCCTACAAAGAACTTTGATTTTTTAAATTTATTTAAACATTACGTTTTTAAAGATAAACAAATTGTTTCATTCAATTCCCTGAATGTCACAAAATTAAATTAAAAATCATTAACTTTTTTTGTTTATACAGAATAAGGATTCATTTGGCAAAACTAAAACGAAAAAGTAGAAGAGAAATTATTCAAAGTAGCTCTTATTACCTAGGAAGCAAAAGCATTCAACAAAATGTATTAAACTTTAATGGAAATTAATTATAATTATAATTAAGTTATTAGCTTTCGACTTCATTATACTATATACACCAAATATAGATGCAAGGCCCTGGCATAACAACTTTACACCACGATATTTCAAGAACGCTTTGACATAGAGACTTGAAATTTGGAACAAAGATTTTCTAAGTAGTAGAAAACATTTGTCTAAAATTTCAAGTCTTTATGTCAAAGCGTTCTTGAAATATCGTGGTGTAAAGTTGTTATGCAAGGGACTTGCATCTATATTAAATTTTGGCGTATAATGAATATATTCACAGCGCCTGCGCTAGAATAGTATACGGTAGTTCTATGAGGAAGATCCATATTGTTTTTGAAAGTAATTCCCACAAAAAAAGTTTAGGGGGGCTTAAAATTTTTCTAAAAATCGAAAAAAGCTGAAAGAAATTCCCGACTAACGTAACTTTTTCAGAAAAAAGTTAAAAGTTATACTTAACGTTGTTTTAGTACAGTAAGCCATTCTCAGTGAGTGTTCTCCACTCTGCCGATGATACCGGATCATCACCCGACTGAAAAACATTTACTCTGACCCCCTTTCATTTATCAACAAAATTTGCCCTAACACCACAAAAGTGGACACAGTAGAATCTAGATCATACCCTATCCTATCTAGACTATTATTAATAAGGTTTTTCGAGAAAAACGAATCGCAGCAGAATATCACAAATAACAATTTAACCTCGATTTTAACAATACCTAATTAGTTTCGTAAGCGGCACCTAAAACTGCTAGTTGGGACTCCAGGAGTCTCCTACAATTTTTGTTTTTTTTTATTTGGGGTACCTATATGAGCTTAAAGTGGGCATGCATTTTTTGGGGATGATTGAATATAATGAACAGTTACAGTTACTATAGTATACTAGGTCAAAAAATTAACATTTAATATTTTGCGGATGACAGTGAATAAGAAATAATAAAAAGCTGAAGAAAGGAGCAAGACTTTGCTGTACTGGGAGAAGTTACTTCTTTAGCTTACATGCAGGTGCAGCATGCAAAAACTTTGAAAGAAAATGGACTTATTAATGGAATGCATCTACAAAATATTTCTTATCTAAAAAAGCAGATGACTATTAGTAACGAGAAAAGCAGTAAATTATATAATAAGCATAACTCTTTGATTAAAACAAAAAATATTAAAATTTTAAAATTCAGAATTATTACTTTTTAAAACCACAAAAGTAACAAACAGCAGAAAAGAAAATACATACTTGTAAATTACCTTAATTTCGTTAATAAAATATTTAATTTGTTATTGAATTGGCTTTCCTTATTCGTTAGTGCCTGGCTGATCCTGTATTGGCTGGGATAGTACACTTTTCATTCTTTTTGTTTTGCCGTGAATTTATGATTTAAAACGTCAAAGTATAAAACTTATAAAAATATAAATTTGTTATGTATGCACACACTTTAATATATGAAAATCTTCAACATATTTTATTACTAAATAATAAAAAATATATTTTTTGGATTATAATAAAAAAAATACATAAACATGCCTAGTGCAAGCCTAAAATAAACACGTTCTAATCAAAGTTTTAATGTATATTTTTATTATAATTATCATAGAAAACAATAATGAAAAACCTGCAGTTATCATTAAAGGAATACCTATAAAATTATTTTTTTTTAATATTTTTAGTTTGCTAAAGTAAAACTACTAGTTGATCATATTCTTCGGTACATGCCTGATTTTTTTACATTCCTTTTATTTATTTATATTATTCTTTTCTTCAAAATTAATTCAGTTCCAAATAAAAGTAATTTCAACTATTTAGGGAAAATTCCGAGATTATTCGAACACTGACGGTCGTCAGTATATTCCATAAGTAAATCTTGATTTAAATTGTACAGGTATTTTCGTAGGCACTTTAAAAAAGTACAATAATAAAACTATAAACCATGATTTCGTAAATAAATAAATTTGATGACCAAATATTCAGTTTGACACTGACACTTAAATATGACAATATTATTATATTAATTAATATCGACGCCTCTGTTCGGGTTGACATTTAACTATAACCTCAGATTTTGTATCTGACAGAATTATATTAAATTTAGACATAATTATTACTAGATTTAGCTTTGGCACCAAAGCACTTTGGATAAAACCATTGTCTTTCATTGTTTAACAATACTAGTGCTTGGTTGCCATTTTAACCTCAAAATCAAAGCGTGTCTCAACCCTTTGTGTGAAGTTTAATGTCATTATATATAGGGTCCCTAGTTTTTAGCAGTTATATTTATTTCTGCACTGCAACTGATGATGAAGCTAGGTTTTACTCCTCCTATAAATACATAACACTATCAGCTAAGACCCCCCCCCATAACAAAAATAAACCATTTTTATTTCTTTAAAAATATTAGTGTTACATAACCAGGGCTGGGTCAAAAAAAAACACCTTAAGAAAAAACTTGGGTTTTCCACACCAGAAAATAACACTTTCTAATTAATTATTTTTCAATGTTTTACAATGTTTTCATTAAAATTGGTTAATAGATGTTTTTGGGGTCCCTAAAATAGTATCTGATAATAAAAGGGGGCGGAAGACACACATTTCTAAATATTTTTTTTTGCATTGTTTTGGGGGATTTGGGATCGCTAAAACAGAATGTACGTGAATTTACAATGTAAATCCGCTCCCAGGGCTGGGAGCAATTTTAAATATTTACAATTTATTGTTAAAAATCCCTTCATATACAATTTTAAATTTAATGCACAAAATTTAATCATATTACTAAAAGACAGAAAACTTCAGAAAAAAAGAGGCTTTTTAAAAAAAACACGTAACCCTGCATCAGTATCGCCCCCACCTCGTAACCTTCAGCACTACCCCCCCCCCCCCCAAGTGCGTTACGTATTTTAAGTATGGCCTTAAACTTATAGGTAGAGTAGTACCTCAAGCATTGACTGTCCTTCTCCCTCCCCTAACTGTGACGTATTTGTATAAAGCACTACTATTCAAATAGAAAAAAAAAACGTCAAAATCACTTGATTTTACCTACATTTTCAACAGAAAAATCCATGTTTTAACCGAAAAAAAAAAGTCTGGGTTTTCACCGAAAAAACCTAGTTTTTACCGAAAACCCTAGTTTTTACCGAGGTTTTTACTGAAAACCCCTAGTTTTGCCAGCCGTTTTCCTTTGCAGCAATGTTTTAATAACCGTTTTTTTAGATCTGGTTTTCTGGAAAAAGGAGTTGAACGTATTGTGGAACAAGTCGTGAACCCCAAAGTGAGCACCGTATTTCTTGAAAAAGTTGAAGAAGTTTTTTTCCGCTATCTCGGTATTGAAAAACCAGTCGAAAACAAAACAGATCCATCATCAATCGATCCTTACAATCTGTTACCCAACGATCTCGAAGCAGTATCTCCCGAATCGAACCACGACACAAGCACTGAAAGACCAGAATTACAAAGTATGATGGATGTATCTCAACTGTCATCAGTTGATAGTAAAATGGAGGAAGATGAGAGTCCTCCATTTGAACCTCTGGAAGTCACAACTTTACCCCCAGGTGTAACTCAGGATGAAAATTCAGTTGATTCTCACATGTCTGGATTTTCAGGACTAGCTAGTCATGACTCAAATCATAGCAGTGACGCCAAAATGTTGCAAATAGATTTGTCCACTCGGGATTCATATATTTCGCAGAATAGCTCCGAGGGAAGACTTTCCATTATTACCTCTGATGAAAATTCAAAAACGGATATTGCACCTAAAGCTTCAAAAGCTACAAACTCGGATAAAGATAGAAAAATTAGTAATGAAAAAGTTGTTAAAGAAGAATCAAGGAAAAGTGAAACTTCATTTAGTAAAAGCAAAAGTTCAAGTTCCAAAAGTTCTGATAGAGATAAGGACAAAGATAAATATAGAAGTAGAGATAAAGATAAAAAAACTAATACAAGTAGCAGTAGAGATAAAGATTATAAGTCTAAGCACTCTTCATCTGCTTCTAAAGATAAGGATAAGAGTAAGGATAAAAAAGATTACAAAAGTAGCAGTAGCAGTAGTAAAGATCGTAGTGATAAGGATAAACAAAGATTAGAAAAAGATAAAGATAAAAACCAAAAGGATAAAGAACGATCAGAAAAAGATAAAGAACGATCAGGCAAGGATAAAGAACGATCCGAAAAGGATAAACAACGATCTGAAAAGGATAGAGAACGATCAGGAAAGGATAAAGAACGGTCAGAAAAGGATAAAGAACGTTCAGGAAAGGATAAAGAACGATCAGAAAAAGATAGGCAACGATCAGATAAGGATAAGCCACGATCAGATAAGGATAAGCTACGATCAGAAAAAGACAAAGAACGATCAGGAAGGGATAAAGAACGCTCTGAAAAGGACAAAGAACGCTCTGAAAAGGATAAAGAACGTTCAGAAAAGGATAAAGAACGTTCAGAAAAAGATAAAGATAGATCTGATAAGGATAAAAGCAGGAGTTCCTTAAGTACTAATAAACATAGTAGTAATAGTCATGATAAAAGTAGTAGTTCAAAATCTTCATCCAGTAAAGATAAATCAAAATCTTCCAGCAGTTCAAAATCAAAGTCAACTGAAATAAAGTCTTCTTCATCTTCAGCAAACAAGTCTTCTTCATCTTCAGCAAACAAGTCTTCTTCATCAGCAAATAAGCTTTCTTCTTCTTCATCTTCATCAAATAAGCCTTCAAAGCATTCGAGTTCCACTAGTAAAAATAAAGAAAAAGACAAAAAACGCGATTCAAGAAAAGATAAAGACGATCACTACAGTTCAAAAGATAAAAGAAGTGATCGTAGATCTACAGATAGGGATGATGGCCAGTCAAGTAAGCAGAGCAGTTTTAGTTCCAGTGATAATACTTCGTCACAAAGCAGGAAGTCTAGACAGGAGAATAATGAAAATAAAAGCGGTAAGAGTGCGGGTGACCACGGTAATTCTGATAATACAGAAAACAGCACAAAAGCAGTGAATATAACTGAATCAGTCAGTGAAACAGAAGTGGTTATACCAACTGTACGAGAAACTATAAGTTTAAGCGAGTTACAAACACTAAAACTTTACAAACCAAAATTCGCTTCGAATTTTAAGGAAGCTCAACGTATAATGAAAATTCGTAAGCAGTTGAAAAAATTGGAAAAGCATAATCGGTTAATTTTAGCAGCTAACCAGGCAGCATTAATGGAAACTAAGGATAAAAGTGAGGATATTGATACATCTTTAGTTGAAAATGTAAGTAGTTCATTTGAAGATGTTGAAAATAGTTCAATTGAAGATGTTGAAAATAGTTCAGTTGAAGATGTTGGAAATACTTCAATTGAAGATGTCAAAAATAAATCAATTGAAGAAGTTCAATACAGTTTAGTTGATGAACAAAGCTCTTCAACTGAAGAACTGCAAAGTTCTACACTAAGCCAGGCCAAGTTTGAGGCTCTTGAGGCTAAATTAATGGAAGAAATGGCTAAAATTGATGATAGTTATGGATCGTTTGATGAAGATGATGATTCATTCGAAATCGAAACGGTTACAGTAAAATCTCCAAATAGTGAAGGAGATAGTGATGAAGTCAATATTATTGAAACCCTATCTTGGAAAAATAAAAAAGATAAGAAAGGGAATTCCAAAAAAGAAAAAGTTACTTCTGGTGAAAAGCAAAAAGTTGTACTCCCCAAAAAAGAAAAGAAATCTTGTAAAAATAATAATCCAAATAAAGAGATTGCGTTCAGCGTAGAAAAAGAAGAGGTGACACATCATCACAATACAAGAAGAAAAACTTCCTTAATATATAAAAATGATAAAAGTGAAAACACTGAAATTTTTAATTGTGATAATGCAAAAGATAAAGAAACAGAAACTAAACTAATAATCGAAACTACTGAAAGTCAGTTATCTATAAACATGTCAATTGAAGAAGAGCATGAAGATAATACTGAAATTATAGAAAAAGATACTACTTCAATGGAAATTGAGAAAGAGTATTCTGTAGAAAATGAAAATAAAAATACTTGTCATTCTAAAACTGAAGTGGTTACTGCCAATAATGAAGAAATCCTGCCCGCAGATTTTGAATCATCAACTCAAAATAAAGATTTGTCGTGCAACATGAAAAAAGAAGAAATAACGAGTAGCGTTGTTAAATCTATTGAAACTAAAGAAATGTTGTTTAAAGATGAAACTCTTCTGTTAGATGATGAAGCAGAGTTTCTATCTCAAAATAAAGATGTAACTTGCAATATTGAATCTATTGAATCTGAAAATGTGCATCTTAGTACAAAAAATAAAATTCTTTCTTTAGAGGAACCTATTTTAATGTCTCAAAATGAAATTATGTGTTGCAATATTGAAGAAAATGATGCCACTGAAACCATGTCACGGCGTAAAAGTACAAGAAACAATAGAGTTTCCCTATCTAAAGATGACAATGTTTTACTTTCACCCACAATTGACACAAATAACGAAGCTGTATCTCTAAATAGAAATGTTGCTCTAGAAAATGAATCAGTTTCACTATCTCAAAATGAAGATATATCTTGCCAAATTGAAAAAGGTGATGAAATTAGTATTACATCGCGCAAAAGTAGAAGAAAGAAAAGTGTTTCGATTTCTAAAGTTGAAGATAATTTGCTTACACCATTAAAAATGGAAAAAGATGAGCAGTGCAATATTGTAAAGGAAAATGAATCTGTGCAAAAAGGTTCAGGTAGAAATACAAGAAATAAGAGTCTATATTCAGATAATAAAGATACTTCAACATCTCAAAATAAAGATGTACCATTCTTAAAAAATATAGAAGATGGCCAGTGCAATATTCAGTCTATTTCCCGTACTAGAAATAAAAGTTTTTCTTCAGATATTGAAACCAATTTACTTCAAACTGAAGATGAAATGCCATTAAGCTTTATTAAAAAAGATAATAATGAAACTAAAACTTTCAAGCGAAAAAGCTTGAGAAATAAGAGTCTTTCACATTCTGCAGATGAAGAAAACTTACTTTCACCTCCCAATATTAAAGAAAACAGCAAAAGGGAAGCAGGATTTTCAAGAAAATCACAAAATAATAATAAAATATTGGATGAATTTTTAGAGATACAGATTTTACCTGCCAAAAGGTTAAGAAACACTCGAAATTCAACTAGCAAAATTGAAAAAGATATTGAACTTATATCTTCTGATAGGTTAGATAACAAAACTGAAACAGCAGAAATTGAAAGTGCAGAATCATCATTCAAAATAACTGAAGAAACAACTTTGTTGGAAATGGTGGTTACTAAAGAAAATATTGATATCAAAACACCTGATGATTCATGTAGATATTTAGAAATGCCATCCAAAAAACACGAGCGCTCCTTAACATTTTTGTTAAGCTATATTGAGAAGTTAAGGAATGAAATAAAAATTTTGATACCAGATGAAGAGGTGTTGGTAAACAACATACCATCAGCCGTGAGTATGATCAATAATGGAAGAAAAAGAAAACTGGATGATAATGTTGATATGTGTAATAACAAGAAGACAAAATACGAGCTGACTGTTGGTAAGTCAAAAAGTTTTGTTTTTTGTTTTTTTTTTTAAGCTTTTGAAGTAAAGAAGATACATGGGAGGATCAATCGATAAGGGGTCATCTAATATTATTTTCAAAACATAATGTATCGCCTTTTTTTTAATTGTAAGTAATCTTTAAATCTTGCAAAGAAGATAAATGAAGGGGACAGTTAAACTGTCAAAGTTAATAAGGGGTCATTCGTGCCATTTTTTTGTTTCTTATTTTTTTCGCTTAGATTGCAATTTTTTCTTGTTTAAAGTAAATATCTATATGGTTTGAGATATTTAGTTTAAAGAACATAGATCGTCCGATACTCATATCGGCATTATTGGTACTTTATCAAAATATGGGTATCGTAGAAAAATAATATTTTAAAATACCGATGTGAACATCTTTATTTGTTGCTAAACTATAAAAAAGTATAATATAATATATCTTGATTTTGGTAAAAAAATGCCAATACATGCACTAAATGTCTGCCGATACCGATGTATTGGTATCGGCAAAAAAAAAGCTGTATCGGTCGATCTTCACTACACTAAGGTAGGATCACCGGTTTTAGCCACTGCACCGGTTTCAGCCAGTCAGATTAGTTTTTTAGGTATAGCTAAGAAATATGAGACTTTAGCTCAAAATCATCGTTTGGTTTGGACACTTATATGCTTCTCTTGCTAGCTATAGCCACAGAATTGGTTAAAACTGGAACCTAAGTTTTACCAGTTATAGCCAATGTCAAAAAATGTAAATATGTCAAAATTAATGTACAAATAATGAAGATTTTAGCGAAAAATACCTTTAAATATTAGCTAATAATAACTATATTTAAATTAAGAAAGGAGTATTGTACAAAATATATTCAAGAACGGGCCATCAAAATTACTCAAATGATTCAAAACTGAAGACTGAAGCTGAAGACTAAATATGTCACATACATATAACTTTTTTGTAAAACTTATACAGTCAAATACGGTATAAACTTAGTTTAACTACCTGCAGATCCCAAAAAGACTAAACAAATAAATTAATAAATATTTATTTATAATTACACCGGCCCACAAAAAAAAGTAAATTGTCCTGGGGTAGAGACCTATCCATTCTTATAGATTTTTGGGCGCTGAATTCAAATCTGATGTAAAATCGAAAATCTGCCGGCTGTTTTTTTAACTAGACTCAAAAAATGAGCGAGAATACTCAAAAATCTCAGTATAACAAATGTGCGAGAAATTGCTTCAAATATGAGATTTTGAGTTTTCTCGCTAATTTTTTGAGTGCAGTTAAAAAACCAGCCGGTAGATTTTTAATTTAAAATTATATTTGAATTCATCGCCTCAAAATACATAAGAATAGATGGGTCTCAACCCCAGGACATTAACTTTTGTTTCGAAATAAAGCGGAATTGAAAATATATATGTGATATTTGTGTGTGTTTTTACTCATTTTTTGAGTTTAGAATAAAATTAAACCTGCACATGAACTTATTTGATATAATATAAATTAAAAACAAAATGTGAATTTTGAGTAATTTTATTCATTTTCGGAACCCAGAAAAAAAATGGGTTTATTTGGACTTTTTCGGAAATTATTTTTAAAATAAATTATTTCAATGAGATTTTTGAGTATTCTCGCTCATTTTTTGAGTCTAATTAAAAAAACCAGTAGATTTTCGATTTGACATCAGATTTAAATTCAACGCCCCAAAATCTATAAGAATGGATAGGTCTCTACCCCAGGACAATATACTTTTTTTTTGTGAGCCTGTGTTATCGGATAGCTATCCGAAAAAAGATGTGGATGCAAGAAAAAATGTAATAAAAAACGAAATCATTTTAAATATTGGTTAGGAAGTATACATGCCAACATTTAAGGGGTGATTCTACATCCAAAAATATGAAAAAAAGTTTCTATAAAGCTTGGTCCGGAAATGAGCCCTAAGGGAGCTACGGCCCTTAAAACATGAAATATTGAATGGGGAACAAAAAAAAAGCATCAATAAAATTTGAATGCTGCAGAGCGATTCTTCATTTAAAACTGAGCAAAAAAGTATTCTTCACCAAAACACGTAAATTTAATATTAAACGAGTAATAGCCTTTTAGAAAGTAACGTTTTTGGTGGTAAAAAATGTTACTTCCTCTTAATTGCGTTTTTTAACGTTTACTCCTACAGTGTTACACTTGGTTTCAAAAATAATGGAAAAGTGGGGTTATAAAAAAAATTACATTGTGAGGAGTTTTTTCCATTTGGCAAATATTTGTTTACTTGTCAATTTTAGGTTAAAGTGTCAATATTGTTATTGTCACATCGACGTCAAAGTCATTTTTTTTTAATTGGGAGGAATAAAGCAAAAAACAAGAATACTCGAAGAATACTGATGTAAACCACATAATTTTAAAATTATAATTAAGGAACAATGAGGAATAGTTAGTTGTAGGAGGCCAATTTACTAGTAGTGTTTTTTTAAAAATAAAGATATTTAAAATAAGTTATTTAGATATAAATATATTGATAAGGGGATTTACACATTTAAGGAATAGTCATATTTTAGTATAGAAATACAGTAATTAAGAATAGAGTTCTGACAGTGTCTTTAATTTCTTCGATCCCTTTAAAATAAATATGCTTAAAAATCCATATAGTATACTATTTACTAAATACAATAAAATATATTTACTAAATACAAATGGATAGAATAAGATAACATATGATTTTTGACATGGTTAAACTAACCTTATTTTTATAAATGTTAAACAGACATAACCCCATTTAAATAATCCACATTCACACAACTAAATTTTATGGAAAACATGAAATTTTAATTATCATTTTTCCATTATTTTTGATACCAAGTGTACACTATATGACTTTTTTTTTTATCTATTTTTACTCAAGGAATCTATATTTTTTACAAAAAAATCCAAACAAACGTACATATAAAAAAGTTTGGGGCAAAAAGCCTCACATATTTTGTCTGTCTACGCACGCCTCTGGATAAATTCAAAAAAATTAATTAACATAAACTTATTGCCCTTATTAATACTAGTATACATGCAAAAGCTTGTCTCT
Organism: Brachypterus glaber; assembly: GCA_958510825.1. NCBI lineage: Eukaryota > Metazoa > Arthropoda > Insecta > Coleoptera > Kateretidae > Brachypterus > Brachypterus glaber. The sequence continues at coordinate 36,393,403 of OY294044.1, forward strand.
CTAGCTTAAAGGGTACCAGAATTATTAATTAAAAACCTTATTTTTATTACAATTTTAAAGGCCGTAGCTCCCTTAGGGCTCATTTCCGGACCAACCTTTATAGGAACTTTTTTTGATGTAGAAACACCTCTTAAATTTTGGCATGCCAGTTATTGATCACCCTGTAAATTTTTTTAAAACTATAACTTTTAAATGTTCTAAAACTTAAAATAACTAAATAATTAAAAAGCTTATAATAAACCACTTCACTATAAGAAGTTCAGACGTTTAGAACCATGAATGAATTTTCAAACTTCTAAAACTGTTAGAAATATATAAATAATTTATTATTAACACCTTTTTATTTATTTTTTAACGGTGGCTATATCTGGTGAATTTTTATGCCTAAAACCAGTACTTAAGTGGCTAAAACTAGAGAATTAGTATTATTTTGTTTTTTTTCTATTTTATTATATATTAGCTGAAGTTATATGGTTTAAACATTTATAGTAGAAATATATTGTAAGTTTAAATTAAAAAAAAAAAAACAAAAACTGGAACCTCAACATTATAATGGAACATAATAAAAATAAATAATAACAGAATTTTTCTTAAGGTGGCTATAACTGGGGGATCTATCCTACACTATCTTACTTTAAACTTTAAAATCTCGGTATTTATTTTCAAATGACTTCACTTTTAGCTTTATTAAAAAGTATTTTGAAAAAATGGGGAAGTAATAGCTTCATTGTGTAAAATATTTTTAGAAAACTTAAAGCTACCTGATATTATAAATCTTTTGTTTCATTTCGTTTATAATTAATTCAATATCCAAAATTTAAAAATTTGGAAAACTGCGTTTTCCGCATTTGTTACTGTTTTACGCTCGAAGTAATCATTAACTAAGAAAAATCATTTTGTGGGGTATTAAATGAGGATCTAGTGAAAGAACTCCGAAATAATTATTTTAAATTATTTAAATATGCCTATATTTTTTTATTTAGTAAGTAGTTACTGTTTTTATGTGTTTTTTTGCATTTGTTTTTGGATTTTGGTAGCACTGTTAATTTTGATGTCTTTTTAGTTGTGAAAAGAGGTAGCAAATCAACAAAAGTTAATAGTAAAGATACCCCAACAGGTAGGTTGCATTTTTAAATAATTATAATATACATGTTGAAGAAAATATTATTATTATTTTAATGCATGCTTTTTAGTAGTATTTTAGTAAATTTTAGGCAACATTGAATTTTAGATACATCAAAACAATTTAAATATTAACAAGTCCGCTTCACATAGACACTTGTTCTTAAAACTTAAAAACAAAACAAAAAATTATATGGAAAGGTTTGCTTTTTATATTTTTATTTATTTATTCGGTTTGAGTCATTCTGGGACATTCTGGGACCTTAATACAGGTTTTTGTACCATATTAGACTGTTCCATTTTATTCCGCCGTTCCATATTTTATACCCTAAACGAGCCCCGGGCTTTTTCATAAAGCATGGTTTAAATCCAGAAATTATTTGCTTTAAGTTACCATAAAAAATATAAAATAAAAAGATTTAGAAATTAGTTGACTTTAACGTTTTTAGCATTTTAAAGCTATTTTAACCAATAAATAATTTAAAATTTAATCTTTTTGTGTTTAACTTTTTTAGTTTTGGTAATTTAGAATCAAGTTTTCCTATTATAACTATAGGGTATTTATTTTCTGTCTGGCAACTTTTCATTTGTGCTTGGTAATTTAAAAATGACAAAACACAAAAGTCAGATAGAAAATGACGCGAGTATATATCTAAAATTCTAATTTTTAGATTTAATTGAATATTGTTTTTTACTTACCGCTTTTTTCTTTCTAGAAATTACGACAGCCAATAGCTTTTCTTTGCCGCTGAGTCCAGCAGAAAGTGATCAATCAAGCGACAAAAAAGAGGATTCTCCAGATACGAAAATTAGTAAGCGAAAAAGATCCAGTTTATCCAAAGGTAGGTCAAGAAATAATAAACTCCATATTTGAAAGTTTTACGAGACAACTCTACCGATAGTCGGACTCCGTGTACTATAGAAATTACTAATTCCACGTCAACTAGCCCCATAACTTCGTGTTTATATACCCCCATTAATGGCGTTTTGCGAAAAAATCGTAGATTGCCGAGATATTAGGGTGAGTCATTTTTTGCCTTTTTCAAAATCGGAAAACATCCATGTAATAAATTCGTAATAACTCAACTTCTATTGAAGATAAATACTTTATCCGTATGGATTTAAAAAGGGAATTAAATTATAGTCTAGAAAAAACATTTTTTTACTCATCCTGATATTGCCAATTCGGGAAAGTTTATATTTTGTATCCCCAAAATAGCTTATCTTCGATTTTTTTAATTTTTTTTACTATTTACTCGTATTTAGTGGTAGAATATCTCTATAAAATACTCGATAAAATATTTTGACTCTATTTTTTTTTTTTCTTTTTGATATATTTATGGGAGATATGACACATAATATGCGACCAGACCCTATTTTTTTTCATTTTCAAATAAAAAAAAGGGCTCTGTGAGGAATTTAATGGAGAAACGCACTCCATTGCATAATATTAATTATTGTATTACTTATTTACACAGGACGGATCGAAGTAGCCATTACCGGGGACATGCAAAAATTGGAATTAAAAAAAACTTATTTTTTAAGTAAATATACACTTGTAAGATTAAATAATCACAATCTAAGATTAAATAACAAAAACCATACCGGTTTTTAAGGATTATATTCATCAAAAACAGTTAACACAAAGATAAAAAAATACACGGTCACAATAGTTGGTGTTGCACTTTCTTGCACTGACGTAAACTTTTCGTCCAACCAGATAAGTACTGTATTTGTGACCTAATTTTTAAACATGAAAAAGAATTTGTTTGACTGTAAAGTGCAAGAAAGTGCAACCCCAACGAACAGACCTAATCACGTTCACCATCCAACAACTGTCCCACCGGGGAATACCCGTACTCCGGCCGGCGACAGGGTCGTACTTTTACTTCAAATTCTTAGGTAAAATTGAGTCCTTTTAAACTATTGTTCACCAATCGCAATGTCATGTCGACGCTGTTATTACTCATTGAGTGGGCATGGTCCATGACTCATGGAAAAAAAGTTTGATTCTTTTTTGTTTCTTTTTTCAAAAAAAAACGAATAATTAAAATAACACAATATTTTATATTTAATTATTTTACCCCGCCCCACAAATAAAAAAATTTCCCATCCGAGAACTTTGTGTAAGGTTGTCGAGTTATTGTAGTCACAAATTTTCCCGAAAATTATCTTTTTGGTATAAAATGTCAATAAAAGTGAAAAAGTAGAAAAATAGGAAAATAACCCATGCGCGTAAGACTTAATCCTGGCCATTGGCGAATTGTTGAGTATCTGTCTGAAAGAAGACTATAAATAAATCGATTCTTGATCATCTACACGAAAAAGTAAAAAAATATATCCAGCCGTTTGTGCTTTATTGGCAAAAAAGGGTCACGTGACTGGCATTTATGCTTTAAAACTTTTCATTAAATGAACCACTTCAAAATGGTGTTTATTATTTCATTTTATGTGTAAAAACGGAAAATTTAATTTAATTTAAATAACTAGCATGTTACATATAACTAGCATATGTCAGTTATACAGATCGGTAGATCTCAATAAGAGCAGTAATTACACTAAAAACACATTTTTCAAAATTTTATGTTATTACACTGTTCTGTAACGGGTGCGATTTGTTAGTACATTATTTTTTTATCCAATACATACAGATAATGACAATTACCAGCTTTATTTTAAATAGATAAACTCAATAATAACCCCCGCGTGGCTTTTACTTTATTGAGTGGATAACTATTTATTTTACCCACTCAACTGTCACTTGTCAAATTATTTTCTTGTAAATGTCATTAAAATTTTTAATAAAAATATGAATTCCTAAACTATTTATTGGATAAAACCTTGTATGGCACTCATGGGTAAACCGATATTGCCCTCTCGAAAATTAACCTGCTTAGCTGACGCCTCGTTTCTCATGGGCAATATCTTACTTTACCCACTAGTACCATAAATAACTATTAATTTCTATTTTATCATTTTCCGTTTAACGAAAAATATTTCGGCAATACCAAAATAGTGCGTTATGCTTAAAAATGTCACTAATTTCTTAAAAAAAATACAAATAGATTTTTTTCCCTTACAATTGAAAACTATAATTATATTATATAATATTAATTAAATAACACAGGAAACGAATATGGCAATGAAAAAATCTCAAGACCCACAAAATCTTGAGATATAGCGTACAAAAAAATATATGGAAATATTGCTAATAAGGGGCCTCAAATTTTAAATGGCATGGTACTTTATTCGTATTTTTCCGATATCGTACCCGTTACAGTACAGTATCATAATACAAAAATTTGAAAAATGTTATAATGTGTTTTTAGTGTAGTGCTCTTATTGAAATCTACCGATCTGTATAACTGTCATATTTTTAACTAGCATAGTTATATGTAATACATAGGGTTATTCAGAAATAAGTTCGAGAAATTTAAGAGGTGATTCTACGTTAAAAAATATGAAAAAAGTTCCCATAAAGGTTGGTCTGGAAATGAGCCCTAAGGCAGCTACGACCCTCCTAAGGGTCCATCTAAAAAGTAGTTTTTATTTAATATTTCTGGAACCCTATAAACCACAGGAACGATTTTTTGTATATTCCTTAGCATTGATAAAGGCTATCATTTCATGTATTTCTTTTTATAATTTTAACCAGGGACGTGCGAAATGGGGGGAGATGTCACTTTTTTGCCCCAAACTTTTTCATCTCTAAATTTTTTGACATTTTTTCAGTGAAATATTAATATTTAATTAACCCGTTCACAGTGCAGTGAAAATAAAGTTTTTGTGTCAAAAATGTGCTGAAAAAATTATTTTTTGAAAAAACATGATATATCATATTGTATGTTTTTGGGTCAATGGATCCGAATCCGAGGTCAGAAATTAAAAGTTAGCGTTCAAAATGGCGGATCCAATATGGCAGATTAGATTTTTTAAAGTTGCTCGGATTTGCTTGAAACTTCTATTCGGTGGTGTTTGGGGCCGCTAATTACGAATCTAGTGCCAGTTTTTCAGAATTCAAAATGGCGGATCCAATATGGCGGATTAGATTTTTAAAGTTGCTCGGATTTGTTTGAAATTTGGTAGTCGGGGGTTTTTGGTGTCGCTGATTACGAATCTGGTGCCAGTTTTCCAAAATTCAAAATAGCGCATCCAATATGGCGGTTTAAATTCGAGAAACTTTAAAAAATCTAATCCGCCATATTGGATCCGCCATTTTTAATTTTGGAAAACTGGCACCAGACTCGTAATCAGCGACCCCAAAAACCCCCGAGTACCAAGTTTCAAGCAAATCCGATCAACTTTAAAAAATCTAATCCTCCATATTGGAACCACCATTTTGAATTTTTGAAAACTGGAATCAGATTTGTAATCAGCGACCCCAAAAACAACAAAATCATGGAACTAATGGTAAACTGACAATTTTAGATGCTGCTATAGCGGTCATACACATTAATGGCACGATAATGGCCTTTATAGAGGTCAATCACTGTAAAGAGGTTAAAAATACATAAAAAGGTACTCTTTATGTAACACTGTAGGGCTAACCGTTTTCGAGAAAATTAAAGATACAATTTCACGTTCTGAACATCAAAAATAGGAACTAAAAAATGCACGAATAAAAATTTCAATACTGCAGAGAGATTCTAAATTAAAAACTACGAAAAAACTTCCCATACAAAAATATCCAAAAATCTATTTTAAGGGAGCTATGGTCCCTTAAGAAGTATTATACTTTAAGAGACCGTAGTACTCTAAAAACTGATTTTCGAACCTAGATGTATACGAGCTTTTTTTTACAGTTTTTAATGTAGAATCACCCTACAGTGTAGAAATTTTAATTGTTGCATTTTTTAGTTCCTGTTTTTGATGCCTAGAACACGAAATTCCCTCTTTAATTACAGTTTTCTCGAAAACGGTTTTCAATTAAAGATCAATATTTTATCGAGAAAATGTCAAAAAATCTACTGATATAAAATTTTAAATATTGGGGCAAAAAAGTGACATCGCCCCACCATTTTGCTCGTCCCTGATTTGTTTTAGAACCACACGTATAGTGGCATAATTTTATCATAGAGCTGGTATAAACCAAAAATAATCTTTTTTTCGCAAAACTGGTAAACAAGCGTTTAAGAGATCGTCCGTTTTAAAAATATTAATAAAATTTCAATAAATAAAATGGCGGATTTAGGATGGTGGACAAAAAAAATAGTTAATTATTATATTATATTATAATTAGTTTTTTTTTCATAAATATATTTATGTAATCATAGTTTCCAATTTTAATATTTTATTTTTACAGAAAAGCATTATTACTTTGTGTTCTTTATTAATGAAAAATAAAAATAGATCCGTTCAAATATCACGTAATGTTCTTTTTGGTCAATTTTAATCCGCTACGACCCCTGGTAAAACACCGTAAAATTTTCGGTTTTTTCCAGTTGATAAAAGTTTTCCAGTGCGTGTGGTTTAAAAAATAGGGATCAGGAGGGTATTTTATTGATAAATTTATTTAAATCGCTAAAAAAAAACTTGAGAAAAACAGACAATTTTATATTATTTTTGACATGGGCAAGGTTTAACCCTCCCACACTACACCACTGGAGATTTAAATTATTTATAAAACATGTGTATATAGTTATAGTTATAGTTTAGTTATAGTTTATTTCTGCAATGTAATACATAAGCATGGAGAGCCCCAAATAAGCTTTTGGCTTGTGTTAGGGGCTCTCCATTAATTTTGAAAAAAAATGATTATTCAAATGACATTTTCTAAGTTTCGCCATAAATTTTCAAATTTGTTCTTCTGCGATCCACCTCCATGTCTACAGCTTCTTCTTTTCTTATCTATGCGCAACCATCATTCCAAAAATAAATTTGCATCTTACAGTAAATTTTTCATCAAAATAAAATACTTAGAAAATTGACATTAAATGTCAATAATAAATAATAATAGTAATATTAAATATACAAATATATACGCGGTGTTTTTTTTTTAACCTGAAACATTCAAATATCTCGAATACTATGCATTTTAGAAAAAAAGATATCGGACAAAAGTTGTTCATTTTAATGGGTGAAATAGAATTGCGTATTTATTTTTTACGGATGTTTACGTTTTCAAGGTCATTTCAAGTTCAACTTGTTTTTTTTTAAATAGAAACATATTTTTTACTGTTATTTAATTGTCTCCAAAAATATTAAAATATTTTGTAAAAAACTTTTTTGATCGGACTTTTAGTTGCAGAGATAACACAGCCACACAAAATAAAAAAAAAATATATCTCCGACGGACTCGACTAGTCATTTTCTCTGTATTTTGAGTCGCTGAATCCGAATCTGAGGTCGTATTTTAAAAGTTAGCTCCCATTTTCAACATAACCTTAAATAACATACTTTTTGCAATATTATGATGTTTTTTGAGGTTATGCTGAAAATGGAAGCCAGCTTCCAAATTCTGACCTCAGATTCGGTTTCAGCGGCTCAAGATACATAGGAATTGACTACTCGAGTCCGTCGGAGATCCAACTATTTTAATTTTGTATGCCTGTATAACACAGAGATAACACAGGCTGTGTTATCTCAGCAACTAAGAGTCCGATCAAAAAAGATTTTTATTTTTTTGAGGAGAATTAAAAAATGTTTCTATTCAAAAAACAAAGTTGACCTTGAAAACGTAAATATCCTTAAAAAATAAATACACCATTTTGTTTCCCCCATTAAAATAAACAACTTTTGTCCGATAACTTTTTTTCTAAAATGCATATTATTTGAGATATTTGTTTGGACTTTCAGGTTAAAAAAAAACACCCGGTATACATACATGGACGAATTGTCGTTTTTTATACCGTTCAAAAGAGGGCACTTAGTTACACCATCTGCAAAAAAACAGGCAAGTCTAACATTTTCGAAAAGCTGCTAACTCCTCCACTTCCAGCAATTATTGCAAAGGATTTTATTTTTAAAATTATTGCTTTTTGATGTTGAAGACAGTATTTTGTACTTTCATTTTCTAAAATAAAAACCTTTGCAATAATTGCTTTATTTTTTGAAAAAACTTTCCTAAAACCTGCCAATTCCTTGATGGAGATTGGTCTCAAAGGTAGAAAACCTGCCATCTCCTTTTTAATTCAATAAAAATCAAGCCCAAATTATTTTTTTTTAGTTGATAGTTGTTAAAACCTCCAAAACACGCTAATAAACAAACGGAATTTTTCATACTTTCATACAATAATTATAGAAATGATTATAAGTTTTTTTTCGTGTCCTGTAAAGTTTATTTATATAAAAATTTTAATTTTTATCGGAAAACACGAAAAAAGTGTCATATTTGGATTTTGTGGCCCTGTAAAAAATTATCTAGGGTCGATATTTAAAATCTGTAAGTAATGGCATCAATAGACATCGGATTTTACCGAGTCGTGACGTCAAAATCCATAGCCGCGTACAAAAAATTAAATATAATTTTATAAAAATGTTTTATAAGCTATTAAACTACTACATTTGCAAAGAAAAGTATGTAAATATTATGAAAATCCCCCAAAGTTTTTATTTAAGTAAAAGAAAATTAAAAAAACAACAGATCCGAAAATTATGATTTAGTTGGACTTTTAAATAATCCAAATTTTATTTAATATGGTATGGTAATATGGTGGCTGGGTATTAGTTTTACCAAGTTAAAAAAAAACTGCCTGGCCAATCCTATTTTACTCACAATAACAGCTCACGTGACGTTTATAACTTGTGAAAAATGTTTTTATAAATTTCTTCGAAATTAATCAAATCTTTTGGTTTTCATATTATAAATAAAATATAAATAAAATACAAAATTACACAACTAAAACATATAGCGTTTGTAGAAAAAACTAACTACCGACGAAATCTTTTTGTGTTTTATTCAATTTGTAAAGAGGTGACTTGAAGGTGAAATATTTGGACTCGTTATAAACATGTACTCTGCAGAGATCTAAAAGCTCTAAACTTGTTTCCGTATGCGTGCGACGAAATAAGTGAGATGTAAGATCAAGCGTACCATGTACGTTATTTTATTAGTTAGAATCACGCGCATGCGGAAACAAGGTTTTTAGTGCAAGTAAATTGAGTCATTTCGTTTGACGTTTAGAAATGCGAATAATTTCTTTTTTTTGCTCTAACTTTTTTGTTTGTCACCGTTCATTTAATTAGTTAAATCCCTTAATAAAATGTTTGAAAAACCATTACTTACTACGGTTAAATCGTGGATTGAAGATTATCCAGAACCAGAGTTCGACGGCAATATTTTACACTGCACATTTTGTAAAACAGACTTAACCTCTGTGAAAGAAAAACTAATATTTTAAGACATGTGAATACAAAAACCCATAAAAAAATGAGAAGCAAGAACAATTTAATATTTAAAGTAAGTAAAAAAATACAAAATTAATTTTAGTTTGCCTATTAGAAAACGTCACGTGACCTTTTATTGCGAATAAAAAACGATTGGCCAGGCAGATTTTTTTTTAACTTGGTAAAAGTAATACCCAGCCACCATACCACAATTCTATAAAATTAAATTTGGGTTATTAAAGAGCCCAACTAAATCGTATTTTGAGACTTGTTACTTTTTTAAATTTTCTTTTACTTAAATAAAACGTTAGGGGATTTTCATGTATTTATATAATTTTCTTTGGTAATGTAGTAGTTTGGCAACATATTAAACATTTTTATTAAATTAATATGAATTTGTTAATTTATTGTACCCGGCTATGCATTTTGACGTCACGACTCGCTAAAATCCTATGTCTAGGCATCAATCATTTTTATTAGCAGTATTTCCATATATACAGGGTTATTCAGAAATAAGTTCAAGAAAGTTAAGAGGTGATTCTACGTTAAAATATATGAAAAAAAGTTACTATAAAGGTTGGTCCGGAAATGAGTCCTAAGGGAGCTACGGCTCTTTAAAATTGTAATAAAATTAAGGTTTTAAATTAATAACTCTTGTACCCTTTAAGCTAGAGCGACGAGATTTTTTTATGAATACTAGTATTAATAAGTGCAATAAGTTTATGTTAATTTATTTTTTTGAATTTATCCAGAGGCGTGCCTAGACGGACAAAATATGTGAGGCTTAACACATTTTTCCCCCAAACTTTTTTGTGTATATTTTTTTTTGGATTTTTTGTAATACATATAGATTTGTTTAGTAAAAATACATCAAAAAGTCATATAGTGTAAAACTGTAGTAACAACCGTTTTCAAAAAAAATGCAACTAAGAGGAAGTAACATTTTATGCCACTAAAAATGTTACTTTTTAAAAGGCTATATCTCCTTTAATATTAAATTTAGGTTTTTTGGTCAAGAATAGTTTTTTGCTTAGTTTTAAATGAAGAATCGTCCTGCAGAATTAAAAAATATATTAGTGCTTTTTTTGTTCCCGATTCCATATGTCTATCTTCGAAGGGCCGCAGCTCCCTTAGGGCTCATTTCCGGACCAACCTTTATAGAAACTTTTTCATATTTTTTAACGTAGAATCACCCCTTAATCTCGAACTTATTTCTGAATAACCCTGTATATATAAATTTTTTTTGAATCTTGCGGATTTTTTTTTCCTCGAATGTATAAAAAAACTGTTTGCTATTTCTCAAGAAATTTTTTCATTGCCGTATTCGTTTTCAGCGCCTAAAAATAATTTTTTTATTTCAAAATGTTGTATTTTGCAAAATTGTATGTATTGTAATGGCAAAGTTCTAAAATACACACGTGATTTCGGGCCTACAGCGGCTCCTAACTGTGCCCTAAATTTAAAAGCTTTACAGTTTTATAACTGTTAGTCTTCAAAAAATGTTGTTAATTTTTAAAGATTGTCCAAATTTGCATAATAAAGGCTGATTTATTTATAATTTTAACTGAATTAATTAATTTAACCAATGAAATTAAAGGTAATAATAGATTAAAGGCTTAATTATCACTAACTAAACTAAGCCATTCTTTCCTTTTTATTGGCCAAAAAGAATTATGGCTTTTTACCTGGCCAATAAAAGGGAAAGAATCGCTTAGTTTAGTTAGTGATAATTATGCCTGGATCAGCCTTAAATGTGATATTAGTCAGATTCTTAATTTAGTTATAGTTAATTCAATTATATGTCTAGGTAAACCACTCATTACTAATGTGCCAGGCCAATTCCACGTGGATTCAGGCAACTGTGACTGCACGATAGTCTTAGATTTTAATAAATTTTGATTAATGGGTGCCATATGATATCAGAAAACGATATGTTAAAGGATTTTTCTCAAAACCACATATTTTCCGAGATATGTTTTTTTTTATTTTTTTTTCAGGGTATCGTGTATTTTTATAAAAATTGACTTTGATAAATAACTCAAAAACTATTATAGATATTTAAAAACGGATTTAACCATTAAAAAGAGCATTTATTTTTTGACCTAAAATACATTTTCTCGCTCCGATAGTGTTTTTTTTTTAGGTATTAAGCAAAAACTTCAGGTCCAATTTTCTCAAAAAGGCCACTCTTAATTTTTTCCAAACTTTCAGAATATCCTCTCTAATGTATCTACTTTTATTACATATAATAACTTCAGTGTTTTTTTTTTAAGGATTTTTGTTATATGCAATAATATACCAAAAACGGCCGATTTCGACCATTTTTTTAATCTTTTTTTTATGACCACTCGTAGTAGGTCTTGAAATACTAATTTAATTCTTAATTTTTTTTGTAAAAAATTTCAGTGCGCGAGGTAAGAAAAAGTGGTCCTAAATACTTAGGAATGCTAGTTTATAAAGCATGTTTTGTAGTATAAACAAAATATTTTGATGGCTTTTAGATAATTTGAATGCGCTGATTCCGAATCTGGCGTGAGCCACCTCGTATTTATTGAGGAATTTGAGATAATTAAGGTTAAAGCCAACTATGACATGATTTTTATTTTTATTTGCAAAATAACGTTTTGTGTTATATACAAATCATGTTAATGGTTTTTAAATATTTTTGGTGAGCTGAATCCGAATCCGGTGGATTAACCTCATAACTGTTAAGGAAATTCATATAAATAAACTCAAAGCCTATTTCGATGAATTAATATGTTTTTGTAGCATAGAACCGCATTTTTTCAGTGTATGCAAAATATTTTAATGGTTTTTAGATAATTCGTGGGTGCCACCTCCTATCTGTCTGGCAAATTTAAAATATTGAGGCTAAAGCAAACTGAAAAAAAAAATAATATTTTTCTTTTTACTAAACAGTGTTTTACAAAGTATTTTTATGTTTTTTTGATGAATTGGGTGTGTGGTTTGGACTTATAAATGAACTCAAAGCCTATTTCGATGAATTAATATGTTTTTGTAGCATAGAACCGCATTTTTTCAGTGTATGCAAAATATTTTAATGGTTTTTAGATAATTCGTGGGTGCCACCTCCTATCTGTCTGGCAAATTTAAAATATTGAGGCTAAAGCAAACTGAAAAAAAAAATAATATTTTTCTTTTTACTAAACCGTGTTTTACAAAGTATTTTTATGTTTTTGGTTACAATTTCAGATTATTGAGATAAAGCCAACTACGATAAATTAAGATATTTTGTTATACTACTGAATCCTGATTTCTCAGTGTATATATATTTTTAATGGCGTTTACCTAATTTGGATATGCTGAATTCGATTTTAATACGTGCCACCTCGTATATATTAAGGAAGTTGAAATATTTGAGGTCAAAGCCAACTAGGGTGAGTTGATATATATTCAATATTGCTGAAATGTTTTTTAGTGTATTAGATATATTTTTACGGTTTATAGTACATTTGAATCTGACCTTTTTGAGAAAATTGGAGCTAACCTAAAAAAAAACAAAACACTATCGGACCGAGAAAATGTATTTTAGGTCAAAAAATAAATGCTATTTTTAATGGCGAAAGTCAATTTTTAACATATTCTTTCCTGATGTCATATGGCATCCATCAAAATTTATCCAAATCTAAAACTATCGTGCAGTCACCGTTGCCTGAATCCACGTGGAATTGGCCACCAACTTAAAATATTCTTTATTTTTTAGTTAATAATCAAAGATATTCCAGTGATGATTTGTATAAACCAAGAACGGTGTTTAGTTCTCGAAGAAGTCGTGCCAGAAATACAGAAAATTTATGAATAAAAATTTATTGAGATGAGTTTATTTTATGTGTCTTGTAAAATTATATTTAGAGTTAGATTATTATTTTTATATTATTTAACAGATCTACTTAGATTCGTTTTAAATTTGTTTTAATAAATATTTTATTTATATTAAGCTAATTAACATATTTTATTAATTCATTAAGTAAGAAAATAACTTTTTTCACATTTTTAGATAACCATTTAATGCATAAAACGACAGCATATAAATTATAATAAAATTAATTATAATTATTAATATAAATTATCTTAAAAATATTGTTTAAGGTTTTTTTCTACATAGCTAGTTGTGTAAAGTTAACTTTCTGTCTACAAGTTTTTTCGAAAAATGTAGGTAATTCAAAAATAGTGTCAACATCAACAAAAAAGAGCTTCAGGATTCCAACAGCAAAAAAAATAATAATAGGCGAGTATAGCAACGTTTGTATAAACAAAGTAACTTAACAGAGTGTTTACATTTGATGTTTTTTTGGATTTAATAAATTATTATTTTTGTAATAATATGCATGTTGAATACACATGAAGTTATCCTAACCAAAATTTAGGGCCCCTAGCTAGAGTTATTTCAAGCACTTAGATGATTTGTGTTTTATTTTATGCTGACTCTATTTCTAAATACCTATAGTTATTATAAGTAACAATAAAATCACAAATTATAGTTTATACTAAAACTAAGAACATTTATTATAATTTAAGTTCCTCAATTTTTAATTTTTCTAAACGTTAACGTTTTCTTTTAATTAAGAAAATACTTATAATTCCAAATGCTAAAAACCATACCAATCCCATAACTATACCATTCCAAACTTGAAATTCACTCAACTTCCAGCCTTTTTTCATCACATTTCTTACAGACTGTATGGCAATGGTAAAAGGTAAACATTTTGATAAATATTGAAGAATCTTGGACATTCCCTCCAAAGGCCAGACCATACCTAAAATATAATTAAATTAATAGGATTCAAAAAAAATGCTTGATTAACTTTTTAATACTTTTTTGGGAAAAAGGGCAATTTGCATTGTCAAAAATAAACCAAAATGGAAAGCATAACGTAACTAGCCATGCAAAAAATAAATTACGGAAATAGTGATGCCGCTAATTTTATTTTGTGTCCAAACAAACATTTTCCAACTAGATTGTAATTTTTTAAGCTTTTGACTCAAGGTTCCGATTTTTTCAACTTTTTACCTAAGATAAAGGTTTTCCCTACTTTTTATATGCCAGCGAAAAGTTAATGACCAAATAAAAGGTAATCAACTCCATAATTTTCCCAACTGGTTTGTGTCATTCCTGAATGGACATGTCGTGCAGTGTCAACACTGGCCATGGCTATTAGCTTTTAATAGTCAATCAAAAATATTTGGGAAACCTTTTTTTTCCAAATTACTTACCACAAATTATAATCATGGGTACAAAACTCCCTGTGGTAACAATATTTGCCATAGAATGATTATAACTTATGACTGAAATCCAAAAACCTAAAACAAAGTTAGGATTATATGTTGTCCCTTCAAAGGTTTTACTCTTTTATTTATGTAAGACTACTTTCACAAATAAAAGTACGAAATAGGAATAGTCAATGAAATCCGGAAAAGTTCTATATATTTTTCCGATATTTTTTAGATTTTTTATGTTTTTTAATGGTTTTTAGTTTTTTTTATTGGTATTTTATGTTTTTTAATATGGACATTACTTTGGAAAACAGGCGGGTGGGATTTGGATTTAGTAGATTAATACACCAAGACATGCAAGAATCCGAGTCCGAAAGACGTTATTCACGCGCGATTTTTGTTAATCTGACGCATAACAGGGAAACGCCGTGTTTTTTTCTGTAAATTTAAAAATAAATTATTAAAAAAATCTTGTTGCGTTATAAGTTAGTGGTTTCATTAGGGATTATGAAAATATCTTAATATCGGATTTTTTTTTAATTAAAATACTGGCTTGCACAATTGTTTTACGTCAGATATGTCCCGTCAGATATAAAGAAATTATTATTTTTTCCAAATAATGAAATAAAGTTTAGGCTAACCAAGTACTTCATGTGTCAACATCGTGTCTATACAATTTTTATAAAATAAAATTAACAGAGTTTTAAACAAACGTGAGCAAGTGTCGAATGATGGGTGTTTTTTTTGTCCCGTCAGATACACTCATTAAAGTTACTGTAGCAAGAAAACTATCATTATCTGTACTTGAAATGAGGAAAGTAGTTCCTTTTGCAAGTAATATAGGGGGAAATACCCATGAATGGGACATATTATTGAATGGGCGGGGCAG
This sequence comes from Brachypterus glaber, assembly GCA_958510825.1. NCBI lineage: Eukaryota > Metazoa > Arthropoda > Insecta > Coleoptera > Kateretidae > Brachypterus > Brachypterus glaber. Next base: position 36,408,974 of record OY294044.1, read on the forward strand.
TGCCTGTTTCTGAAGTTCCTTCGTAATTTTTGGTTTTTGTTACCATGCTTAGATGGCCCTACATGTGCAGTTAAAAAATAATAAAAAATGGAAAAGTTTAGGCAGCTGGGTTTTTGAAAAATTTCCCAAGTTAGTTTTACTAAGTCAAAAGTAAATTTTTTAATAATTTAGAAAGATATTTTATTGACGAAAGGCAGGATGGGTTAGAACTCAAATCAAACTAATATTTGATATTGATTTAGGAAAATATGAATCAGAGATTAGGTAAAATTATTTAAAGTAAATTTTATGTTAAAAAAAGAATTTAACACTTTAACAGCTATATTTTTTGTTATGAAATTACATTATAGCTTTATTATTATTAGTAATAGTGATAATAATAGCTATTTTCATGATTTGCTATCTTTAATAGCAATTAAATTCTTGTCCCATTCAATAATACCGTGTTCTTGAATGGAACAAGTTAAGTTTTTTTTTTAAGTGGTTGTAGTTTTGATACAAATTAATATTATTCAGGTTTAACACTTGAACTGTGTTCTTTTGTTTCCAAATATGATAACTAAAATAAAATTACGCATAAAAAATTAAAAATAAAATTTTGGGAGCCGTTTAAAAAAAGTGTCCATTCATGGGTATCTCCCCCTACATTAAAAAACATTTAAGTATAGTTTTAAATTCAGAGATATTTGTTTTAAGTGTCAAAATGTCACGTCGCACAGTAGGACATAGCGGCCAAAAATCAATATCTTTCTTAGTTTTAACGTATTGCAACAAATTTTTGTTTACTTGTTTAGCATACTCCAATGCTTTTTTTCACTTAATATAAAACCTTCAGCACTTCCGGTTCTACCGGAACTAGATACTTTTTCTTCAGTTTTGAAGTTTTTTTTTTAACTTTACCATAACTATGCATAGTTTTGCTTATATTTAATATTTAGAGTATTTTTTTTTGTAAAATTGTAGTTAGGTGCAATAAAAAGCTAAAAACATTTACAATATTTCATATTATTCGGAAATAAACTAAATATCTTTCTTAGTTTTAAACGTATTCCAATAAATTCTTGTCCATTTGTTTAGCATAACCCAATGCTTTTTTTTTCACTTAATAAAAAACCTTCAGCGCTTCCGGTTCTACCGGGTTCAATCGCGACGATTTGAAAAGTATTATGTTCGTTATACATGTCCCTTTAAAAAGTCGGTCCATGTGCTTAATTATATAATTATACCGGGTGTTTTTTTAAACCTGAAACTTTCAAATATCTCGAATGCATTTTAGAAAAAAATAATCGGACAAAATTTGTTTATTTTAATGGTGGAAACAAAATGGCTTATTTATTTTTTACGGATATTTATGTTTTCAAGGTAATTTCAAGGTCAACTTTGTTTTTTTAAGTATAAACATATATTTTTTACTGTTATTTAATTCCCCTCAAAAAAATAAAAATATTTTGTAAAAAATTTTTTTGATCGGACTTTTAGTTGCAGAGATAACACAGCCACACAAAATTAAAAAAGTTGCATCTCGACGAACTTGACTAGTCAATCCCTCTGTATTTTGAGACGCTGAATCCGAATCTGTCGGAATTTAAAAGTTAGCTCCCATTTTCAACAGAACCTCAAAAAACATACTTTTTGCAATGATATGATATATTTTTTAAGGTTATGGTAAAAATGAGAGCTAACTTTTAAATTTCGACCTCAGATTCGGATTCAGCGGCTCAAAATATATAGAAATTGACTAGTTAAGTCAATTTTTACGCATCAAGAACCAAAAATAAAAAAATATATAAAGTCAAAAACAAAGATTTTAATACTGGGTGGTGATTTAATATTAAAAACTGAGAAAAAAAGTAAAAATTTACTTTTTAATCCATTTATCTTCAAAACGGTTAAACCTGAGATGTTACACTACATACACTTTTTTGTGCATTTTTACATAAAAGTATATTCCAATAAGAAATATTGAAAAAAGGTATTTTTTGATATAAAAAAGGACAATATAAAATAAAAATAAAATAAAGTATATGTTTTAATTTAAAATTTTGTTTTTTTGCACCAAGTTAAAGTGCATATAAAAATGTAAAAAAAGTTGGGCTTACAATACTTTGCCCAAAAATTACGATCAAATCATTTTTTTTATAATGAAGCACAAGGACCGATTTAAGCAATATTTTAAAACCAAATTTGGTTCACTTATTTATAACTATTGGAAGTACACTTAAACAAATTTAAATTCTGGACAAAATTACAAAAAAATACGAAAAAGTACCAAAAGCTGTTTCCATTTTTTTTTTTGAGGTTATGAAATTGTGTCAGAAAAAAAATTTTAGACAGTTTTAAAGGGTCATGAATAACGAACAATACCCATAGGAGCCGAGAAAATATAAAAAAACTAAAACGGAAACACGAAAAAATTATTTTTTTTTTAAGTAAAAAAAAGATGGTTTCCGCCCTGAAAAGAATGGAAAAGTCCAGTTACAGACTCTTTTGGATGTCTAGAACAAATTAAAAAAAAAATCGCGGTATTACCAGATTTTTCCTTATTCTGGATTTTTATATAAAATTACGAAAAATTATATTACTTTTGTTATAAAAATTAGCTGTAATAAGTTTTATCTGTGTGTGTTTTTTCGTAATATATATAAAGAAAAAGTATGGTTGTATCAAATGATTAAGAATCTTTTGCCATTGGAAGTGTTTATTACTTTTTCTGAGCATCAAAAACTGGTTAATTTTTACCTGAGAATATCATTTTTTAGGTGGTTTTTAAAGATAAAATAAAGATGGTACATATAACTAAAATTTTGAAAATCCAAATTTTATATACATTAGAATGTGCTTAATCAAAATACACAAGAAAATATTTGAAAAGAGTAACTTTCAAATTATATAATTCAGTATTTTGGCCGCTATGTCCTACTGTGCGTCGGTTACAAAAAGAATGGCTGAATAATAATGTGTATCATGTTTGCTAAACACATGGCCAGCTATCATTTCATATACTACCATGGATAGTCACGAAACATAACATACATATTTCTTCACAAAGTACCTCCTCAAGTATTTTGTACTAAGTAAACTATTTTCTATTATAAGGATGATTGAGAATAAATACAGATTTTATAGATTTTATAGTAAGAAATCATAAATCATAATGTTTGGTTAATCAAAAACTTACCGTAACTCATTCCACTTAATCCTTGGAAATATAAAATAATCCCTATTGTCCATAAAGCTCCATAATTGACCATTTGGAAAACATTGAAAGTCAAAACCATCAATTCAATAGTGTGTACCACAATAACGCAAGCTTGTAGAGCAAAATGAGTTAATGTGATTTCCATTGATGAAACTCCAGCCACAATTGATCGGTCCCAAACTCCTTCACATCGGTCTGTGATTATAATTTGGGAGGTCATAATGGCGCCCATATAGAAAATTAGACTGAAACATAAGAAATATTAAATACTATTACACTAGTTTACAAATGTCAACTTTTTTTATGCCACGTTTATTTGTAGATTTTTTTAAATCATTTTTGATGCTGAATCCAAATCTGTCAAGAAAAAAATCGTTGGTTCAGTTTTCGAAATAATCCACCCAAGTTTTTATAAGGAAAAATTATAGGAAGCATATATTTTCGTTTAATATTTATAAAAAATTTTATCTGGGGGTTTTGGAGTCGCTAATAACAAATTTGATTTTTTTAAAATTATATCTTTAACCCTTAAGGGGTGGAACCTCCCATTTTTATATTGGGAAAAAAAATATTTTAATACAAAAAAAGGTTTAACATAGGCCTTCCCAAGTAGCACAAGTAGCTATAAAGCCTCTCTCACTAAGTCATCGTTGTCAAGTTAAAGCCAGCTTGGCTGTAACAGCTTTCTATAAACGAGATGTGCAGCGGTTGTAGCGATAGCATTGGGCCAATTTAGGAGAGTCTGTACATAGTTGCTGTGCGGGTTTCACAGAATCTGGAATATCGATTTTAGAAACGTCCTAAAGACTACAACTATATTCTGTATTTTCTTGTTACCAACATAAAACGATAAAAATATCTAAATGTTTTTATAAAAATTTAGGGAATTTAATAATATAATATTGTCATGAACTTTATACTGTTCTAGAAATATATTTGTTAGATAAAATAACAATATATTATTTATTGTGATAACAAATGGACTTTTATAAATGGTTTGACAAATAATGTAAGTGCAAATAAGATATTATTGTGAAAAGTGATGGCGAATTTTCAGTGCTCGCGTCGATTCTATCGTTGACGCGAGGTTTTAAATATTTACATTTTTATTTTCTTCGAAAAACACCGATATATTTACATATTTATAGTTAATATGTATATTTAATATTGTTGTGTGTAACAAATTAGTCGTCAAATGTTTCGATTTATAAAAATTTCCCTCATAATTCGGCAAAATTATTCCGTAAGCCTATGTTTCTGTGTTTATTTTTAACGTTGATGAGTCATAACTGAATTTATTCCGATTAATGGTGATGACAAAAACTTCTTATAATTCACGGGCCTCAGCAATTGTGAAGATTAGTTAAAATAAATTGATGTTAGTAAAGTTTTTTTATTTAGTTTTCTTTATACACGGTCCAAAAATTTTCAATAAATGTTATTTACAGGATATTATGTTTTTAACAGTAAAAGAGTTTCATAAATTTTGATTTTTTTTTAGATTTTTTTTTTACTAAGGAAAGCAAAAAAATGGCGAAGCTATTACCTCATTGCCATCTATTAGCCGGCTCTATATGCTGTAGGTAAGATAAGCTTCCTGTATGAAATATATTATTTTAGGTTACAGATTTCTGTAATGAATTAGTTCCGTTATTTACCGCCGGATGGATAACCATTTTGACAATAGGAGATAGTGACTCTAGGCAATAATGCTAGCATTAAGCAGTTTTAAAATGCATTAAATTTTATTATTTTTAATTTTTGATTGTTTTAAGATAGCTTTAAAGTATATAAAAAAGAACACAAATAGCTGTGGTTTTATTTTGTACTATTTATTGGCTGCGCCAAGTCGATTAGAGCTATTACAGTGAATGTAAAGTGTTGAGAACAGCTTAATTAAAAAATTTTAATACAGAAAATTGAATTACGGAAATAAAGCTAAATGCTGGTTTAAACTGCGAGGTACAGCCAATTCAAGCTGTAAAATCTAAGCGTGTTACTTGGGTTACTTTGAAATTTATTTCAAATAAGCTGAATTTTTTATAAAACCTTATTGATTCAGTATAAAAATTAACCAAATCCCATTATTCTAAGACCTTCAAAACGGGTCCAAACGCCAAAAAATCGGCACTTTTTCTAGTTTTTTGATAATACTGGCACTTAGGTCCTTTTTTAAAAAAGTCAAACAAACAATATTAACTGATTTACTGGCTATAAAATGTTTTTTTTTTATTTTTAAAATCGGTTCAAAAATAAAAAGTTGTATACTTATAAATGTTACTTAATACGTACTACATAAAGAGTCTAGCAGACTAACTATATGAAACCTGCCCCCGCTTTAATTTAACTTTTTGTATAGGTTACGTAACACCCTTGACCTCAAAGACAACTCACCCCAATTTCAGACCCTTACCCTAAGGGTAATAATAGCATAAATTAAAAAAACTTTAAACTCGATTTTCTCGGTAAATATTTCAGATATTTCAAATATTAAAAATACAAATTATAGCTACTCAGTAGCACTACAAAATTTATTTTTTTAGAATTTTTGGTTATTTAATAGGGGTCGAAGAAAATATTCTAAGTTTTTGGGGGTAGATTTCAATACCACCCCTGAGTGACACCCACCAAAAAATTCTGGCGACACATTTACCCACCTCTAAGGTGTAAAAATGAGAAAGCTGTCAAATGGCCGGAAGGCAGCTAAAAAACATAAAAACTACTACCGTGCACCAATTTTGCAAAGAATAAATGTCATTTTGAATATTGCTATTAAAATGATTTATGTAGAAGATAATTTTACATTAAACTAGTAAGGGGCTATTTAAGTCACATGACGTATATTTTTAGTAAAAAACTTACTTTTATTTGAAATAAAATGAACTATTTTGGGTAATTCCATGGTAACTCACGTTACAGCCGCAGAAAAATAGACTTTTTTTTTTAAATATTTTATTTTATTATATTTTTTTAACAGTCTTTAAAAATAATAAATAACAAACAATCTTTAGTATACTAAAATTATATTATTATAATAATATAATAACATATCTAAAAGAAAGTGTCATTTTTTTCTGCAGATGTATAGTGAGCAACGAACTAATAACTCTTCTCTCTAGAATACGCATACCGTTAATATGAAGTATCGCCAACATCTCGGTTTGTTTGTAAACAAATAGTAGGTATATTCAGGCTTGAACAATAACAGTTACCAGTAACTGTTATTGTTGTCTCTGTTAGAACAAAGGTGTGCTAGTAAGACAGACAAATGTATATGTTGGCTACTTTTTTGTCAGTTTTTACAAATGAAATGCCTATTCTAGAGAGAAGAGTTATTAGTTCGTTGAACGTGAGTTACCATGGAATTACCCTTTTAGAATAATATTTATTTTATTTTATTTGTATATTAATAATTATTATAACAGTAGGTATAAAAAATAAAGTAATTTCAATACAATTTTATGTTAAACTATAATTAGCCGTAAAGATATGTAAAGCTACGCATTCCATTATACAGGATGGTCCATTTATCATGACAATCCTTAATATTTTAACAACTTCTAGATATATCAAAAAAAGTTTTAAACAAGAGTTATTAAAGGTTAATGGAAGCACGAAATGGTTTATATTTGATATGTTTAGGAGGCAGGGGGACTAGGGGGGGGACATTTTTTGTAACGGATAGGAAGTTGTGTGATACATCAATTTAAAGCTTATAAAATTCTCTTTTTGACCATATAATTTTTAATTTTTTTAAAATAATTTTTTGAAAGTGCTGAATTTTATTTTTTTTTCTTAGATTTTCTTTTGAAATTTTCATTTATAGTTGTCATTTAAAATTATAATTTACATTTTTGCATCATGAAAATAATTATTAAACAAAAATTGTTTGATTTTTTTAAAAATTTTGTCAAAAATTCCCATTTTCAACATTTTTTTAACATAAAAAATCTATGGTCGAATAGAGTATTTTACAAGATTTAAAATAATTTATCACCTAAACCCCTTTCCATTAAAAAAATATTCCCGTTGCACCCCTGCCTCCATTGTGTCAGCTAAACATATTACATATACACCATTTTGTGCTTCCATTAAGCTCTTATAACTTTCGTTTAAAACTTTTTTTGATATATCTAGCAGTTATTAAAATATTAAGGATTGTCATGATAAATGGACCACCCTGTATACTATTCACAGTGGATGGTATACTGCATTTTTCCAAATAATGCATATTTTTTTCTAAAAATTTCTTATAAAGAAAAATTTATAAAAGTTTGTTTTTTTTTGCAGAAATTTAAAAATGTGAAACCCTCATAACTTTGTTGTTTTTGGAGGGATTAATTTTAAAAATAGGGATTTTCCACTTAAATTTTCTTGAAAATTTTTACGATCAGATTATTCGTTATTGAGTTATCGTGTCCACAAAAAAAAACGTGACAGACGGAGGGACATACGGATGGACGGACGGACATTTTCCAAGTTTCTTATTTTATCATGCAAAAATATTTTTTGACTAGGACGTTTTTTGGTAAATTTGGGAAATTCGAAACTACCGTATAATGGTATTCAGCGCTACGTGCTGTGAATAGTATAATAATATTATAATGACAAAAACTTAACAAAAACTTAATAATTCCAAGAAAACTAAAATAAACAACTAATTCTAATCCACTATTTTCCTCAATAACTGGAATTATTCCTGTTTTATCAAACAAACAAAAAGACCAAACAGTAGGTATCAAAGTATTTAAGTCATTTTAAAACATGCATTATTCTCTCTTCGTTTAATATACATTCAAAGAAAAATCAAAAAAGTAAAGCAGATAACCAACATAAAAATATTCCTTACGGATCATAATATCGTTTTAAATAGAACCGAGCCTAGCATTATGTTTTGTTTTTAAATGTAACAAATAATAGTAGTGATGCAGGGGGAATAAAATTAACAAAATGTGCGTCACGTGACACTTAAATAATCCCTTTATAGTTTTATGTAAAATTATGTTCTATAAAAATCATTTTAATAACAATATTCAAAATGACATTAAATAAATTTTATTCTTTGCAAAATTGGTGCACGGTAGTAGTTTTTATGTTTTTGAGCTGCCTTTCGGCCATTTGACAGCTTTTTAATTTTTACACGTTAGAGGTGGGTAAATAAGTGTTTCGCCACAATTTTTTGGTGTGTGTCACTAAAAGCGGTGGTATTAAAACTTAAAATATTTTTTTCGACCCCTATTATATAACCAAAAATTCTAAAATATATATATATATATATTTTGTAGTGCTAATGAGTAGCTATAATTTATTACCGAGAATATCGACTTTAAAGTATTTTTAGTTTATGCTATTATTACCCTTAGGGGAGGGGGTAGGGGTCTGAAATTGGGGTGAGTTGTCTTTGAGGTCAAGGGTGTTACGTAACCTGTACAAAAAGTTAAATTAAAGCGGGGGCAGTTTTCATATGGTTAGTCGGCTAGACTCTTTGTTCGAGTATGTACTAGGTATAAAAAAAATTAAATGAAACTTAAAACCAACAATTATTCAAAAAGCAAAACGTGATTTTGTAGCCTAAGTAACCTTTAATAAGTTTGTCAGAAAGAACATTTTGATAAAATTTACCATAGAGGCAATATGAGAGGATTTATGAAACGATACGTAATTTATGCATGTTTGACTTTTGACTTTTTATCGTATTTTAAGGCCCATAACTTTTTTATTTACTTACCGATTTTAAAAATAAAAAAAAACATTTTATTGCCAGTAAATCCGTTAATAATATTGGTTGTTTGACTTTCTTTCAAAAAAGGGCCTAAGTTCCAGTATTATCGAAAAACTAGAAAAAGTACCGGTTTTTTAGCGTTTGGGCCCATTTTGAAGGTCTTAGAATAATGGGATTTGGTTAATTTTTACACTAAATAAATAGCAAGTAAGGTTTTATAAAAAATTCAGCTTATTTGGAATAAATTTCAAAATAAGTCCTATGTTAAACCTTTTTTGTAATAAAATTAAAAAATTCCCACGATTATTTTACTTTTTGGCTTTATTTCTTCGTATTCGATTAGTGAACACGAATTAACAAGAATTTTTGATGGAGGTGAAAATTTTAGATAAATCCCGCGCCACGGCCATAGGTATAAAAAAATAAAAATTTGACCACTTTTTCAAAAATATTCATTCAATATGGATCTTGTAGAGAAAGAACTGCTCTACAATTTTGATCTCATATATTTTTTGCTCACACTAATGGTTTTCGAGATAATCGCCGCAAAAGTTAGCGCTGAACTCATTTTTGTCTTCGCGCTGAGAAATATGCTTATTTTCCAACTTCATTTATGAGCGTTTAGTGGAAGATACACATTTTCTCGTCGGAGTAACCGTTTACGAGAAAAATGCAGAAAAGCGTAATGAGGTCACGTTTGGGGGTGTTTTTTTAGCAAAAGCTCCCACCGGGGGGGTTAGAACTCTTTGGATCTGTATTTGGGTTCCTACTGGGAGCTCACCTACATATTCCTAAGCTTTTCATACAAAAATTCACAGGTTAAAACCTTAAAACATTTAGGTAATTTTTACAGAGTTATTTACTTACGTTACTAAAGTTCCTGGTGTCATAAAAATGGTATAGGTCTCCTCAGTATTTCCATATATACCATCGTGGATATGTAAGGGTAAATCGGATAACTTATTATTCAAGTGGCAGTCTTCAAAAACCCCTTTTTGGAAATCCAAATACAGTTCATATAGTTTATATTTTATTGTTTGTCCGATTTGTCTATCTACAATTAAAAAAACTTATGCAGATATGTTTCCCATTTTAAATTTACTATTTTATCACAACTGGTGAAGCTAACATTTTTGGCGAAAATGAGTTAAGGCCATATTTCAATACTAGTTTAAAACGGTTTAACTTATTATATTTTAAATATGTATTTTCCTATTTCTAAATAATATTTGCAAAAAATATATATATAAGCGAGCTTTATATAATATAATAAAATTATTTTTGGGTGTGCCCAAGTATTACGCAACACTTTTTGAGGTATACTAAATAAGCCTGTTTTTAACAAAAAAAAAGGGCCTCAATATGAATTTTAGCTAAAAACGCACAAAAAAAGTTGTATAGAACATAAAAAGACCCACTAAATAAGATTATAATTAATTTAATGTCATTTTAAAGCTATGGTTATTAGGGTGGAGGGTAGCTATCTACACGCACTTAGGCCACTTAGCTGGGCCCATTGTACTACCTCCCTTTGGTCGCAGCAATTTAGCCTCTCAGCCATCCAATTCTTTATTTTAAAGCTATTTCACACATAAATTTTAGAAATTGTTATTTTTGCCAAAAGTGAAAAAGCTAAAGTGGTCTAACTAACATTGTTTCCAACACTCGTTATTTCCCAAACAAAACCAACTATTGCAGCAATTTTGCCTGAAATAATGTAGTACTACCTTTAAACTATACTATAAAATTATTTTTGGGTGTGTCCAAGTATTACGTAAAACTTTTTAGGGTATACTAAATGAGCCTGTTTTTACAAAAAAAAAAACATATTTTGTAAAAAATATGCTTTTTAGGTTTAATATTTGCAAAACATATATATAACCTAGCTTTATATAATATAATAAAATTATTTTTGGGTGTGCCCAAGTATTAAGCAACACTTTTTGAGGTATACTAAATAAGCCTGTTTTTTACAAAAAAAAAGGGCCACAATATGAATTTTAGCTAAAAACGCACAAAAAAAAGTTGTATAGAACATAAAAAGACCCACCAAATAAGATTATAATTAATTTAATGTCATTTTAAAGCTATTTCACACATAAATTTTAGAAATTGCTATTTTTTCCAAAAGTGAAAAAGCTAAAGTGGTCTAACTAACATTGTTTCCAACACTCGTTATTTCCCAAACAAAACCAACTATTGCAGCAATTATGCGTGAAATAGTGTAGTACTACCTTTAAACTATACTATAAAATTAATTTTGGGTGTGTCCAAGTATTACGTAACACTTTGTAGGGTATACTAAATGAGCCTGTTTTTACAAAAAAACATTTTTTTTGTAAAAAATATGCTTTTTAGGTATACCCCAAAAAGTGTCACGTAATAATTGGATACACCCAAAAATAATTTTATAGTATAGTATAAAGGTAGAACTACAGCATTTAATGCATAGCATAACGAGTGTTGAAAACAATGTGAGTTAGACCACTTTAGCTTTTTCACTTTTGGCAAAAATAGCAATTTCTAAAATTTATGCGTGAAAAATGGCTTTAAAATTACATTAAATTAATTAAAGTCTTATTTGTGGGTCTTTTTAGGTTTTATGCAACATTTTTCGTGTGTTTTTACCTAAAATTATTCATATTGTGAGCCATTTTTTTTGTTGTAAAAAACAGACCCATTAAGTATACCCCAAAAAGTGTTACGTAATACTTGGACACCCCAAAATAATTTTATAATCTAGTATAAGGTTAGTACTATACTGCTTCATGCATAATTAGACCACTTTAGCTTTTTTAGTTTTGGCGAAAATAGCAATTTCCAAAATTTATGTATGAAATAGCTTTAAAATGGCATTAAAATAATTAAAATTATATTATATGGTTAGGTTTAAGTATTATTTTACACCTACTGTGCCAGCTTACCCAAAAAAAAAAAAAAAAATGTGTGAAAAGAGACTTTTTTTCTAAAAAGTGTAGCGTAATAATTGAAGGCACCCGAAACTAAAGTTATTTTAATGAGATAAGTTTTGTTATATTATATTCTAACATATGCCCAAAAAGTTTTGTTTTAAAGGTAAAATTGAATAAATTATAAGTTTTCTTCATTTTCTGCGTATTTACATTTTGTTAGTTAGGCTACTTTAGCTCCAGCTTCACCAACTATAGTTTTCTTTAAAAATATTTTTTTAACGCCAATTAGAAATAAACTGAAAATGGTAAGGTTCTACCGCACTTACTTTCTCGCAAAAAATTTCGGATAGGTTTTAAGGTTTTGATTATTTTGTTATTTTTATAATTAATTTCTATTTATTTTCGCTCATTATGGAAAACCTGCAACTGGAAATTTTAATTCGCCCTCTCAAAAAAAAGATTATTTATATACGATATAATAGAAAAGTTAACATTTCTACAAAAACAAAGTTTTCAGACTGCAAATTAACCTATTTCTTAGTATTTTACTTTTCTGCTTGTTACAAGGACAACGAGCGTAAAATTGAATTTTGCGCTCTAGAGTGTAGGCAACCAGCAGGTCAGGTTACATACCGGGTGCCACAAAATAGTGGTACACTCCTATAACTTTTTTGTTTATTATCAGAATGAAATTTGGAGGTTGTAAATAATTGAATAAACTGCATTTTATGACATTGCAAAAAATATTCTTTCACTTCCGGTTTCGCAGGAAATTACCTTAACTTTTGAAAAGTCCAAAATGATTAAAATTTGCGTTGCGTATTACTTGAACGTTTCCCTATGAAAATTGAGATAATGGCATAATAGTATAATACTTGTATAAATCTATAAGTAAAACTGTTTTTTATGCAGAAAAAATCATTCACTTTGGTGCAAAACAGAGTAAAAAATCTTGTACTCCTGCAAAAACGTACTAAATTACACAAGAGTCCACCTGCAAACGGTGCTCTTTAAAAATCCACTTGAAAACAGTGCTAAGTTAAAATTAGCCCAGTCACATGTACGATAACTTAAGAACGCTTTAAGTTAGAGACTTGAAAGTTGGTATACAAGTATGTTAACAAAAGTTCTCGCTTGGGATTGTTTTTGGGGGTGCGGCAAGGGGGGCAAATGGGGAAAAACCCATTTTTTAACAAAAATTTGAAAATTGCTATTTATGGGTTTTTTAAGGTTGCTGAAATTGAATCCGATAATATTTTTTTTCTAACTCTACCCCCACGGGGGGAGGGGGTAAATATTTTTAAATATTTTCAATATTTTCGTCAAAATTGGTCGACAAATAAATTTTTCTAATTACACCCCCTGATGGGCGGGGGTAGTTTTCGTGAAAATTTGTATATTGGGGGTTTTGAGGTTGCTGAAAGTAAATCTGACTCCATCCCCTGAGGCACGGTGCTTTTTTGGGGGTATTTTTTGTTTGTTTCGAAACCCTGAAATTCCTTTACCATTCGATAGTACCGTCCATTTATATGATTTTCAGCGAAAATTAAAAAAATCTACCGAGCGCTTCGTTTTTTATTAAAAAAAAAATATGCTAAACGAGCTACGAAGAGTAAACCAAGCCGTGAAGATATGTAATGCTACGCATTCCATTATATACTATTCACACATAAATGGTATATTGCATTTTTTTCAAATAAAAATTAACAATTTTTTTTAATGTTTTCTTTTTCGCAAAAAAAGAAAATAAAAAAATGCTACGCATTCCATTATATACTGTTCACACATAAATGCATTTTTTTTTCAAATACTTAAAAAAAACAAATAAAATTTAACAATTTTTTTTTAATTTTTTTTTTCGGAAAAAAGAAAATAAACAAATTGTTTTGTTTGTTTGTTTGTTTAACCTCGTACTATTCTACTTAATTAAGCATCCCCTAAGTCCAGGACTTGTGTGGGCTAGTAGTAGAGGGAACCACCGGCTTATACTGACTTTCGAACCAGTTTTGAAAGCTTTTTTTTATTTTTTTTTAAGTAATTGGGAAAATGCAATATACGATTTACTGTGAATAGTATATAATGAAATGCGTAGCATTTCATATCTTTATGGCTTGTTTTATTGTTCGCAGCTCGTTTAGCATTTATTTTTTTTTAATAAAAAACGAAGCGCTCGGTAGATTTTTTTAATTGTCGCTGAAAATCATATAAATGGACGGTACTATCGAAAGGTAAAGGAATTTCAGGGTTTTGAAACAAACAAAAAATATCCACAAAAAAGCACTGTGGAGGGGCGGGGGGTAGTTTTTTGTGAAAATTTGTATATTGGGGTTTTTGAGGTTGGTTATAGTAAATATAATAATAAAAAAATTCTTACTCCACCCCCTGAGGGGTGGGGTAGTTTTCGTGAAAATTGGTATATTTTGTTTTTTAGGTTGCTGAAAGTGAATCTGATAATAAAAATTGATATACTGGGGTTTTTAAGGTCGCTAAAACTGAATCTTAAAATAAAATTTTCCAAATGCACCCCAAGAGGGATGGGGATAGTTTTCGTGAAAATTGGTATATTGGGGTTTTTAAAGTTGCTGAAAGGGAATCTGATAATAAAAAAATCATTTGACGCGCGGAGGTGAAAAATGGGAAAGCTCTTTTACTGGGCGGTATATTTAATCCTAAGATTCAGTTTTAGCGACTTTAAAAACCCCTATATACCAATTTTCACGCAAACTAACCCCCGCCCCTCTGGGGGTGCATTTGGAAATTTTTATTTTAAGATTTAGTTTTAGCGACCTCAAAAACTCCCATAATTTTCAAGAAAACTAGCCCGCCTCTCAAGGGGTGGAGTTATAATTTTTTTTATTATCAGATTCACTTTCAGCAACCTAAAAAAAACAAAATATACCAATTTTGACGAAAACTACTCCTACCCCTCAGGGGGTGGAGTAAGATTTTTTGTATTATTATATTTACTTAACCAACCGCACAAACCCCAATATACCATGGAGTTAAAAAAAAAATATTCTAAGATTCAGTTTTAACGACTTTAAAAACCCCTATAAACAAATTTTCACGAAAATACTGTATACATTTAAAAATAATTACCCACCACCCCGCGGGGGTGGAGTTAAAAGAAATTATTATTAGATTTAGTTTCGTCGACCCCGAAAACCACCATATACTAATTTTGTAAATATTTTAAAAAATTTAAAATATTTACCCCCTCACAGTTAGAAAAATTTAATTATCAGATTCAATTTCAAAAACCTCAAATCCCCCATTATAGCAATTTTTAAGTTTTTGGGAGAAAATATTGTTTTTTCCCCCGTTTGTCCCCCTTATTCCACCCCAATGTTTACCAAAAACAATCCCGAGCGAGAACTTTTGGTAACATATCTGTATGTTAAATTTCAAGTCTCTAGGTTAATGCTTTCTTAAGTTATCGATTTTTATCGACATAAGACGTCATAAAACGCAAAAATAAGCAAAAAAAAAGTTTTTGAAAATTTTTGCACAAATACTCCTGAAAAAGTCTTAGTCAAAATACTCCTGCAAAACTGCCTAAGTTCTTTACGTTTTTTATTAAATAAATACCAAATAATAACACAAACATTAAATTATTTATTAAAATTAGGTTTTACTTATGTTCCCTAACAATATCACAAATTTTCACATTTCTATCAGCTTTATTCTTAATATGAGAAACTTCCTTGATTTGCCAAAATTTGTTTTATTTTAACTTAGGCACTTTTGCAAGTGGACTGCTCAAATATAGTTAGCTTTAAAATATGCAAAATTATTTTTGGCATACAGTAGTAGTAGCCCATGAACGTAGAGCACGCCTAGCCTTAAAAATTTAAATGGAAAGTCAGACCACCCCGGATTTTTTTATTTTAGGTTGTTTTTGAGACATTCCCAAATAGTTTTTGACAAAAATTGAAATCGCCTACGGAGCCGTTTTTAAAAAAAGTAATTTTTAATTTCAAAATTTAGTATTTTTTATAATCTCGGCAAACGCTGTAAGTTTTACCTCACTTATGCTTACAAATCATGTTCACTTTGTTTATTTTAGCTCAGTTAACACGTTCGCTGCCAACAACCCACCTGCTGGGTCCATCAATGACTCATATTCAATGCCGAGAGCCCATCTGGCGGGCTCACTCTAGATTTGAATAACATTGCACAAAAGTAGCCGGGTAACTGGGCCCAGGTACCCGGGATGAGCGTCGATACGTACTGACAATGTCAGTACAATGTCAGACTGCAGTCTGACATGTCAGTTTACTACTGATCGCATAGGTTTTCGGACGTTTCGTACTTTGATCATGCATTACTCGTAGAAATATAGTACATGCTGTTAAAGCGTAATTATTTATCTCATTTTTGTGTTGTATGCCTGAGAAATTTACAGTCTTAGTGAATACCCAACAAAATGTCTTCAAAAGATCATGCTTTAACGCATGCTGAGAATCGAACAAAAATTTGTTTGCTTTGCTGTACAAAAAAAAGTGGCTTGAAAAGTTTAGGAAAATCTCTACCAAAAATCATTCAAGACCTCGCAGGATATAATCCCGATGATATTAGATTGCCTACTAAAATTTGCAGTACTTGTCGCATCAATGTTTATCGAGCTTCGAAAGTAGGTGATAAAATAATTAAATTACCAGACTATTCTTCTTTTACGTATCCACACAAAGAGACAAGATCGACATCAAATAAAATAATTTGTGGATGTACCTTATGTATATTAGCTCGAAAAAACCCCATCACTAATAATATTAAAAATAAAAAAATTCAAATAGGTAATAAAAGGAAAAAAATCGTAAAAAAATTATGTTCAAAGTGCTTTTCGGAAACGAGTAGAGGGAAAAAACACATTTGCAACAAAGTAACTCAATATAATAATTTAGAAAATCAAGTAAAAAATACATTATCTGAAAAATGGAAAGAACATCTAGTATGTGATATTATAAAAGAAAAAAGTATTTCAACAGTTAAAGATGATAAAATAAATTCCAATAGATTAAGTTTATCACAAAATCGCGGGAAACCACTTTCTATTTCTTTAGAATCACTATCACACGATGAACAAATAAGTAGACCACAAATATCTGCTGCTGAAATGTCTAAAGTACAAACTAATTTAGGTCTTTCTTTTAAAAAATGCATGATATTGCTGCTGCTTTTCGTGTAGCAACAAAAAATCGAAATTTTTTTGAAAGAAATTTGAAAGAAAAACTAAGAGAAGAAAGCCATACTCTCGATCCATTTTTCGAAATAAAAAAAGAGAAATTTGAATATACAATTAAGAATAAAGAAAGTACGGATGTTAAAGACTTAATATTTTGTAATAACGTTAAGGATTTGTTTGAATATGTCAAAGAATTACGCAATTGTAGTGATGAAGATATTCACTTAAAAATTGGCATAGATGGTGATGGAGGCTTTCTGAAGGTATGTGCTTCTTTCCAAAGTACGATGAACGACTGCGATGATAAAAAAGAAATATCTCGTCAAAGTTATAGTGATGGTATTTCAGCAAACAAATTTCAAGATTCGGGTGTAAAAAAGCTTTTTATTTTGGGATTAGTGGAAGGTGTACATAAAAATTACTACAACGTTTCTTTGTTATGGTCTACCTTGAAATTAAACATTTTAGAATATACAGTTGCAAGCGATTTAAAGCTAGGAAATATTTTAGTTGGACTCATGTCACACTCAAGTTGTTACCCGTGTGCTTGGTGTAATGCACCACAATATAAATTAAACGAATGCGGCACATACAGAACAATTCAAAATTGTGTAAAGAATTACGAATCGTGGAATGCGGCTGGAAGCGACAAAAATCTAGTTAAATTTCATAAAAACTGTGTGAATCCACCAGTATTTGAAAGAGAAGAAGATTCTTATATCATCGATATTATCCCACCTCCAGAGTTACATCTGCTGCTGGGTATAGTAAACTTGCTGTTTAAAAACATGATAAGAGAATTTGAAAAATACAGTTTAGAATGGGCTCAAGCATACAACGTTTCAAGAGAAGTAAGACATGGATATGGTGAACCAGCTTTTGCTGGTAATGCATGCAGAACTTTATTGAAAAAAATTGATATCTTAAGATCCAGATGCGTTATAGGATGTTTGAAATATGTTAAATGTTTTTCTGATTTTCGTTTAGTTGTCGAATCCTGCTTTTCTTCCACTCTAGACCCAAAGTTTAAGACTTATATTAATGCTTTTCAAAAAAGCTATTTGGAATTAGACATAAACATTACCCTTAAAGCCCACGCTGTATTTTACCATGTCCCTTATTTTTGTTCAAAATATGAAAAGGGGCTTGGTTTCTACAGCGAGCAAGCAATGGAGTCGGTGCATGCAGACTTTAAAACAATCTGGAATAAGTATAAAGTCTCTAAAACTCATTCCGAATATGGAAAAAGATTACTACGAGCTGTACGTGAATACAACAGTCTTCATATATAATATAATATTTAAATTTATTTTAATCATATAAAGATAATGTTATAGAATATATTTAACTATACTTTTGATACAGTCTTTACTTTTTTGACTCTCGGCGTTGAATATGAGTCATTGATGGACCCATCAGGTGGGTTGTTGGCAGCGAACGTGTTAACTGAGCTAAAATAAATAAAGTGAACATGATTTGTAAGCATAAGTGAGGTAAAACTTACAGCGTTTGCCGAGATTATAAAAAATACTAAATTTTGAAATTAAAAATGACTTTTTTTAAAAACGGCTCCGTAGGCGATTTTAATTTTTGTCAAAAACTATTTGTTTCCATTTAAATTTTTTAAGGCCAGGCGTGAGAGAATAGTCATTTTCACTTACTTTTTCAGAGTGCATATTTTTAAAAATTTTGACAATAAATCAGATTTTTTTTCATACTACGTTTCTTTGATCTTTAAGCTAACATAATTTGCAGGGTTAAATTAAAAATGAATAGACCATGATTTTTTACAAGTACTTTTTTGACAGTATGTCATTTGATTCACTGAGCCCCCAGTACGGGGTACAGTGAATCACTGCAAGTGGTACAGTGAGTCAGTATGGGGTACAGTTAATTGTGATATTTAAATAAATTAAGTCAATTTATTAATTAAAAAAAATAGTTAAATAAACTTAAATAAAACTCTTTGGTAACAAAAAACAAAACTAAAAATTAATTAACGTAGGTAAATCAAAACCTTGAAAATGAAACTCTTAAGTAAGAAAAAAAAACAAAAGTCAAAATAAACTGACGTAAATCAAGACCCAAAACAATGTTAAATGTGTACATTGATTGTATATTGTATAAACCAATTTTCAAAAAAATCATCACCACCCCTAAGGGGGTGGATTTGGAAAAAAATAATAATTTCAAGATGTAGTTTTAGCAACCTCAAAAACCCCCATCGCTCGGGATTGTTTTTGGTGAACAATCTCGAGTGAGAACTTTTGGTAACATACCTGTAGGCCAAAGTCTCTAGCTTAAAGCGTTCTTAAGTTATCGTGCCCACAAGATTTCCCGGACAGACGACCAATCGACCAACAATTTTTTTTTGCTTGAAATTGATTTATGTCTTCATAAAACGTCATAAAACCCAACAATACGCAAAAAAAAAATTAAAATTTTTTCACGAATACTAAATTTTGAAAATTTTAAAAATGGGAAAGAAAAATTCCCAGAATAATTTTAATTACAAATATACAGGAACATTTAACCATAGTTGAGGCACAGTGGATCATGAGCCACTGTGTCCAATCGGTCTTTGACTGACTGTGTCCCCCCAGTAACCAGACCAGTTTAAAGTGGACATAAAAAAACATACCAAATATCTGATAAATTTGTGTAAACACACTTATTTAAGAGTTAATAAAGAATATAAAAAGTCCAAATTACACTGGAATTTACGTAAAAGTAGTACAAATATATCTAATTAACAGATTAACAAAAAAAATACTTTCATTATTTATTTTATGCAGCCACCTCTTCGCTTCAATACACGCCACGCAGGTTTGCCGGCAACTGACCCTTTATCTAGAGAAATGTCTTCTTAGCGCGCCATTAGAAAGCGGCGTTTCTAAAGCTAATATTAGTAGAGTTATAGTCAACGATTCATTGTGCCCAATGACTCACTGTGCCCCCTGTTCCCCTACCATTAAATCACTTTTATTATTTTAATTAAAATTTATTGGCAAAAATCACTATTAAAAATAAATAAAAAAGAAAAATCAACAATAAAACAATTTTTTAGTCAGTTATTGTTTTTGCTCTAAGTGTTAAATTTTTTTAAGTTAAATTTTAATAATAATAATTATAAACAAAAACAATGCATTTATAAAAGCAGAATTTTTTTTGTATTTTAATAATATTTAATTTATTATAAAACATAAAACTTAGTTCTTAGATTTTCAATTATAAAACAAAAAACGATCGTTGAGACATACGTTTATCCGTTAATAATTTCTGATCGTATTTAATAATTTTAACAATTTTTAACGTAGAGGAAAGTCGCCTAATTTCGGATACCATTTACAATGTATTCAATATTTAATACTCGGTATTACTTTTTGATATTTTTTTTATATAACCAGATACAACTTATTATAGCGAACCATGATTTATTATAAAAGCAATTTTATTACAGTTTATTTTTTCCAAAAAACACGGTTAAAAAAAATCAGCGCATTTTTGTGCATTTGAAAAAGGGCTCCTAATTTCGGACATATCCGAAAAAATTTTTTCAAGAGTAGATCTGGATCCCATTGCTTATGTTTCTTGTTATTCCTTCACATTTAAGACGTAATTTAATCATTAAGCGATTTTCTACGAAATACTATAGGAACTATAATTTTAGATTCCCAATTTCGAATATCTTAGTATCTTAGGTAATTTTCGTTTTTTCAAAATTTTTTATCTTAGTTTGTTGTATCATTATAAAAATAATAATTAATGGTTGGTTATCCTGAATAATAATTACCTTGCGGATATCCGAAATTGGGAATCAAATGCACAAAAATGGTCTATCCGAAATTAGGCAACTTTCTGCTTTTTAGATTAGAAATTTGTAGAATGTTTACGTTTTCAAATTGCTTAATTATGAATAGTGGATCAACTTAACTAACATCATAACTTACCCAAGACAGAATCACAAACTTTTATAACGATTATTTATAAAATAAACAAGCATAATAATGCAACTGAGCACAAAACTGCCATTTGCAATATAAACGATTTGTGCTGCCATTTAAAGGGGAGAAGCTCTACCGTTATCATATTACAGGACGGATTTAGTTTGACTTTTGGCTTCACATAAAAGTAGGTTTCTGTTTACCTTTGCAGACAGTATCTTAAATGCACTACTATCCGAAATTTGGAAACCATCCGAAATTAGGCGCATTTCCTCTATTATTAATTATTTAAAGTACCTACCTAATAACTACTTATATCGAGACATATCAACCATCGTTTTTTGTTTTTTATTAGAAATTCTAAGGTAACTAAGTTTTATGTTTAAATAATAAATAAATATCATAAAAATACAGAAAAATGCTGCTTTTATAAATGCACTGTTTTTGTTTAATGTTATATTTTTTAAAATTTAACTTAAAAAATATTAACACTTAGAGCAAACACAATAACTAGCTAAAAAAGTTGTTTTATTGTTGATTTTTCTTTTTTATTTATTTTTAATAGTAATTTTTTGCCAATAAATTTTGATTGAAATACAATGATATGGGTATCAATCTTTTAAGAAAAAAAAATGTGATTTAATGGTACTACAGTATCAGTACCTTCCCTAGGGTGCCCAGAGTTTTGACTTTTTTTTTTAATTTTAAAGGTCTTACCCCCCCAAAGTTGTTCATTGGGGTGAGTAGATTACCACGCTATTTTTTCAGAATTTTAAAAAAATATTTAGAGGTGGCGCACAGCCGTTTTTTGCAAAAATAATCGTTTCTCCAGATTACTTTTTTTTAGGGCCTATTAAAGATAAATAAAAATGCTTTTTGCACAGTACGGAGATCTAGGATAAATAAGGAAGAACCCTGATTTTTTTCAATTTTTTTCATCAACAAACGGCCTTGTTGTGACCTAGAAAAGTCAAAATTTTGATGTTATCCCTAATTTAGGGTGCTAGGAATAGCACATTCAATTTTTTCACCCCGGTCAAAATTTTTTTGGTAATACCTAAATGTGTCCTGACTTAAAAGCCATATATAAATATTTGATCCTATATACAGGGTGCACGAAAAAAAAAATGTTTTTTAACAAAATTACACAACTTTTCTAGATTTTTACACTTTTCATTCTTTTAGGGCCCACATCGAACAACAAAGTATAGTACAACAAAGAATACATTTTTCAAATATTTTAAATCTACCCCAGTAATAAAGTAGATTTTTTTGAATTTGGAAAATTTATTCTATGTTGTTCCATAACTTGCAACAGAAATTGTGTTTCATCCTCTTGATTTGTTAAAAGATTATTATAGGTTTGTATGAGTGCCACCCCACGCTCTGCGGCGTCGTCTACTTTTAATTTTTGAACATTTTTCTTGGATTGTACTGAGTACTGGTACTCATACAAACCTATAATAATCTTTTAACAGATCAAGAGGATCAAACACAATTTCTGTTGCAAGTTATGGAACAACCTAGAATAAATTTTCCAAATTCAAAAAAATCTACTTTATTACTGGGGCATTCAAAGTAGAATTAAAAGATTTGAAAAATGTATTCTTTGTTGTTCGATGTGGGCCCTAAAAGAATGAAAAGTAAAAATCTAGAAAAGTTGTGTAATTTTGTTAATAAACATTTTTTTTTCGTGCACCCTGTATATAGGATCAAATATTTATATATGGCTTTTAAGTCAGGACACATTAAGGTATTACCAAAAAATTTTTGACCGGGGTCAAAAAATTGAATGTGCTATTCCTAGCACCCTAAATTAGGGATAACATCAAAATTTTGACTTTTCTAGGTCACAACAAGGCAGTTTGTTGATGAAAAAATTTGAAAAAAATCAGAGTTCTTCCTTATTTATCCTAGATCTCCGTACTGTGCAAAAAGCATTTTTATTTATCTTCAATAGGCCCTAAAAAATCTAATCTGGAGAAACGATTATTTTTGCAAAAAACGGCTGTGCGCCACCTCTATTTTTTTTTTTTAATTCTGAAAAAATAGCGTGGTAATCTACTCACCCCAATGAACAACTTTGGGGGGTAAGACCTTTAAAATTCAAAAAAAAGTCAAAACTCTGGGCACCCTAACCTTCCCATTATTTTTTTTTAATTTAATTGAAAAAAATGATTTGCATAGTTTTAAAGAGCTCCAAATTGGTTAATAATTAAATAAAACGTTGTTTTATATTTTTCCTAGGAAATTTAATAAGCCAAGAATAATTTAGCATATTTTAAAGCTAACTAGATTTAAAATTAAAATTTAATTAAAAAATTACATGTTCTGTCAAAAAATTGACAAATTATATATGGCTATACTCAAAATTTAGTTTTGAATTAAAATATGTAAAAATATACAGGGTGTTCCATTTAAAAATCAAAAGTTGCTTTTTTTTATTCACTTTTTGCATTACCTTTTACTTACCAATCCAAAAAACCAATTTTATATTTTAATAAATTAGTTAATAGTTAATTCTAATTAAAATAATACAAAACAAATTATAATAGTTAATCTTAATTAAGTTAATCCAATACAAGATACCGCACACAAACTTTGTTTAGGCGGATCTAAATACTGTATAAATTTTATGTAAAAGTTCTTGAGAAATAGATTTGATTTGATTTGATTTCCGGCGAAACCCAAAGTGACAGAATATTTTTTACAATGTCAAAAAATGTAGTTTATTAAATTATTTAAATCCTCTAAATTTCATTTTGATAAGTTAATAAACAAAAAAGTTATAGGGGTGTACCACTATTTTGTGGCTCCCGGTATATACGCTACGATGTTGTGGTCCGCACTTTTATTAATATAATTTTTTTATAAATTTTGAATCAAATCTTAATTTCGTGTGCTAGACAAATTCCATGCTCAAGCAGGAATCGGTCATTTTGCGCTATTAATAAAAAAATAAATATTTCCGCCCTTATGTGAATTTTTTGGGAAAAACTAGTAATGATACGTTGTTGCTACGTGTGTAATTTATCATTATCGTACAAAATTTGAGCAAAATTTAAGGGGCCATTTTTGAGAAAATCGAATTTTTCGATTTTTGTTCATCAGTAAACTACCCTTATTTGGCAGAGTGAAGAAAAATCCCCCTGAGCAATATTGCAATCCCTACCTTACAAGTTTGGTTTTGATCTGAGCGACACGGATAAATAGGTACATAAAAATCTGAAAAACTTTTTTTTGATATTTCGACCTTTAAGAGAAGTAGGTATGCATACCTCTCTCAGAGGTATGCATACCTCTCTCAGAGGTCGCTCGAAAATTACAATTTAACCCTTAATTTGGCAACCACTTTTTAGAATAAATAATATTTTAAGGGGAAATTTAGATACATAAATGTATGCTTTTTTCAATTTTTTTTCGTTTTTCTAAAAAAGATAGTTTTTTTGATTTTTTTAATTAAAATGTAATTTTTAAGGGTTTTTTGTTATACAGTGGGTCCCAGCTAAAACAGATCAATTGTTTTTTGGAGTCATTATTAAAGCCATTGGAGAAATATTTATGTCAGTCAATACACGTTTTTCTAAAAAATATGTTTTTTTTTTGATTTTTTTTTTAAATTACAATTTAACCCTTAATTTGGAAACCACATTTTAGAATGAAGAATATTTAAAGGGGAAATTAAGATACATAAATGTATTCTTTTTTTTCATTTTTTTTTCGTTTTTCTAAAAAAGATAGTTTTTTTGATTTTTTTAATTAAAATGTAATTTTTAAGGGTTTTTTGTTATACAGTGGGTCCCAGCTAAAACAGATCAATTGTTTTTTGGAGTCATTATTAAAGCCATTGGAGAAATATTTATGTCAGTCAATACACACCCAAGATTATAAGTGTGCATGAACAAAAGTTTCTGCTAACATTTTTATATGCAATTTTAATACTAAAATAATACTAAAAAAATGTATTTTTTATTATACATTAATCAACTAATATTTTATAATTTCTATCAATTATAAATAAATTAATAATCCTAATTTATTATTTTAAATAAATCCCAATAATTCCTCTTCTTCTTTATTAGCATCTGTAGTTAAGGGTTTCAAGTACCCAAACTATTTCCTAGATGTAAATACTGTATTTTTGAACACCTTAAACTGATAGAGTTCATTTAGGCCTCTTTTGATACTACCCGGGAAAAAAAGGTTTATATATTTGAGATATGATCGGATCTCTGTATATCCAAATTTCATGACCAAGAATATATCAAGAGATCCAATCATATATGCTTATATATAAGCAGTTATATATCAAGAGATCGAATCATATCTCGTCATATATGAGCAGATATGCTACAAGTGATTAGATATAAAAATATATGTGCATATATCAAGAGATCCGATCATATCTCTTCATATATGAGCAGTTATGCTTATATACAGGGTGTCCCTGAATTGCTTGGCCAAACTTTACATACGGGATGAATGGCTCAAAACTGTTAAAAAAGTTCCTATAAACATATATTCTAAAACGACTATTAAGGGAGCTACGCCCCTTCAAATGGGGTTCCAAAAATTCGATTTTTATTTAATAACTCAGGAACCCTTTGTGTTATATCAACGAGATATTGCATGTAATATATTATTAATAGGGCCTATCAAGTGATGGTGTTTGCATGTAGTTACTTTAAACAGGGGTGTCCGAAATGGGGGGGCCTTATCACTTTTTTGCCCCAAACTTTTTTCTGTGTAACTTTTTTGTAGATTTATGATAAGAATATTATTCCTCAGGTAAAGATACATAAAAAAGGTACTCTTGTTGCAATAGCGTAGGATTAACCGGTTTCGAGAAAAATTAATTTGAACATGAAGTTTCACGCTTCGAGGACGAAAAATTAAATACTAAAATATTGAAAACAAAAATTTTAATAATGCGGGTTCTAGGTACATTAAAATTAATTTGGTTTGGCTCTTAGATAAAAGTCACAAATAAGTTAGGTTAGGATCTTACAGTTAATTTTTTGCGTTCTGCGTTTTGTGAATATTTCATGATTTTTTTTCTTATGGTTATGGTCCTGGCTGCAGGACCCCACAAAAATGTTAAGGTTGCCATTTTAACCGCCTAACTCGGTCATGCTTTTTTTATTTTTTTAGCAACCAAGTGTCATTCATTAAACAAAGTTTTATATTTTTAAAAGTAATAACACTTTTATTTATGAAATAAAAATGTGAATTTTACTAACGAAGAAATGGCTGACATACATTACACGTATGGGCGAGCAAACGGCAAATCTACAAAAAAGTTGCACAAAAAAAAGTTTGGGGCAAAAAAGTGATAAGGCCACCCCATTTCGGACGTCCCTGTTTAAAGTAACTACATACAAACACCATCGCTTGATAGGCCCTATTAATAATATATTACATGCAATATCTCGTTGATATAACACAAAGGGTATCTGAGTTATTAAATAAAAATCGAATTTTTGGAACCCCATTTGAAGGGGCGTAGCTCCCTTAATAGTCGTTTTAGGATATATGTTTATAGGAACTTTTTTAACAGTTTTGAGCCATTCATCCCGTATGTAAAGTTTGGCCAAGCAATTCAGGGACACCCTGTATAAGCAGTTATATATCAAGATCCAATCATATCTCGCCATATATGAGCAGATATGCTTATATATAAGCAGATATAATCTATTTATATCTGCTCATATATGACGAGATATGATTGGATCTCTTGATATATAACTGCTTATATATAAGCATATATGATTGGATCTCTTGATATATTCTTGGACATGAAATTTGGATATACAGAGATCCGATCATATCTCAATATATAAACCTTTTTTTCCCGGGTACTTATGGTGCGTTTACGTTTGCCATACGTTATAATTGTTTAATATTTACATCCTAAAGGCATTTCACCCAAGTTAAAGTTTATTTAATTTTTACAATTTATATGACATTTATCCAGTCATATATAATTTTGAATTTCAGTTTGCGCAACCCTTAATCAAAATAAAATAAATTTATTGAATTCTTGATAAAAAAATATTTAAAAAAACATATTATTTTAAAGAAATTAATTAAAAAATAATTTATTTAATATGATCATCGTTTTTTTTTTTAGCTAATGTAAATAAATTTTAATTAATATTATAATATTAAAAATAGTGTTTAAAGCAACAATTATAAAAGTGGTACCCATCTTAGAAATAAAAGAGCTCTATAGTCTGTTTATTCAAGCAAGGTAGTAAATTAAAAATCGCACAGTGAATATTTTTAAAACAGATTCGAATATTGGATGTGCGAATACACTGCGTAGTTTATTTTATAAAACATAACGATATTCTATACACAAACATATAGTTAGTATTCGAACCTGTTTTAAAATACTTTTTTACTGGCTTGCTTGAAAAACAGAGCATAGTAGAAAACTTTTTTTAGGCACATATATCGCTTTTTGGGTGTATATTAACTGACAAATTTTATTTTTATAGCTTTAATAATAACATCAAAAAACGGTTAATCTGTCTTAGCTGGGACACCCTATATACAAATAAATATCATATACAGTGGGTTAGGCTAAATGTGACACCCAGGGTAATTGTGACATGTCCTGTCATAATTCTTCTAAACTAGTTTATATCCAATCCAACCCTGGCGTTAGGTTTTTGACAGTATTCAATATTTCGCGTAAAATTTCGATTTGATTTAAACTTGTTTAGAAGAATTATAACAGGACATGTCACAATTACCCTGGGTGTCACATTTAGCCTAACCCACTGTACTACACATTATCGAATTAAGGGTTAAAAACAGTTTCCAAATGATAAATATTTAAAGTGACTTCCGAACCAATCCATTTAGTGACTTACTCGACATATCCATCCATACTTTAATTTCACTGTTGCTCAAAATTTCTTTGGACGCATCTTTTCCTTGATTTGTTCGTTCTTCCAAAGACTCGGTGAAATTTTGGGCCATGTGCAAAACTCCCACCGTGTTGCCGTGTTTAACACTGTCTATTGCTTTATCTAAATCTTCGTATAGAACCTAAAAAATATATAATACAGTAATATAATAATATACTATAATACCCTGCTGAAAATAACGGGTCCGGGCGGGTATAAATGGTGCATAAACCGGACTTGAGCGGATGAAATTCACCCGCTCAAGTCCGGTGTATGCAACATTTATACCCGCGCAGACCCGTTATTTTCAATAGGGTATAATTATTAACACGGGTCGGATAGATATTCATTTATCGGGGGCTTACAAACATTTGAATTTTTAAACACTAATTTTAAAGTAAATAAAAACTTGAAACTACATTTTATCATAACTCGAGTTATTGATCAATGCATTTCACTAACCGGTCTGTCATATCGTCGCTGTTATTACAAGGAACATGAAACAAAAACAATTCTTGAAAAAAAAATGAGGATTTTTTTTTCAATGTTTTTGTGTTTTGTAATGTACTATAGTAT
This sequence comes from Brachypterus glaber, assembly GCA_958510825.1. Classification (NCBI taxonomy): domain Eukaryota; kingdom Metazoa; phylum Arthropoda; class Insecta; order Coleoptera; family Kateretidae; genus Brachypterus; species Brachypterus glaber. The sequence continues at coordinate 36,437,426 of OY294044.1, forward strand.
AGTACTAAATATGTCAAGATAACATATATTGTTGTATTTATTACAATTTTATATTGTTTGCCTCTAAATTCTACAACAGTTGTACCAGTTACTGGTTGTTTTATCATATAATATAAACATGTCTATCAGTGCCTGCGTCGATAACTTCAGAAATTAAAATATAGTGTTTACATAAATGCCAAAGTCATAAGCACCTTGTATACGTATAAAATTGGTACCCCTAGGAATTCATACCATTACCAATCATAACTTAGTTCATGAAATGGAGCGAAAAAAAGCCTGCTCTTAAACGGTTATTGCACCAAAACGGTTGTTCAGCTAATTAGCCCCCTTAAGGGTGTTACCCAACCAGAAATTTAACTACACTGATAGAAAAATCTAAAAATAGTGCAGCCAAACGTTGTTGTAACAAGTTTGAGGTATATAATACAATTTTTACGATTATTCTGAAACATTATTATATATTAAGTACACTATTAAAATTGTAGATTCATAAAAATATTATTTAATAATACAACAACGTTGTTGTCACTATAATAGTTTTTTGAGGAAGGATGATTAATACAGATGGCTATAATCATTCTAATAAATGTTACTAAAATATACAAAAAGTAGTCATTTTGGGCTAAAATTTTTATGTGCATAAGTATACCCAACGATAAGCATGTACATGTACAAGTAATTACGTGTGATATGTAGTTTCTATATACACATAAATTAATTTAAAATACATCCCAGATCACCCATATCACAGCTCGTCAATCGTAGGAAGAGACATGTGTTTTTAAATATGGACACGCCCCCCAAACCACGCGGCTGAATTCACCAGTTATTAGGGGTACGCGTACCGCCTATCTTTCTTCCTCCGAATACTTTCTTTTTCTTATACGCAGTCCGTCACATTTCCACGTCTCTTCCTAGCAGGCTCTGCTAGCCTCTCTGCGCAACAAAGAAAAACCTGATCGGTTAACAGTTTGTTGTAAATCACTCGTTTGTAAATATATTGTTGTATACTATACCCTAATTACGTTATTAATTACGTTATTGTTCTATCAGTGTAGATCCTCGACTATACTTAGTACTAGTACCTTGTTGATCATAGGATGCTCCAAATAAGTTAAAAATCTACAGCTTAAGTTGTGAAAATGGCAAGATGAAAAACTGTACGGAATTGCTGTACCATTCGGTGTAAAGTTTTCGCACAAGGTGGTCATCGTTTCGTCATTTACTATTGCCAAATTTATATCTTTTATATCACCTCCAACGGCAAGCAAGAAACATAAACTTTGGATGATCGGAAACAGCATAATAAAAAAAAGGCCACTGTAAAAAAAGTATCATAGGTTAAAAAAATCGATATTGGATTCCAATAATTGAATTTTAAAATGCGGGTAGCGTTTTTTTTGTATAATTGTACCCTAACATTTTGTAGTTGTAAAAACACCCTGTAGCTACATGTACAGTATTTGTAAATGAAATTGACCAACGCGAACCGTTACCAAGATCTGTTGAACTAGGGAACGACACCGCTTTACGCCACGCCCTTCTCCCTCTACGTACTAAAACATTCTGCATCCGATTTTGGCTGTTTGAAATTACAAGGTCAATAAGTTTTATATTTTATAATAAAATATGAATTATGATTAGGGAATTCAATCCCGAGATGTCAATCACAACCACGAACGGAAATTTGATTTAAAATCTCGATCTCGGGATTAATATTTTATGTAAATTTTATTATTGTTATATTATTCACAGCGCCGGCGCTAGAATAATATACGGTAGTTTCGAATTTTCAAAAACAAATCAAAAATCGTCCTAAACTAAATATTCTTGGATATAAATTTGTTGCATGAAAAAAAAAGCAACTTTTTTTTCAAATGTTCGTCTGTCTGTCCGTCTGATGTCACAAATTTTGTGAACACGATAACTCAAGAACGAATAATCCGATCGACTTGAAATTTTCAGAAAAAATCAAGTTCCAAGAGGGGAAGATTCGTATTGTTTTTGAAAGTAAAGAAATTAAATTTTATTTTCAAAAAACAAAAAATTTAAAAAAAAATCAAAAAAAAATATTTAAAAAAAAAAATTTTTCAATTTTTTTAATTTTTTTTAAATTTTTTTGTTTTTCGTGAAAAGAAAATTTAATGAAAAAAAAATTGAAAATTTTTAATTTTTTTTTAATTACTTTATTTCAATAATTTTTCGTTTTTTAAAAAAGACCTTTTTTTAAAAAAGATCTTTTTTTAAATGTAATTTTTTTTTGTTATTTTTTTTTGTTATTTGTTTTTAATTCGATTCAATTCAATTCAAAAAAACGTTTTAAAGTTTTTGATTAAATATTTTTTTATTTATTTTTTTTATTATTTTTTTTTGGAAAATGTAATAATGTAATATACTTTTTTTTAAGGGTGTTTTTCTTTTGTTTTGGTAGGGAGCCAAATTTTGATTGAAAATTTTTATCTTGGAAAGGAAAAAAAATTAAAATTTTACCCATTTCATTATATATTATTCACAGTAAATGGTATATTGTATTTCCCAAATAACTACTTTAAAAAAATTATTCTCAAAAAAAAACAGCAAAAATACATTTAAAAAAAGATTTTTTTTGTGGAAAACGAAAAATTATTGAAAAAGAAAATTTTTCAAAAAAAAAGTTTCCAAAACAACTTGCAACATTTTTAAAATTTTTTGAAGTGTAAACTTCTTTAGGCGCGTTGCAGGGCCGTAACTAGGGGGGGGGGGCTTAGCCCCCCCTGGCGTTTTCGCTGAGCCCCCTGGCAGTTCTGGGCGGGGAGCCAAATTTTTGTTGCAGGGGGCGCCAAGTTCGTCAAAAACCGTCAGGGACAAAGCTTTTTTTCTTGAAGGTTTTTTTTGTGGCGCCAAATTGGTTTTGCAGGGGGCGCCAAGTTTGGTAGAAACCGTCAGGGACAAAGCTTTTTTTCGGAAGGTAATGTTTTGCTACGCCAAATTGTTTTTGCAGGGGTGCCAAGTTCGTTAGAAACCGTCAAGGCTTTTTTTCTCGAAGCTAATTTTTGAGGCGCCAATTTGTTTTTGAAGTAGGCGCCAAGTTTAGCAGAAACCGTCAGGGACAAAGCATTTTTTTAAGGTATTTTTTTTTGTTAGGGCGCAAAGTGGGTGTCTGGGGGAAAAATTTAAAAACTACGTTGAATAAAACTACACAAAAAACGCTATAATCATTTTTTCCAACGCCCCAAAATGTAAAAAAAAAATGTTTCTAGACATAACTTTTTCATTATTTCAATAGAAGAAAAATTTAAAAACCACCTAAAAGTTAAAATAAAATAAGACAAAATATTTTTTTCATGACCCCCCCCCCTCTCCAAAATGTGAAAAATTGTTTCTGGACATTACTTTTTCATTATTTCAATAAAAGAAAAATTTAAAAACCACCTAAAAGTTAAAATAAAATAAGACAAAATATTTTTTTCATGACCCCCCCTCTCCAAAATTTGAAAAATTGTTTCTGGACATTACTTTTTTTCTTTTTTTAGTATTCACCATAGAAGAATATTTTAAAAAGAGCTAAAAGATAAAAAAAGTTCCTCTCCCTCTCAAGCGCACCCCCCCCCCCCCCAATATTAGAAATTGGACATAACTATTTTTATGAGAAAGTATTCTCGCTCATTCGAGACGGCTGGTTTGTTTTTGAGGGGATTACTTTCATAAAAATATTATAAAAACGTAAAAACAATATTTTAATGTTTTCTATGACAACTGGAAATTAAAATTGGTTTAGAAAAGGTTCATAAAATCAACCTCAGAAACCAATCGTCTTTGTTAATTAAAACAACTCGTAAAAACTGGAATTGTTTTAATTGCCAACATAAAAAGCAAAAATTTCATTTGAAACATAATTCTTTGGCTACATCTTTGTTGGTAGTCTATAAGTTGCGATATTTTGTAGGTTTTTTTTATATATGGCTACGTTGCACTTGTTTCTCTAAAAAACTGTTAAGGTCTTGACTAAATTACAGTAAAATAGTTGTAATTCTTACACTGCAACCAACGGCATTTGCAATATTATTTTTGGATATGTTTTGTTCATGCAAAACTTTAATTTTGCAGCGATCAGCAAAACTTAAATCCGCCGCCATGGTCAAAACAATACTGAAGCAGAAATATCCGATTCGAAGCCTTTCTGCGTCACATGTGCTCGGCCGCGGTGGCGTTCCCAGTACTTTTTGTGCAAAACACATTTTACGCGAGCGTTGATATAGTCTATTTCATTTACTAATACTGTACCTAGTACTACTAGATGTGTATTAACATTTTCATGTGCGCATTTTTTAGTTCTGATGAACGTGAAATTATTTCTTTAATTGCAATTTTCTTGAAAACGATGCGATGCATAAAGTAACTTTTTATATATTTTTTGCTAATCATATTTTTTTTTAAATTAAAAGAATACATATACTGTGAAAAGTAAACTGCATATTTAGTTATAGATATGAAGTTATTATCCTATACAGATGTACTTTAATTTTTGTTAAAAACACTTCGATTTCCTATCCATTTGTAACTAGGGAATCCAGGTTTCGGGATCCCGATCCCGAAATTCCGAAAATTTCAAAAAGTTCGGGATCCGGATCCCGAAATTTAAAAAATGTTTCATTTCATTAGAAATTAATTATCTTATATTAAATAAATAAAATTATAAAATTTAAACCAAAAACTTTTATTAAAATAACCAGTATTAACCATATTTTATTTAAATTTATATTTTACTAAATTAAGAAAAATAAAAAATAAAATAAACACTAATAAAAGCAAGAAAATTTTTTTTATACAAATTTTATGTGTGCATCACGAAAAAAAAAACAAATATTCAGTAAAATATTTATTATTTAAAAAAAAACAAACTTTTTAAAAGTTAAAACAAATAAATTAAATAAAAAGTTAAAAAAAAACAAACTTTTTAAAAGTTAAAATAAATAAATTAAATAAAAAGTTAAAAAAACATACTTTTTTAAAGTTAAAATAAATAAATAAAATAAAAAGTTACATCTATAACTACCAAGTTGGTAGTACCAACAAAACAAAACAAACAACATTAAAATATAAATTTATATAAAAAAATATATAAAAGTAATTATAAACAAACTTAAAAATTTTAATTAAAATTATGTTTTTTATTAGCTTAAGAAACATATCTTTTAAAAAAATGGCCATGAGCGACCTCTAGATTTTTTCAAAGCTTCTGAAAAAATTCAGGTATAATACTCTTAACCCTACAACCATTTTCACCATCGTAAACAAAAAATATTATACGCAAATCATAATTACATATCGAGTAACCCGATTCGAGTTGAATAAATAAATTCTAATTTTTCGGGATTTTTTTTTCGGTATTTTCGGGACTTTCGGGATATTTCGGGATTCAAAAATCTTCGGGATATCCCGAACTTTCGGGATCCCGAATTTCGGGACTGGAAACCCTATTTGTAACTGAATATTTAGTTTACTTTTTACAGTGGTTAAAGTAACCAACTAAAAATTGGATAAAGTTACCAAATGAAGACTACAGTCTTCATGTCGTGTATACACGACAAAAACGCTAATTTTCACAATGCGAATAAGGTCCACTTCCACATAAATAAGCAAGGTATACCGTGTTAAAGTCGACCTTATTCGCATTGTGGCCATTAGCGTTTTTGTCGTGTAGTCTTCAAATATAAATTACATATACTCGTTTCAATCTGAAAATGCGACTCTGACGTCACAGCGCGTAAACTAAATACCACTCTGTAGGGTAATTGAAACTTATTTCTTAAGATTTAATAAATGATTTTTGTTTATATACATTTTCTGTATAATAATTATGTTTTAAGTCTAAATAAGTTTCAGTTACACTACAGAAAGCTTTTTAATTTACGTGCTGTGACGTCAGAGTCGCATTCTCAGATTGTCACGAGTATACATTAGGTTGATTGTCTCTATCAATGTTCATAGGCTTTCAGAAATGTTTAATAAGGCAGACTCTAAGAAGAGCCGTAACTCCCTTTGAGCTTATTTCCGGACCAACCTTTATAAGATTTTATTTTCATAGGCATATCCAGGGCTTCATGACGTAGGGGCGTATCAGCCGTGTTAATATATAGAAGATATATCGCACCCGTTACAGAACAGATTCATAACACATTTTTATGACACTGTTCTGTATTTGGATGTAAAATCACCCCTTAAAAGAGCCTCTATTTTTAAAACCCCCTATATTATCTGATATCATTTAATGATAAATTTTATCTGTGAGCGCTCGATGCAAATGTTAGTATTACTTTCCCCAAGGCATGTTTTGGGTTAGTAAAAAAATGTTGATAAATTTTTGTTATCTTTTTACGTTTCTCGATTTTTTATATCCAAAAAAGATGATTTCGGTCAAAAATTTCTGTCTACTACAATAACTCGAGAACGCTTTAAGGTAAAAATTTTGTTTTTCGAAAAAAAAAACATTGAAAAAATATCGAAAAAACTAGGGGAAAGTATTATTTTGTAGCAGTTGTATTTTTTATTATGTTTTTTTAATCCTAAAAGTGATATTATTTTATTTACCCTTTGCTGAAAACATAAAAAAAACAATTTCATTAAAATTAAATTTCATGTACCTAAAATAGATAAAAATGTCTGCCAATGATCATTAAAATAATTAAATATCTTTATTGTATATTTCTCAATTTAATAGTATAATAAATAGTCTATTGTCGAAACAATTAGTAGTAAAATTGTTAATTATTAATATTTCTTAACACGTGTTACGTATACCTAATTAATTTCAAATACTTACGTTATATTTCTGTAAAATTGTTTCCAATTTTTATCCAATAATGCTCTCATGCGATTTTTGTTAAACGTTCCCAAAACTTTTGGACGTCTTGGAACTCTTTTCGTTAAAATCTAAAACAAAACCTTATTTTAATGCAGTTTTTATAAAAAAAAAAAAAAATAGCCAAGAAAAGATGTGATGAGAACTTATATGAGAATTTATCACGACATTTCAAAATAAAAAAAAAAATATTTTGGACGGCAGACACTGACTGCCAGGCCCGGGTACAAGGAGTCAAAAAAGTTACAACTTTGCATAGAATATTTGACGTGTTCCATTCAACGCGGGCCCCCGTATAAAAATAAAATATTTTTTAAAGGGTCCGATCATGATCGGATATCAGCTGATATCAGCTTTTATCAAAAAAGAGTTTTCTATGAGAAAGTTTTTAGGGGGCTCGTAGACTATCCTGTGCCCGGGCCCGTGCAAAGTGGTCCCAGAAAAAAAAGTGACAGAAGTCTGCTTTTTGCACGGTTCCATTTTTTGCTGAATACGAAAAAAATTTATTGGCGCGATTTTTAGTTCCTATTTTTGATGCTCAGAACGTGAAAAAATCTCTTTAACTGCAAATTTCTCGAAAACGGTTAGTTCTACAGTGTTATACTAAGAGTACCTTTTTTTATGTATTTTTAACCAAAAAATCATATTTTATCGAGAAAATGTTAAAAAATACAGATAACAAAGTTTGGGGCAAAAAAGTGATATAGCCCCCCCATTTTGCACGCCCCTGATTAAAATTACCAAATAAAAATTACATAAAATGATAGCCTTTATCAATGTTAAGGTAAGGCATATGCAAAAATTCGTTACTGTGGTTAATAGGGTAAAAGACATATTAAATAAAAACTCTTTTTTAGGGGCACTCTTAGAAGGGCCGCGGCCCTACGGCCGGCCGTAGGGCTCGTTTCCGGACCAACCTTTATAGGAACTTTTTTTCATACTTTTGTATGTAGATTCACCTCTAAAATTTCTCTACCCGAGTTCTGGAACACCCTGAATATGGTAAATAACCCATAACAGATTGGGTTGAATCTTTAAATTTTTGTTTGTTTTGTGCCTTATTTTCGTTAATTTTGGCAAAATTTTAAAAATTAATCGGCCATATTTATTCCGCCATTATGAATTTTAAGTTTTTTGGTTTTTGGTTCGTATTAATATTACCAAAAGAAGAATTTATGCCAAATTTCAGCTAAATCGGACAATTTAAAAAAAAATTAAACCACCCTAATATCGCATTTTTTTATTTTTCACTATTTTTTTCGTAATCAGCGATTCAAAAAAATGGGCATGTGCAAAAAAGCAGACTTTTGTCACTTTTTTTTCTGTGCCATGCTGGCTGCATGTCCGTCATTGATGACAGTCTTTATGCAAGGGAAACGTATTTGCTTTTGTACGGCTTTTAGGAACTTTAAAACAATTTTTTATTTGGCCAAATAACGAATTGTGAGAAATAATCACTAGTGCACTAGGTCATTAGTAAATTATTATTAATTATTGTAAATTTTTTCATATCCGGATAATGATTATAAAATGATAATGATACCGTTATTAGAGAAAATTGTTAACTATTTTTAATAATGTAATTTAATTTTGTGTATTGATTTTTTGTTATTTCCATTTTACCACATGCAAACGTTTTAGCAATAATTTCTATAAAGTTAGCAATTATTTTCAAAAGCTTAGCAGTTGTGCAATATACGGCATACTCCATGTACTCAGGAATAAATATCAAAAAGTCGCAATAGTAAAGTCATCTGAATTTAAGGTGAAAAAAAGGGTAAACCTCGGAATGAAAGATAACAATCTACAAACTTGTATAAATCTTTGTTTTAACATTCTATAAGTTAGCTCAAAAGTCTCATAGAATATCGTGCCCGCGTCGCAAGATATTGAAGGTCAAAGGTCACAAAAACCGTTTTTTTTTATAAATATCTTGTTTCCTTTGCTTTAAATGACATTTGGAGTTATTAGAAAAATTGTAGAGCATAAAATTCTCTGCAAATTGGACTAAGGTAATATTTTATACAATTACCGTTAAGTTTTTTAGCAAGACTGGTGAGGGCGTATTTTTGAGAAAATCGCCATCGCATTGAAAAAGAAGTAACTGTATAATAATTTTTTATTTATTCAATAAAACGTCAAATTTTGATTTTTAAATCAAAAGTAACCTTTCAAAAACTGTTGCAGAAACACTGCAGTGTAAATTGGCTTGCATGCAGCCAAATTTACTGGCAGTGTTGCGGCAACAGTTTATAGTCTGGAGTGGGGATTGCAGCCGCCACACTGCTGCTCAAGTGTGAACGGGGCTTTTAGAAGTCGAATTTTTGGTAAATTGTAACGTCGAATTGTTTTTTAACGTCATTCAAATAACCTACTTTTTTGACGTCGAAATATTATTTATGTTTTTAAATAGTGATTATCCGCGTTAAATCAGTGTAATTTGTGAAAAGAATCAAACTTCCCGTACATTTAATGTATAATAAAATATTTGTAAGAAAATTCAATCTCGGCAATTTCCTTTGTGCAATCTGATTTAGAAAAGTTATGATTTTGGCAAATTTTCTCAAACTAAGTTTTTTCTGAATGAAAAGGAAAGAATTTCAGATGTACTTACAGAACTCAAGGAGTTAAAATAATTTTGATTTTTTTATCCATATTCTACTAATTTCCGATTTTTGAAGATAAAATTTATGAATACTTTTTTATAAAACAGGAATATTTACCAAAAAATTATTTGGGTTAAGGTAAAACACCCAATAGTTGACACTACCCCAATAGTTGACAGTTTTAAATAAAACAACCTAAAATAAGATTACATTACATTTATTGAGGCGAAATAAATAATAAATGGGCACCTAGTACCATCTAGTCTTAGAATTTGCAACTGAAGATCACGTGATGAGTTGCGTTTTAATATGGCAGGCAATTTTTTAGTGGAGTGTTTTTGTTCGCATTTTTTTTACAGTTTCTTAAGACAAGTGCTAAGAAATTGGGTGTTTTTAATTTTCAGTATTTAGTGAATAATACGTATTTATGCATGCTAATCTTAATTACAGGCTTTTATGGGTTCAAATCAAACTTTTTCTGATTATTTACAACTCAATAAGACAGTTTTAGCTTTTTACATAGTGGGGGTGTCAACCACTAGATTAAAAAATCAACAAATTTCAATAGTTGACAGCTAATTTTACGGCTCGTGGGGATCGTTTAAAATACTGTATTATACACCTCAGGGTGACCACAGGTTTTTTCAAATTAAGATTCCCTCATTTTTTCCTGATTCTTCCCTGATTTTTCATGATGCTTTCCTGATTCTTCTCTGAACTCCCTGATAAAAATTAAAAATTTTCCCTGATTTTAGTACAGTTCATGTAGAGATACAAAAAAAGTTTTTGAAGCCAATATTCGTAAAAAATTTGAACATCCTGTTTTATTTTTGAGTTATGATTTTTTATTTTTTTCAACTTTTTTTCTGTAAAACTGATCTATGGATTGGTAGAACTCTATGAATAAAAACTTGTTTTAGTAATAGTTTATCATGTACACCACAGCTTTTTTTCAGTTTTCCTGATTTTTTACAGTTGATCAAATTACCTGACTTTTCCCTGATTTCCCTGTTTTCCCTGATCTGTGGACACCTGCACATTTAATTAAGATCTAAATGTGGATGGGTGTTTTAAGATAAAATGAATGTTTTTTTTTATAATTCCAATAAAAAAATAAAATATACCAAAGTATTTTAACTAAAATGCTCATCTCTTATTTTTCGTATTTTGCTAAGAACTTCACTTCAGTTTTGTAAGTTATTGTACAATTCTGGTTAACCTCTAGTCGCATATCATTTAGAGATAAAAAAAGATTTAGAGCTTTAAATTTAATAGGAAATTTTACGTCAACTATTGGTTAAACTAGTGCCAACTATTGGTTAAAATAGTGTCAACTATAGGTGCTTTGATATCGTTTTGTAAAACTTGATGAATTTAAATAAAAATATATCTTTACTGGCATTCTTTTTAATAAAAACAGTAATTTATAAGTTACATTTTTAAAGCATTATGCTTTTAAAGTAATATTTCTTTTAAAATAAAAGAAAAATATGTTATGTCAACTATTAGATATGTTATATGTCAACTATTGGTAAAATAATTTATTACCCCTGTCAACTTAACAGTTTTTACAGGGTCTACAAAAAAATTAAAAATATTTATTTGTATTATCACATTCAAACATTTTGGTACTAATATAAAAAGAAAACATCTAACTAAACACATGTATTCAATAAAATATAAAAAAAAATATTAGATAAAATTTTATTTAAAAAACATTATAGAATTTTTCTTAGACTGTCAACTATTGGGGGTTTTACCTTATGTTATTCACGTGTTCCAAATTTCAAGACTTTTTACACGCTCTGTATAGCAAAATAGACTTCCCCGGTGGGAGCTTCATCCCCTTTTGCCGAAAAACCTACCCCCAAATGTGACCTCATGACGCTTTTCTGCATTTCTCTCGTAAACTCCGACGAGAAAATGTTAGAGGACTTATTATATTCCATTAAATTCTGCATAAAATTTGTTCTATAAAGTCTGTGTATCTCCCACCCAACGCTCATAAGTGACGTTGGAAAATAATCATATTTCACCTTACGGAGACAAAAATGAGTCCAGCGCTGTCCTTTGTGGCGATTATCTCGTTTGGACTTTCGAAAACCATTAGTGTGAGAAAAAAAATGTATAGAATAGAATTATTCTAACTTTAAATATTTTTTAAATTCCCATTATAAATGCGTAAGCTATAGTAGAAAATATTCATTTCAAACAGCTATGTGTCTAGGTTTGATAATTATCCGCAAAATTCTCAAAAAAATAAAATAAAACCACTATAAGATTTTATTCTCCTTGATTAAACAGACATTTTTTGTGATTTTTGATAATATCCTTATAAAGCCACCCAAGAGCCTAACCTAATTTAGCAATTTTTTGAGATAAGCCCCTTTGTAAGAAATAAGCGCCATCGTTCGCCCTTGTCAAAAAAACTCTCAAATTTTGGGTGTTTACTCCCAAATTTCAGTGTTTAAACCTAAATTTGAGTATATACACTCAACAATCCAGTGTTAACTCTCAAATTGAGTGTTATACTCAACTATTTGAGTGTAAACTTAAGTTTAATTAAGTGTGCACACTCAACTATTCAGTGTGCTCTAAAAATTGAGCATGCAGGGTGCAACGGTTCAGTGTTTACTCTATTTTTATTATAATGGGAGAGTTTCTGAGTGTATTTGTGAAAGAAAGAAAATAACAAAGATAGATAGATATATCTAGTATATAAGTATACTTTGATATTTTCTTTCTTTCAAAAAACTATAGTTTCTTTCACAGAAAATCTCCCATTGATTATTTAAAGGTAGGGAACTTCTGATATATTGTACATACATATGTAATGAAAATCAATCAGTTTTGAATTTATTAACTAACTTGATAGCATACAATTTTTTATCGCAGTCCTGTACAAGAATGCACTTATTCGTAAGATCTTAAGATCTTAAGATGGCGTGGAAAACACGTAACGATGTTCTCAGTTCTACCAACTGCAGTCATGACTGACAAAATATTGAGGAAATACCCATAGACAAGGAAAGACCTCCAAAGCCGTTGCGGAATACTGTGATAAATGTGCCTAGCGCATCTGAGATAAACTTGCACATGCGCACTACTACTGTTGTTTTTGACGAGTATTTTTAACCTTAGTTTTGTGTGTCAAATAAAAATTGTAAAAAATTCAACAAAAAACAATAAATATCTAAGAAGAAACGTCAAAATAGTTTTTTTAAATTATTTTATAAGAATTTTTCGAGGTGTGTTTGAGTTTCGGGATTTTGTACACCTACTTTGAGTACCTACACCAGGGATTGACTCTTTGCTCTTTATAAAGCAACAATACAGGTTAGGTTTAAAGTTATAAACAAATGCAGCAAAAAAAAATTAAAACACAGTAGAAGTCGAAAAATTAACAGAAACAAACGACGATCTGACAGTACTGACAGTATAAACAAACTACTAATAATTCGTCACCCCAGTATTGGTTTGCCATATCTTTATTTTTGGACATTTTAAGATTTTTACTGGGGGATTTTTGGAGATAAGACAAATAAATACTGGAGTGATGAATTTTACGACCGACAGCATTTCACAGCTGATAGAGATGCGTACTGCGCAAGGTCAGATATATTGCGTTACGTCATTTCGCTGCCCCGTTCTGTCACAAAATAATCTTGCGCAGGCTGGACTAATGGTTCTCTTTCTTTATCTATGGAAATATCATACTCAAATTAAGTGTTACACCTAAATAGAGTGTAACACCCAAAGTGAGAGTTACTCTCAAGTTGGGAGTACTCTTAAGTTGAGAGTAATTAAGTTGGGAGTACTCTCAAATTGAGCGTACGAAATTATACTCAATTGAGTGTTTCTTTGGACACTGAACTTGAGTGTAAAAACTCAAGATTTGGGAGTTTTTTTGACAAGGGCGTGAATACAATGTATCTAACAATCAAGTATTTGTCTATTATAAATATATATTAAATTACAATATCATTTTATATTTATTATTAAGTTAAAAAAAATATTATCCCCCAAAAGTAAAAATTATATCCAACAACACTTGCCGCTGTTAGACTCTAACGTTAAAAAGCGGGACATTTGAACATATTTTATAAGGTAATTTTATAAAGTTTTCTAAAATTAGAAAAACGTTATTCTAACGTTAAATTTCTACTAGGGCTGTGCATTTTATACAAAATGCACAGGTATAAAAAAATAATCATTTTACCACTAACGCTTTTTCATAAATATTTTATTTAATATGGGTCTTGTAGAAAAAGAACTGCTCTACAATTTTGATTCTGTACATTTTTTTGCTCACACCAATGGTTTTCGCGATAATCGCCGTAAAAGACAGCGCTGGACTCATTTTTATCTTCGCGCTGAGAAATATTCGTATTTTAAAACGTCATTTATGAACGTTGGGTGGGAGATACATAAAGACTTTATAGAACAAATTTTAAGCAGAATTCAATGGAGAGTATAATAAGTAAGATTTTCTCGTCGGAGTAACGGTTTAAGACAGAAATGCAGAAAAGCGTCATTAGGTCACGTTTGGGGGTGTTTTCTTCAGCAAAAGGGGACGAAACTCCCACCGGGGAGGTAGGAACTCTTCGGATCTGTAATTGGGTTCCTACTGGGAGTTCACAACCAAAATTTCAAAACTTTATAAGTTATTATTTAAAATTTTATTTTTATTTCTTGTCAAAATCAATGGAGAGCCCCTACCACAAGCTTGGAGCTTATTTGGGGCTCTCCATGACTCTGTACCCTTGAATCTACACAATAAAGAAGAATAAAGAATTTCTTCTATTCGTCGTTTTTTCGTCTAATTTGCTTCAACTATATGAGAGTTATGAATTTACGAAAAAGTTGTACATTTCACAAAAAAGTTATAACTTTTATAATTAAAAATATAAAAGTTGTCAATTAATAACCTTTTGGTCAAGTTATTTATATTTTTTCAAAGTTTGAAAATCCGAACTTTTCGATTTCAAGATAGGTGAAAGCTACTGCCCCGAATAATCATTGTTTTTTTTTGGTAATGCTAAACAGTGATTTAAATATGCACAATATTGCTAAATTATGTAGTAAGCGTTTGGAAATTATTGCTAGCATGCTATAGATTTTAGCAACCATTGCTAAATCACATCGTGATTTTTCTGCGTATACTTAATATTTACATCAGTAGATCCATGTGCAATATCGAAGGTGGCTATGCTGGCTGTTGACCCATTATAATGTATAACACTGTTATTTTGCTCATCGGAAACATTGTAAATGTTTAGTTCGTCCAATCTTCCTTCTTCTTGACGTTTACTTAAAACCAAAAACACTTCTTCTAAGCTGTCCGTGTTAAATATGTTTAGAAGTTTTTGTGGAGATTCTTCTGCCAATAAGCGGCCTTCTCTCATTAGTCCAATCTAGAAGAATTCGAGGAAAAAATATATTTTAAATGCACTATTTCAACCTCTTCTTCGATTTTTATTTTAAGGTAGCACTATGGGCCAGGTGCATCTAGGTGGTCAGGTATTTTGGCAAAAAGTCTTTTTAGCAATTTCGATAAAAAACAAAATATTTCACTACAATCAAGGATAGTTGAAGTACCTATTTATCATATAAATATTGAGATTACCGTTTTTTTCATAGTTTTTTCCTTGCATTTTTTTTCTTTTTCACCAAATTGTGGTAAATTACCCTGCAGGGCATGTTAATAAACAAAATGCGCTAAGATTTATTAAAATCGGTTCAGCCAATCCGGAGATTAACTGTCCGCAGTACAAAAAAACTTCATTTCGAGAAAACCGCGTTTAAAGTTTTTACACCTGCTCTCACTAAAAGTTGTTATATCGTTATAACTCTCGAATTTCTCAAAAATATTTTAGGAGGCTATTTTTGAAGGTCTAAGGAGTTGAAAAATAAAAAAAAAACTAATTTTTTGAAATTTCTAGACGGTAATAGTAGGTACCTCAAATTATAATTATAAAGGGAAAACAAAGTTATTTATTATAAAATATAATAAAAATTAATTGACGCACCCCTTACTTGGGGGGCAGCCTATTTTTTTAATTAA
Source organism: Brachypterus glaber (assembly GCA_958510825.1). Classification (NCBI taxonomy): domain Eukaryota; kingdom Metazoa; phylum Arthropoda; class Insecta; order Coleoptera; family Kateretidae; genus Brachypterus; species Brachypterus glaber. The sequence continues at coordinate 36,452,940 of OY294044.1, forward strand.
AATTAGCTCAGGGTAGAAAGTGGTGAAGAGATTTATTTTTTTAGTACCAACATAAAGCTTATTTGATACCCTTTAATAAACGCCATAAAATTAAGGGGGTGCTATTTAACATGTTGGAGATGGGATAGTGGGGGTAGCATTTTCAATGCTCAAAAAAGAAGGGAGTGCAAAAAGGTCGATAATTCGCCCCGTCCACCATATTAAAATAAAAAATTTTCAAAAATTCAAAATGGTGGATTCAAAATGGCGACAACAAATTTAAAATCTTGACATATTTCGTTAAGAATCAATATTCAGGAGTTTTTGGGATCCCTGAATCCGAAATTGACATTAAAAATAAAAATTACAAAATGGCGGATACAAAATGGCGTAAAAAAATAAATCTTATCATATTTCTTTAAAAACCGATATCCAAGGATTTTTGGTGTCGCTGAATTTAAATTTGACATTAAAAATTCAAAATTTTTAAATGGCGGATTTAAAATGGGGTCAGAAAATTTAAAAATTTTAACATATAAAAACGTTATGCGGGGGTCTCCAAAACTGATGTGATATTAAATATAAAAACTCTAAATTTTGAATGGCTTAAGAAATAATTAAATCTCAAGATATTTCGATAAAATTGGGTACCGAGCCAGAAATAAAATATATATTTTTTTAATAAAATTTGACTAAAATGATCATTTCTGTATTCCTTTTTTCACATTTGGCAGATATGTGTCCAAAGACTCGGAGAAGTCAGAGAATGATCATTAATGATTACATGATTACCTATACTCAAATTCATATCAATGTGTCTATCTTGTTTTTTTTTGCCGTCAGCTTGGTATTAAAATAGTAACTTTTTTATTATGTTTGAGTTTTTATAGTCATATTTTATTTAAAAATATTATATAAAGAATTTGTAGCCGATCTCGGTAGCACAGTTGGTAGCGAATCCGTCTGCGGATACCGAGATTGTGGATTCGAGCCCCACTTAGAGCATGGATGTTTAGTGGTGTCTAGTCGGTCGATGGAACTACGTTGACTAACTGTAATGGGGGTTGAAGGTGAAATTGTAAACAGATTTTCAGGGTGGATGCGAGTTCTGTTGATCATCATCAATAGTTTGTTTGGGTCTTTAAGAGACAGGCGCAGCCTATGGCTCATTTATCTAAAAAAATATTTAATCTGAATTGAAAGTTGGGGCAGTGAGTCTATGCTCACTGATGCGAGTTGCATCTGTCATAATTTGGGGGGAGTGAGTCTCTGCTCACTGATGCGAGTTGCATCTGTCATAATTTGGCGCTGTGGAGTGGGTGGGAGGGGGATGGGGAGGGATGTGATAGGGAGAGGAGGGATGTGCGGGAGGAGTGAGACTATCTCACTGATGCTGGGAATGCATCTGTCCTGTATTAGTGGGTACCATTACTGGTTGAGGACGTTTTTGATCTTTTTGTGAGTGTTGTGTATTTCATGATCGTAATCTAGAAAGTTTGAAATGAGGGGGTTTGGGTGATCTAAATTGTCTTGTATAAAAGACGTGCTGTAGCGGATGATTTCCGTTTTTAGGAGGGGCATTTCGAGATCTCTGTGTATCTGGTTGTTCCTCATGAACCAGGGGGCATCGAGGCATATTCTGAGTGTCTTGTTTTGGAAGGCCTGAAGTTTTGCTGAGAGCGCTTTGTTAAGGGTGATTTTATTCCAGGCTGGGGCTCCGTAAAGAAGTACCGGCTTTAGGGTTTGGTTGTAGAGAAGAAGTTTGTTTTTAATGGATAGGGGACTCTTTCTGCCTATTAAGGGGTAGAGTTTGGAGAGGCGGCAATTTGCTATTTGGAGGGTGTTGAGGACCGTCAGAAATAGTTTTAGTCTCTGGGACCGTGCTTCGGAGGGCACCTAAAGATGTCGGTCCCGTCAATTAGGCCACACCCGGAAAAACGACGTTAAAGGATTAAACAAACAAAGAATTTGTATTTGATGAAAGCTTAAAGTTAATAAGTAAAAACAAAAACTTTTAACAAAATATAATTAAAATAAAATATATTCGAAAAAATAAAAAACCGATAGCCCGTAATGCGATCCCTTGCGACTTTACAATCACGCTGAAAAAACTCTGGAAACATTCTAATAACATTTTGTAATCATGCTGTTACCAGAGTATTTCCAGAGTGTATTTGTGCCCTTTATCCATAACGTTCCCAGAGTAAAATCAGAGCGTTTTCAGAGTGTTTTCGTTTGGACTTTTTTTTTTTTGAAAAAAAAAAAAAGTCCAAACGAAAACACTCTGAAAACGCTCTGATTTAAAAAAAAAAGTCCAAACCCACTTTGGATCTACTGTGAATCAAGCCTGGAACCACTCTGATTCAACTCTGACAAAATGGCACAAAACCACTCTGGAAACACGTTGGCAGCAGAATGTTTTCACTCTGACTCTGTTTCCAGAGTGTTTCCAGAGTAAGTTGAAGGTCGCAAGGGATTCCGCGTGATATAGTACTAAAGATGTCTATCTATAGTCCTAAAGAAGTCCGTCCAGTCAATTAGGCCACAGCAGCGAAAAACGACGTTAAATGATTAAACAAACATAACAAACAAAGAATTTGTATTAGATGAAAGCTTAAAGTTTATAAATAAAAACACAACCTTTTAACAAAATATAATTAAAATAAAATATATTCGAAAAAATAAAAAACCCATAGCCCGAAATGCGAGGGTTCGATTTCCCGTGATATAGTTCTAAAGATGTCTAGTCCTATAGTGATATAGTCCTAAACATGTCTATCTATAGTCCTAAAGATGTCGGTCCCGTCAATTAGGCCATAGCAGCAAAGAAGGACGTTAAATGATTAAACAAACAAAACAAACAAAAAAATTGTATTAGATGAAAGCTTAAAGTTGATAAATAAAAACAAAACCTTTTAACAAAATATAATTAAAATAAAATATATTCGAAAAAATAAAAAACCGATAGCCCGAAATGCGGTTCGATTCCCCGTGCTATAGTGATTATTTTTACTCTGGTTGTCCTATATGCTTTGCACTCATTCAGTTACGTTATACTGATTTTTTTTAATGACACCCCCACACCTAACGGTAGATGAGGTCTTAATTATATAAATATTTACTTAAGGTTAGGTTTTTGAGGTATCGGGGGGTATTATTATTGTTATTATTATTATTATTATTATTATTATTATTATTATTATTATTATTATTATTATTATTATTATTATTATTATTATTATTATGTATTATTATTATTATTATTATTATTATTATTATTATTATTATTATTATTATTATTATTAACTACACAGAGCGGCGATTGCCGATATATCTGTATTAACAATTTTACACGATTTTACATTTAAAATTGTTTACATTAAATTATTCTAATTAAAATAAGTTAAATAATTAAGTTATGAGTATGATCACAATTGATATCACAGAAAACGAAAATATAATACAAGCATAAACCTTATACACTCATATATATAAAAAAGGACTAGGACGGAAAGTGAACCCATTGGTTTCCGACATTTTCAAGTTCACGGTCCAACCTATTCTTGAACTGATTTACAGTTGTAGGCTCAAACTAGCGTCTACGTCCCAAATGCAACTCGGTCTTTCGCTTTGCCAAATTGTGCAGATATATTAAATCTTTGGTTTTTGGTTGTTTTGGTGTTTTTTTTGCAAAAAACACCAAAACAACCAAAAACCAAAGCAAAAAAAAACACCAAAACAACCAGAAACCAAAGATAAATTAAATTGCACAATTTGGCAACAGCGCGAAAGACCGAGTTGAATGTGGGACGTAGACGTTAGTTAGCCTCAACTGTGACCTCGCTTCAGTTAAAAAACTTATTTTCTTCAAATTGTGACGTTTCGACAGGAATTTTCCGTTGTTTTCGAAAAATTAAAATTAAAATTCATTTATTTATAATTACTTATAATTATTTATATATATTTTTTAATGACAAATTTAGTTTTAGCTACCCCAAAAATCACCGTTTACCAATTTTTAACGAATATGTCAAAATTTTAAAGTATTTGACGTCATTTTAAATTTTTATTGTTAAATTCAGTTTCAACGACCCTGAAAACCCCAGTATTAGGATTATTAACCAAATATGTTAATATTTTAATATTTTGACGCCATTTTGAATCCGCCATTTTGAATTTTGGAACTTTTAATACCAAATCGACCCGAATAAACCGTGTATATCCATTAATAATTGGATAGATAGAAAATAGACTTTTTGTCAAAAATATTATTTTCTCGTTCCTTTGACTGACTAAATGACCATTGTTTCCAAGTTTAACAGACCCCAATTAAGGTAACTGGACTGGTTTTAAAGGTTCCAGTTCCAGGCGAAATAAAGACCTTTTTGCACTCGCTCTTTTGCAGATATAGGAAATACCTTTTACATGATGTATCACACCCCCCCCCCCCCCCCCTATCCACTTAATTTTTTTTCTTTCTAATATTATTTTAAATCAAGTATAAAAATATATACTATTTACGTCCAAAGATAGTTTATTTTATTCATTATATCGGTTCCAGATTAAATGTCGATATACATATACAAAGTTATTCTTTTAAATGGTACAGTGCCTCTGACTTTTAAACGGCGTAACTTTGTATATGTATATATCGTCGCTTCCCTTGCATTTTTTGTGATTTTTTATAATATCCTTACAAATGGGCTTATCTCAAAAAATTGCTAAATTGAGTTAATATTATTAATCAGGGTAGCTGCAAGTTAATATGTTGATGACACCCAAGGGCCTAACTTAATTTAGAAATTTTTTGAGATAAGTCCCTTTGTAGGGAAGGCGACGATATACATACATATTATGAAGGAAAAAATTAAAATTCTTCCCTCTACTTGAATAAGAATTATAACTGACTAATATTTTCAAGAAATTTTAAATTAAATGCTATCTCGAATTTAAATTAGAATCTGACTAAAATAATAAAATCTTTATAGGTTCTGTTTTTGTAACATCAAAATGATAATTATTAAATTATAATTTATGATGTTTTTACGTCAAACTCTAAAAACTATAATAGTTAATTTCATGTTTAAAGCAAATATGAATGCCTCTATCTTCTTAAAATTTTAACAACTTTCTCTGTCATACTTCACGGTGTTCTGAAAGGTGGATATTATGGGTCAAAAATGTAGAGAAAATCTATTCCCACCAAGTTTTTGTACACAAAAAAAACAAACCAAAATCATGACCCCTGATCTCTTAGTTTTATGCTCGATTTATTGAATTTAGCTGTAGTTTTTCGAAAATGGTTTGATTTTCAAATCTGACTTCGGATTCGTGATCAAAAACCTCCGTAAATGAAATTTGGCCTAAATCGGTTGAAAATTGAGACCGCCATATTAGATCCGCCATCTTGAATTTTGAAAATCTGACTTCGAGTTTGTGATCAGCGACCTCGAAAACCCCCGCAAATCAAACTTGGCATTAATCGGATTTTTTATTTTAATTTCGACGATTTCGAGGTTTTAGCCGCCGTCTTGGATCCGCCATGTTGCATTTCTCTAACCTATCCCACAAACTTTTTGGGGACGTCAAACACCAACAATTTGAGCCCAAAACCAATCGAATCGAACGCGAATTCTTTTTCTTACAAGCTTTTTGATTCGAACTCCATTTTTTTCTGGTTTCCAGCGGCCATTTTGAAATTTTCCAAGAGGCCACACTGGCCCATAAAGGGGGATCAATAAAGAACATTTTAAGCCCAAGGTCACTAAAATCCATCAACATGAATTTTGGGCCGAGCTTTGTTCCGTTTGACAAAGAACGTCCTATATATACTATACAGGATATCCAGTAAATGATATAATTAATTTTAAGGGGTGATTCTACATAGGAAAATATGAAAAAAGTTCCTACAAACATATTTCTAAAAATGAGTCATAAGGGAACTAAGGGAACGTTCAAGTATTACGTAACGCTCCTAGGGGGGGTGGTCATTTTGGAGTGTTACGCCCATGTTAATGGTATAGGAAAAAAGCGTTACAGGGGAGTCCAAAATGATCAAAAGTTGCAATTGTACCAAAATGCATACACTTCATACCCCGGTTCTCGCGTTATTTAAGGCTGTAGAGATTTCATATTTTGGCTACCCCCCTAACACACCCCTATAAGGGGGGGTAGCCAAAATATGAAATCTCTATAATCTATAATAACTCGAGAACCGGGGTATGAAGTGTATGAATTTTGGTACAATTCGCGTTACGTAATACTTGAACGTTCCCTAAGCCCCTTTGAAAGTGGCCAAAAAAATCGGTTTTTATTTAATAACTCAGGAACGCTTTGAGGTGTAGCAACCAGGTTTTGAATGTAAACTAACCTTGATAAGGCCCATCTTCGTATGCTATCTTCATATACTTATTTTAAACAGGGCTGTGCGAAACTGAGGGGCTTTTTTTTTGTTTCAAACTTTTTTGCAATTTTATTTTTGGAATATGATTCTTTAGGTTAAATTACATAAAAAAGGTACTCTTGTTCTAATACTGTAGGATTAACCGTTTTCGAGAAAAAATCATTTGAAGGTGAAACTTCCCAGGTAGCAAAATAACATGATATTCACGTGAAAGCCACGTTAATACGTGATATGTGATGTTAAGATTGTAGTCACATTTATCAAGAATGTAGCATGATGGGGATGTCCTAAGTCCGCCCCTAATAACATCACACACTGACATCCCGAAAATAACGTGTTTGTGACATCATAAATCCACATTCCTGCGCTGTTATATCTAATATCTTGTGATGCCGTTACTGGTACTTTAATATTTAAATAATATCCGAGGATATTAGCTTTTTCTAAATAAAACCATTAAAAACGCCATAACCCTATAAAAAAAATCAGATTTAAAATCAATCAGTAATTGAAACAATCACAGATTGAAACAGATAGATTCTAAATACGAAATTGCAGATTAAGCGGAGAATATATTCCTTTAATTCGTGTCCGTGTCTTGAGAAGCCCGACAGAGGCCCCTATCCATTGGAAATCGTATAATGTGTGTACAATTTCCTTATAATAATTTACTCTATCAACATCATCTTATAAAATTTTTTTGCTTCGAACGTCGGTTAGAAGCAAAATAACATGACATTCACGTGAAAGCCACGTTAATATGTGACATGCGATATATTCACAGCGTTGCTAAACATTTGTTATTAACTAACATGGTTATCACGTCTCACGTGTTACGTTGCAAATGTGATGTTAAATACATGTTATTTTTCAATATTATGTGATGTTATGATTTAGTTTAAAAATACACCCATTAAAATTTAGGTTTTCAACATTTTAGTATTTCATTTTTCGTCCTCGAACCGTGAAATTTAATCTTCAAATTAATTTTTCTCAAAAACGGTCAATCCTACAGTATTACAACAGGAGTACCTTTATCAAGTACCTTTATTGATTAAAAAGGGTACATTTTTTATGTGTTTTGACCTGAGGAATCATATTCCGAAAATAAAATTACAAAAAAGTTACACAGAAAAAAGTTTGGGATAAAAAACTAATAAGGCCCCCCAGTTTAGCACACCCCTGTTTAAAATAAGTACATGAAGATATCATAAGAAGATGGGCCTTATTAAGGTTAATTTATATTCAAAACCTCGTTGTCGAGGGGCGTTTCACCTTTACAATACATGTACGTTTTCATCGACAGTACTTTACATTACATTGACATTACCTTACATTACTTACAATACTGTACATTACCGTACATTACGTTACATTACTTACATTATTCTACAGTACCTGACATTAATTGACATTACGACAGTACCTACATTATTTACATTATTTTTATTAATGCGCATGCTCTCCTACAGTATTTACATTATTTCGTCTACTCAGATCGCTCCAAAACCACGTGACACCTATAAAATTTCGGCAGTGTTGTTTACTTCTGGTGGTTTTAATATTATTTTTAATCATTTTTGTGTACCTGATGTATAATGTGTAATGAAAAGTACGGAATTTAATATTATGTAGTAGTTTTCAAATGTCTGTCATGTAAGAAAACAAAAATGTATTTTTTTTTTAGTTTTTTTTTGTCGAGTTCCAAGAGTTTCATTCTTAGATTAAAATAGTACTTGTCAAGGCCTCCCTAGCCTTGGTTTAAGCCCCCTGGAGACGTATTCTTCAAAACCGGGGAGTACAACGAACCTCAGACTCGTTCTATCAGTCGTTCTACTCCCCGGTTTTGAAGAATAGGTCCCCTGGAATCTTTGTTGAGCTCCTCTGACCTGTTCGTCGATGTCTAAAGTCCGCCCCCTCCATTAACTTTTAAACGAATTAAGATATCAACTTGAAAAACACCTAAATAACATAACCCAAATAACTTTTTGGTACATATTTTATATGGCACAATGGTGACAGGGGGGCAAGGGGGGATATTTTTTAAAATAGAAAGGGGGTTTGTGTGATATGTCATTTTAAAGCTTATAAAATTCTCTATTTAACCAAATATTTTTTTATTTTTTGGGAGCAATTTTTGTGGTTTTAAAATAGGTTTAAAAATGGGAAATTTTGTTAAAATTTCTTTAAAAAAATTAAACAATTTTTGAAAACTGGTTTATTTTATGTCAATTATACTTTTAAACTAATTTTAAATGATATTAATAAAATGTTGCAAAAAAAATCGCATTTTTAGTAAATATATTTAAAAAAATAAAACCTACAAAAACCTGGACGTTTTATATCCAAAAAATATGATTTCCGTCAAAAAAAATTCTGTCTCTCAGTCGTGTTTATGCTCAAGTCCGGTTTATGCACCATTTATACCCGTCCAGACCCGTCATTTTCAGCAGGGAAGTAATAAAAATTCGCACATAGGGGTTTTGGGGCTCATAGAAAACAATTTAATATTTAAAAAAATCTATCTCCACCCTTGTATAGCTTTTTTTAAGCTTCTTGACGTTTTATATTTTGATCACAGTTTGCTAGCAAGCTAAGCATGCTTAATCAGAGTTCTAGGCTGGGATTGTTTTTGGAAAAATCAGATGGGGTAATGTATTGTATGTATGTAATGGGATATTTAAAAAAAAATATTATATATACTTTATTATTTAAAAATATAATATACAGCCCGTTTGAAATTAAACGGAGAAAACGAAGATCGAGGCTGACGTGTTTTTTTTTATAAAACACAGCGCATCGCATCCCACTACAATCACGTCAGCCTTGATCTAATCGTTCTGTCTTTGTTTTCTCTGTCTCTCAAAAGGGGTGTATATTATATTATATATTTTTTTAGTTTTTTGGTTTAAATAAACCTAGGTCTAAAGGGAAAAGTATTATTTTGTTAACAGCACTATTGATATTTTTTTAATTAGCTGATAAAAGTTGGTACATAGGTGTTGGGACTTCTTGCAGGGAGATTTTTTTAATATTAAATTTGGTTTTAGCGAGTCGCAGTGTACCAAATTTTATCAGGTTAATTAAAAAAATGTAAATATGGGTGGTCCTATGGGTTATATGGATAGACAGAATTTAAAAAAGAATAAATTCATTTTGAGCGAGACGGAAAACCCCAGGATCTAATTCTTATCGGGTTATTTAAAAAATATAAAAAAGGGGGGCTGCACCCCCTTAAGGGTTAGATACTTTTAAATATAAAATTTGTTTCAAGGGAGTCAGATACCAATTTTTACTAATATTAAACGAAAATATATGATTTCTATAATTTTCCCCTACAAAAACTTTTTTTTTCTTGACGAATTTGGATTCATCATCAAAAATTATGTTAGAAAACATGTAAATAAAGTTGGGCATAAAAAAAGTTGAAATTTGTAAACTAGTGATATCCAAAGTTTTAGGTAAAATTCGGGTTGGGGTACGGGGGTAAAATGGGGTAATTTTTTTTTTCAAAATAATAATTTTTTAAATTAATTTTTCAGGCCTATAGGGGAAAGTAATATTTTGTTGGCAGCAGTATTTTTTACGTGTTACAAATTACAAGTTAATAATTTAATTTTTTTTATTTTTCGTTTTTCAAAAGAAGGCTTGTTTATTAATATATTTTTATACATATATTAACCTAAATTTATGTTAATCTTAACCTAACATCCTACATTACCTCGTACCAGTGGCGGACTGGCCGTAAGGCATGGTCGTCAAAAGCCGACCGGGCCCCAGTACTAAACAGGCCCTCACACGGCCATTTGGTCTATTTTGGCTATACCGGGCCCTCGATTTTCCAATTTTTTATGGGTTTTGAGCCGTTTAGGGGCCTTCTTTAATATTTTTCCGACTGTGCCGTAAGAAGCCAGTCCGCGTTACCGACATTATTCTACAGTACTACATTTTTAGACATTATTTACATTATTTCGACATTACCTTACAGTACTACATTTTTCTTACATTATTTACATTATTCGTACAATATTGTAAATAATGTACATTATTTACAATACATGTACAAAAATAGGTCAGTGAAACGCCCCTCGC
>OY294044.1:36463613-36491631 GCA_958510825.1 Brachypterus glaber
AAACTGATTGGAATAGTTAATTGGAGTTTGTATATGTATGTTATCATTCATCAATTCATTCATGAATGATAAATATTCATGTACCGAGATAATAAGTGCAATGACAGAAAATTGTTTTTTTTAAATATACGATGCTTTGAAATTTACAGGGCGATATATATTTTTTTCTAAAATCGACAAGAAAAGCTTTGGACTTTTTTTATTCGAAACGACCCTTAATAAAGGATAATACAGTGCAACCTCGACAATCCAGACTAATAAAAATGGCGGTGATCCGGACTTAATTTATCAATAGTAAATAGGGACAGTTTTTGTATTGAAAAGTGATACATTTAATACAAAAAAAAAAAAAACTAGAAAATAGTACATAAATAAATATGTAAAACAGAAGCATACTTATTAAATTTTGTATTAATTTGTAATTTTTGTTTGCTTGATCCTTTTCTAGAAAAAGGATTCTTCGATAATCCGTCAAAATCCTTGGTCGCATTATAATTATCGAAGAACCCGGATTATCGAGGTTGCACTGTATATTATTTTGGTTTGTATTAACCTATCGTTTGGTGGTAAATCCAATAGTTTTGAAAGTCTGAGAAATCTTTCTTCAATAAGTTCATCGTCCATGTCCAAAATTCGGCCAAAATAAAAGATTGCATCTTTTACTGTGAATTCAGCAACTAAAGCTATATCCTAAAATAATTATACTTTTAGGAAATTTCGTATATTTTTTCCAATTTTATGAAAAAATTGACTTTTAGAAGAGTATCAAATAATATTTTTTCTATGAATTTAAAAGTTAAAAAAATAAAAATATGTATACAAATTTATTACTATATTACCTGGGGCATATATCCAACCCTAGGTCCAGGAACTCCACTCTTTGGATCACCTGGAGTTCCTCCCAGGACCCATATTTCTCCAGAATCAATTCCTTTTCTTCCTACTATGCTACTCAGTAATGTGGTTTTTCCACAACCACTTGCTCCCAGTAATCCATATCTACATAAACAAAACAAGCCCTGAAGATATGTAATACGAAGTATTCTATTATACCTTGAGAGTTTTATTTATGTCAACCCCTAAAGTTAAGATTAGTTATCATTCCATAAAAACGAAACTTTGGTGATTTATATAATTTTTTTTTTGTTTCACTTTCGGTATCGCCGGAAATCTCCTCAACTTTTAATTTTTAAATGGAACACCCTGTATATTTTACATATTTTGATTCAGAATTAAATTCTGAGTACAACCATAAACTTTAATAGTATTTTTTTGCCCAAATTTTTTTATTGAAATACAGAAATTAGATATGGAATCAGACTCTTAAGAAAAAACTATATGATTTAATTGTACCACGAGGCTATTAAAAAAAAAGAGTTTTATTAAAAAAATATATTTAAAGAGGTCCAAATTAGTTAATAATTATAATTAATGTTGTCACAATACTAACTGGTACCTGTGAGCTGAGGCAAGGGGAAGAGAAGAGGTAAAATATATCATGGAAAGTATAGCTGACCTTGAATTTTTCACATTCCACAGAGGTACCAGTTCATATAATGTACACAGTAAATAATATATTGTTTCATATTTTTCAATAAGCCAAGAATAATTTTACATTTTTCAAAGCAAACTATATTTAAAGTTAAAATCAAAACTAAAAATTACATGTTCTATCAAAAATTGAGAAATGTTACATGGTTGCACTCAGTATTTATTTCTGTATCAAAATATGTAACAATATACAGGGTGTTCTATTTAAAAATCAAAATTTGGGGTCATTACCGGCGAAACCGGAAGTGAAACAAAAAAAAAATAAATGCGCCATTTTATAGCCAATGTAAAATTATATAAATCACCATCGAATAAACATTAATCCTAATTTTAGGGGTGTACATAAATAAAACTCACCCGGTATACTCTTAGTATATTACGTCGGTTTTCGCCGTATATGCATCTTAAAGACGTCTTAACGATGTCGTATGTTACAAAAGGTAACGTCTTTAAGACATCTTTTTTAAGACGCCTTACTGACGCCTTGCACAGGCATAATAGCCACTCCCATTTACGTTGCTAGGTACGGTCGTATTGATATAAAAAGCGTAATAAGAATTAGAATGAGAGGTAATTTGTTTGTCAAAAAAATATCTTAAAAAAATGTGATTTTTTTTTTGAATTTTTTTAATTTGTTCGTTTTTTGTAAAAAGAAAATGAATTTTTTTTTCAATATATTTTTTTTTTTCAAAAAAGATCTTTAAAAAAATGGTAATTTTTTTTTAATATTTGATTGTGGTTAATTTATTTTTAGCGCTAAGACGTCTTGTACCGATACTTAAAAGACATCTTATAGACATCATAATCAGATATCTTTTAAACATCCCTAAAAAGAAGTCCATAAGATATCCTTTTTATGTCTTTAGGCGTCCAGACATAATTAAGATCTAAAAAAGACGTCTTTAAGATATCATGTGCTGTCTGGGTTTTCATATAGTTTTGAAATGTTTATTTGCGTATTTTTTTTGTTCGTATTTTTGATGCTCAGAACGTGAAATTATCATCATAATCAGATATCTTTTAAACATCCCTAAAAAGAAGTCCATAAGATATCCTTTTTATGTCTTTAGGCGTCCAGACATAATTAAGATCTAAAAAAGACGTCTTTAAGATATAATGTGCTGTCTGGGTTTTCATATAGTTTTGAAATGTTTATTTGCGTATTTTTTTTGTTCGTATTTTTGATGCTCAGAACGTGAAATTATTTCTTTAACTGCAGTTTTCACCTAGTGTGTCAAAACTACTTTTCTCTAAAAACGCGTTTAAAGTTTATATTTCTTATAGCTATGCTCCATGTGTATAATCGCGATTAATCGGAACCGCAGGGTCTCATTTATGCATGCAACTTATAAATAATTTCAAGAGCTACAAGTTTTCTCATAATCACTTTTATCCTCCGATGAATAATTTGGCTAAAAAATCGATAAAAACCAATTTTACCCCCAACATAGACTATTTTAAATATTTATAACTCGCTTGTTATAATATATAATTAAAAAAGATCCAAACAAAAATTGTTGAAAATTTCATCCTTAAAAAAATCGGTAATATGAATTTTTATCGTAAGATGTATACTCAGATAACTGCACTCACCCCTAAAATTCAAGATAGTAGACACCCCTTAAGAAAATTACCCGGTGAAAACTATGGTAACGAAACACTCCTGTGTTTCGTTACCATTCACTACTACCCTTTAAAATATCATATCATTTGACTGGACCAAATCTCAACATGAATAAACTTTTTTTGATATTTTTTTTTCATAAATAATTATTATTATTATGATTATAATCATTAAAGGAATAAATATTTGTCTACAAAGTACCTACATAGAGCCTCTCTCAACATTCATGCACAAGTTTTGCAGGACATTTTTGCTTCCATAACTTTTGCAGCAATCTTTGATGTATACTGCATTCTCCTTCATTTTCTGTAATTAAAAACAAGCTGTAAATTTATGTTTTATGTTTTGCATCAAGAGGTACTATTTAATTTTTTTTATTCATTTTAGAAATCGTTTTAAGATCGCTTACAGTCTAGATATAATACTTAAAATTTAAAAAAGCTCCGTATACGAAACCATTTGTTTGGTCCTAAAAGTAATTGTACCTATTTACATTTTTTTTAAATGTATTCATTCCAATGTACTGCAAGTTGTTGTGTTTTAAACCGTTTTATTTATTTATTTAAATAAAGTTATTTATACAGGGTGATTCACCTAACAGAAATCACTCATGGATTTATAATTATACTATTCAAAGCGCCTGCGCTAGAATAGTATTATACTGTAGTTTTGAATTTCCCAAAATAGCCATATTGGATACAAATGTGTTTCATGAAAAATAAGAAACTTTGAAAATGTCCGTCCGTCTGTCTGTTGTCGTTTTTCTTTTTTTGTTTCTATGGGGGTTAAACTTTTTAAAAAAATTTAAAAAACTATCAAATTTTTAAAAATTTATGTTATGTTAAATTTTTTTTTTCAAAAATATTTCGTTTTTCGCAAAAAGAAAATAAAAAGAAATTGAAAAATTTAGAATTTTTTTGATTTTTTTTTTATTTTTAGTTTAAAAAAATGTATTTTTTGATTTTTTTTTAATTTTTCGTTTTTCGCAAAAAAAAATGAAAAAAAAAGTTCTTGTTGAAATTTTTTTTTTAATTAGTTTTTTCTTAAAAAATTCGTTTTTCAATAAAAAAAATAAAAAAAAAATTGTTTTTATTTTTTTTTTTTTGAAAATTAATTTTTTTAAGTATTTGGTAAAATGCAATTACCATTTACTGTGAATAGTATTCAGAGCTCCTGCGCTAGAATAGCACTTTACGGTAGTTTCTAATTTTTCAAAAATTTCAAAAATGGTCCTAGAAAAATCGTATTGGAAATAAAATTTTTTCATGAAAAAGTAAGAAATTTTTGTTTTTTTTTTCCTCTGATGTCACGTTTTTTGTGGACACGATAACACAAGAACGAATAACCCGATCGACTTGAAATTTTCAGGAGAAATCAATATTTATGGGGGAAGATCCCTATTGTTTTTGAAAGTAATTCCTCCAAAAAGAAAAAAGTTATGGGGGGTTCAACTTTTAAAAAAATCGAAAAAAGCTGAAAGAAAATTCCGATTAACGTATTTTTTAAGGTGGGTTAGCCAATTTGCTCATAATTAATGTTAAGACTTTACAGCATTCAAATTTATTTGTAATCCCCTGTAACTTTACTACATTAACAATAAATATATCTTTATTCTAATGGATAAAAATAAAACAAACTGCAGGAGCTTCAAAAAAATATATTATTGCTTTAAAAAAGATTGCATAGGTACCGTAATCTGGGGGTGAAGCGGATCAAAAATATAAGTTTTCTTTAAATATAAACATTTTGAGAAAAATTTTGCTCATCAATGTTTCAGTTTTTCTTTATTAAAGGTTGATACGCTTCACCCCATGAATGAGGGTGAAGCGGATTAATTACTTATTTAGCCAAAAAATCGTTCTTGAAGACTTATGGAAAACCAAATTAATGAAAAAACAATAAAACCAAATAGACATGCCTGTAGGGCTAAAGAGCGTGTTAAAATCAACAATAAAACACCAAAAGAATTTTTATTTAAGCAACAATTAAATTGTCTATATAAAAAAATTAAACAAACATAGTTCCAGTCTATAAATAAATAACATTCTCAAAGTTTAGAACTAGAAACAAAAATATATTCATTCAATAAAATAAAAGCTTGGAAAAATCGAATTCTTTGTACTTTGGTAAAAAAATAATACATAAAGTAAGAATTATTTTTCTAATTATTTTTTAGCTTAGACAATTATTCTAGAGTATAGTAGAAATATTTCTGAAAATATATTTTCCACTTCTGTATAATTTTTCTTCAACTTTTCGGACAATTTTATCCTTCTTGACCACAGAAATATCCGTGGCATCTGGATATACGAAAAACACTTCTTTTGATGTAGGTTTCTTCCGTAGAACGTTCTCTGTACATTTACTATCAACCTTATATGACCTGGTAGGTCCATTATCTATCTTGGAAATGCCTATTTTAAAACATACAGTGATCCGCTTTCCCCACGAAATGTACTTTTGTCATAAAGAAAATCCCAAAGAAACACAAACCATATATTAAAATAATTCAAGTGTATGCATGTTGTTAAAAGACAGTTTTAAATATATATGCTTCTACCCCAATTTAAATTATTTCACTTTTGGTGTACCATAGTTTGTTTTCGATCTTTGTGAATTATCGGTATTTTACTTTAAAACTCAATTTTTGTGTACGAGAAACTTATCTAACCTAACACAAAAAAAAAAAAAAAAATATATATATATATATATATATATATATATATATATACACGGTGTCCCACGGTAGACAAATCAGTTAAATTGTGGCGTTATTATCAAAGCTATTAAAATATATTTTTTACCAGTCAATATAGACCTAGTTACCTTCAATTTACGCCAGAAAAAAGTGTTGTACTTTTTTCTGTTTTTAGGCTAGAGCAACAAACAGAATTTTTTTTAGCATTAATAACATTTTTTAACGCCAAAATTTAAAAAAATAATATCATTTCTTTATCATATGATAGTTTTTTTACTAAAAACAATAGTTTTCTATTTAAATTTTTAATTTTAGAAAACGGTAAAAAATGGTAAGTGCATTATGGAATGACCCCGCTAATGTAAAAGAGAGGATGCTATGAAAATAAATGTTTGCAAATATGACGTTCACGATAAAAATAAATGTCAAATCTAATGTTATAAATTAGATTTTTACTTAGACTTAGTAAGGACCTTGTGGACTAGGGTATTTTATACTACAGAGTATTACTTAATTACTAATAAATTTTGATTTTTTGCGCTCAATCAAATTTTTTAATTGGTATGATTGGATTAATCTTAGATTAATCTTAAAAGTTTTTTTTACAAAGTCAAGTCTATATCATAATGAAAGTATTGGTAAAGCAAGTTATTATAAAACCTATTGGACAACTTATGATAAAACATGTTTTATAATTATGAGATTTTAAAAAACATAATTAATTAGCTTGTAAAGAACCCCCTTCCTTCGCAGTTGCATGAAGTTGGGTGCAGGGGGTACAGATTACCCGGGGCCCGGGCTCGAAGGGGGCCCGACGACAGAAGTTTTTAATAAACAGTTTATTTATTTATACTCCCCCAGATCGATAAGGCGTCAAAATGAGCAAATAAGTAGATCTCGTTCCAAATGGGCAATAGAAAAAATTTTGCCGCGGCAGCGCTTAAGCCTTTTTGGATTTTTGTAAAAAATAATAGTGCACTGTTACTAGTGTTTTAAAATTTATAAAAAAATTCGCCCGCGGCGCTAGGGCTGAGTTACCTACGTATTTTTTTTCGTTCAAGCTTGCAAAAGCTTAAAATTTGTAAAAAAATTGCCTGCGTTGCCAGAGCTATCAAAATTGAAAAAAATTTCGCCTGCGGCGCTAACACTTTATTATTTTTTACATACTTAAGCTTGCTGAACTATGAAAATAAAACAGTCAGAAATTAACATAATTTGGAAAAATTTTCGACTGCGGCGCTTAGTTAATGAATGGGGGCGCCGCTTCGGCCCTCAGTGCCTTAGCTGCAGGCCTGCATGGGACAATTATGTTTTCAAAAAATGGGGGCCCGAGTAAAAAGTTGCACCGGGGCCCGGGCTGGCTCTGTCCGGCCCTGCATATTAGGGTCACTTCATCTAGTCCTACTTCGTGCTTTTGTTCTTAGTCGTTTGTTTTGTTTTTTTGAACCAAACCAGACCAAAATTAGACCAAATAAAGAAGAACAAAGGAAAAAAACTGTCATATTATGGGCAATTTAGTCAATTAATTTATTGTTATGTAATTAATTACGTACATTTTGGTTGGAATTAAAAGTTAAATGATACTAAGAATAATTCTCATAAGTTAAAATATCAAATTGATTGTTATTATTAATATTATTTATTAATATGCGAAACGCAAGACGTATTTATGATATTTGAATTAATTAACTCATCATTGTGTCAAATTCCATACATCTACAAAGTATTACGCCTTTCTAGAATATTTTCAGTGTTATTAGAATTGTTTTGTACAAGATTTCAAATAAATCCATGTTAGTCCTTAGGTTTTCCCAAATCACTCCAGTTCTGATGAAAAAAGGTCAAAATTACGCATCTAACTTCAGAGAATCATGAGAATATAAATGCCATTTCACAAAATCTATTATTAGCAAATAATTCTAATTCTTTGCGAGTCTTCCACGATTCAAATGGATTCAAATCAAGCAGCAAGTTAATAAATTTAAATAATTTACTATCATCGTGGAACTTTTCTACTATTCTTCTCGTTGTTTCTCTTAAATTTCGAGCACATTCTCCATAAAATAATTTCTTTCTTTACTTCTAAAGTTATCATTTTGGCATTCAAAACTTGGTTTTATAAAAATCTTGCTTTGTTAATTTTTTGATTATAATGTAAAATCAAATTTGACATTTATTGTCATCATATATGACTTATTTAAAAAATTTAATTTCAAGGCATTCTACTCTTTTGCCATAGCGGGGTCATTCCATTATGCAATAACCCTTTTTTAAGGTTTTATAAAATTAAGAATTTAAATCGAAAATTATTGTTTTTAGTATAAAAAAACTATCATATGATAAAGAAAGATTGTTACTTTTTTTAATTTTGGCATTTGAAAGTATTGTTATGCTTTTAAAAGTGCATGTGTGGAGCTCTAGCTCAAAACCAAAAAAGAGTAGAAAACTTTTGTTTTGGGTCAATTTAAGATAATTAGGTCCATATTGACTGGTAAAAGTTTCATGTTGATATCTTTGTTAATAACGCCACAGTTTGACTGATTTGTCTACCGTGGGACACCGTGTATATAAAGGGTGTATTTGAAATAGGGTCGGAAATTTTAACAGGTGATTCTACATGATAAAATATGACAAAAAGTTCCTATAAACATATGTCTAAAAATGCGTCATAAGGGAGCTACGCCCCTTTGAAATTGGCTAAAAAAATCGGTTTTTATTTAATAACTCAGGAACCCTTTAAGATATGTTAACGAGGTTTTGCACGTGAATTAATCCTAATAAGGCCCATCTTTGTATGTCATTTTCACGTACTTATTTAAACCAGGTGTGTGCGAAACGGGGGGCCTTATCAGTTTTTTGTCCCAAACTTTTTTCTGTGTAAAATTAAAAAATTAAAATTAAATTAAAAAATTAAAATTTAGGTTTTCAACATTTTAGTATTTAATTTTTCTTCCTCGAACCGTGGAATTTCACCTTCAAGTGAATTTTTCTCAAAAACGGTTAATCCAACAGTTTTACAACAGGAATACCTTTTTTATGTATTTTGACCTGAGGAATCATATTTCAAAAATTAAATTGCAAAAAAGTTACACAGAAAAAAGTTTGGGACAAAAAACTGATAAGCCCCCCCCCCCGTTTCGCACACCCCTGGTTAAAATAAGTACACGAAAATAACACATAAAACGGGCCTTGGTAGGATTAGTTGACGTGCAAAACCTCGTTGATATATCTCAAAGGGTTCCTGAGTTATTAAATAAAAACCGATTTTTTTAGCCACTTTCAAAGGGGCGTAGCTCCCTTATGACGCATTTTTAGACATATGTTTATAGGAACTTTTTGTCATATTTTATGATGTAGAATCATCTGTTAAAATTTCCGACACTATTTCAAATACACCGTGTATATATATATAATTGTATTTTGATCCGCTTCACCCCTTGTGATCCGCTTCTTGCCAGATTACGGTACTGACAATATTAGGAACCCATGTCCCAAATATTGCCAGAGCCTTGCAGAGTACCTTCAGCCGTTTTGAGGTACAATTTGGGCACTTAAATAACAATTTGTCGTTTTTAGTAAGCCTCACGCACTCTTGATATACGTAATGATTAAAATCTCATATCGGCCTGGAGATTATCTTTGAATAAAAAGCAGAACCAAAATTTGAAACACTCTAATTCCTTAGTTACTTTCTTTTCTTGGTGCTTTTTGTTTATGACATTTTTTTGTTGTCAACTAGTTCGCATGGCAATATAATATATAAGGAACACAGCTACTTAAGCAAAAATCTCAAAAAACTACCTTTTCACAATATGGACCAAGAAAGTGCATGTTTGTGCCTACCTTATTACGTTCTTGCCCTGCAATAATCGATGCTACCCTACTTGCGACAGTCAGCACAATTTTACAAGTTTTTTTTTAATTTTTTTTTTTTTTTAATTATGTATTTGGAAAAATTTCTTAATATATTATACCATTTACTGTGTATAGTATACAATCGAATGCGTAGCATTACATATCTTCACGGCTTGTTAAAGTGATCGAAATAAAATTTATACCAGTTAATAATAGACCAAATGAGCTACAAGGGTGCTCAAACAAAAGTTTTCTACTAGTTTTTGTTTATGAGAAACAGATCTGCAGAGTATTTAGCAGTCATTTTAATTTAATAATTATTATTTTAAATAAAATAATGTAATAGTAAAATATTTGTTATTTTTGTTTAATTTGTTAAAAAATATTTAAGAATTTTAAATTATTTTATTTTTAAATATATTAATAAATTTACATATTTTTTAAGGATTATTTAACAAGATTCCTATGAATTTTATCTCCATTTTTAAGGTGAGACTTTAAATGTCAAGAGTTTTATGAATTGCCAAACTTAAGGCCTATCCAGAAGCTTCCATAAAAACATAAAACATAAGAATGCGATGCCGTGATTGGCTTACAGCATACATGGTGGCACATCAAAACAATCACGGCATCGCATTGCTATGTACTATGTTGTTATGCGAGCCTGTGCATATGCCCTTAAATAGGTATTATTTAAATTGGACAAACAAACGTTTAAAAGAATAAGTTTTTAATGTGCGGCTATCGTTAAAGTAAGATTAGGAGGGACAAAAAGGCAAAAACTTACTTTATTCAAATTGAATTAATTAAATACAATATTTCCATCTAGGGGCTAATTTAGGTACTTTTTTACTGATATACGAGGGTTGTTAAAATATTAAATATCTTATTCTTTAAATATAGATTTAAGTTGCAAAAATATTAAAGTTGTTTAAAAAATTAATTTACTATTAGGAAAAATAAATGAATTTTCGAAATTTTGCATTTTCATTTAAAGTTATGTTTAAAATTCAAATAAGAATTAGTATAATTGCAGCACAAAAACAAGAGCTAGCGGAAAACTTTTGTTTAGTCAAACTCGTAGCTTGTTGGGTCTATATATAAAATTTATTTTGATAGCTTTACCAGTAACGCCACAAATCATGTAACTTGTCTTAGGCAAATCACGTTGTATATATACAAGGGCGTAGATGAGGGGAAGTAATGGGGGTAATTAGCCGCCCCCCCATAGGCGTGGGCGCCAATTTTGTTTGCAGGGCGCCAAGTTTGGTAGAAACCGTCAGGGACACAGTTTTATTATAGGGTGTTTTTTCTTTTGCTAGGGGAGCCAAATTTGAGGCTTGAAAGGCCGGCCCTGGGTATTACCCCCCCACCATAGAAGAAAAAGATCTACGCCCTTGTATATATACAACGTGTATACATACCATGCGATATAAAAGTCATCCTCTTAACTTTTGATTTTGAACGAGTTGAGGTATTGACCTTAAATTTGAAACACTTAAATAAGAAAACTATCTTTTCGCATATATTTAAAATTTTCACCTCTCAAAATGTGGGCAGGAGGGCACGAGGGGTATTTTTTTTTAATAGAAAGGGGGTCGTGTAACATCATTTAAAAGCTCATAAAATTCTCTATTTGACCATATATTTTTTTTATTTTTTAAACATTTTTTTGGAGCTTAAGCTTTGGAGCTGGGTATTTTCGTCAATTTTTTTTTAGCAAAATTTTTGAAAAATTAATTATTTTATGTTGCAAAAACCTTAATTATACTTTTAAACTAATTTTAATTGATATAAATATAAACTAAGAAAAAAAAAATAAAAAGTGGCATTTTTTAGAAAAAATAATTGAAAAATTAAAACCTTAAAAGAACGTTTAAAAAATAAAAATATATATAGTTGAATAGAGAATTTTATAAGATTTAAAATGATGTATCACACCGTGTGATTCACACGACCCCCTTTTTTATTTAAAAAAATGTACCACGCCCCCCTGTCCACATTTTAATAGCTAAAAATATCAGATATATGCAAAAAGATAGTTTGGGTTGTCTTAATTAGGGGTTCCAAATTTGAAGTCGATACCTTAACTCGTTCAAAAGTTAAGAGGGGGGGGGGGGTAACTTTTGGACCGCACTGTATGTTGCATAGATGCAATGCTTTTTATTGCACATTGGATAGTACTATACTACTAGTATACAACTTTCTAAGGAAAAGTTAATTTCTGTAGTATATGAGAGGAAGATGCCTATTGTTTTTAAAAGTAATCCAAAAAAAAAAACGAAAAGGTATGAGGGGTTAAACTTTTAAAAAATCGAAAAAAGCTGAAGGAAAAATTAGTTTTATTATAATTTTAAAAGAATTAATTAAAAAATAAAATAAATAGAGGGCGCAAATTTTTAAAAAAGTCAAAAAATTGAAGGAAACGTCCGATAAACACAAAATTTTTATAAATGACTTTGATTGATAGGAATATATAAAGCAATTTTGATAAAAGTACATTCATAAACAAAAAATTTATAAAAAATCTCAAAAAACTACTGTTAAGAATATATCACCCTGTAAACTGGTTGTTTGGTAGTTTTATTGTTATATTTGAAGTTGGATTCAATCAATGTCAATGTAATTATTATTGTAAAAACTTGATGTCATATTCTGATAAAAAAGTATAAAAGTATTAAATTATACCGAATAAATCTTTATTGTTTATGTAAGGAATTAAAAATCCCTTACATTTTGGTCCTTCGACAGAAAAGAATTAACACCAGTGGATTTTTTTGAAGATGAGCAACAAGGCCCAGTCTGAACCGCCAAGAAGGAGTTTGCGTTTGAAGGAGAAGCGGAACGTTGGTACGGCCCCTAGCAGGCATAGTGAAGTCGTAGGAGTTCAAGGTCGTATTGCAGAAGTTTCGTGTCCAGTACTTGTTCCATCTATTAAAGGTAGTCAGGCAGGTAGTTGTCACAGTGGTATAAGACGTGTATCTTTAGAAATAGCGTTAAAAAGAAAACAATTAGAGCGAGAGGCAATACTAAAAGAGAGTATGCTTGAGGAAGAAGCTTCGCAAAGAAAGCAAGAAGCATTACAAAGAGAAGCTCAAAGAAAAAAAGAGGTAGTTCTAAGAGATAAAAAGGTACAAGACGAGATTTTAGACCTAGAGCTGCAAATGAAAGTAAATGAGATTGCAGAAGAAAACGACAGTGCTAAATCGATTTCTTTCTACAGTCAACGATCCAATGTAAAAAGATGGATTGAAAATGGTGAACACGTTAAACAAAGTTCTATAAAAGAGGTACGTAATGTTCAAAAAGTCATTGTAAATGATAATAGACAAGAATGTAGTAATTTTTACGAGTTACCTAAAGAAATAAATGTTGTACCCATCAAAAATACAGTAAATGAAGTTTGTTCCGAGCTTGTGAGACCTAGTTTAAGTCGGCCCCTTGGAGAAGAAGATAAGGTACTTCTAGAAATTGCAAAACAATGTGTGCAAAATTCAACAAACACAAATAACCTGTTATTGCGGCAGAAACTAAGGGAACTTATATCTTTCTCAGGCGAGATTACAGAGTGGCCAATATTCATAAGTGAGTACCAAAGATCTACAACCCAGTTTAATCTGAACGATTATGATAATTTATTGAGATTAGATCGTTCTCTCAAGGGTAAAGCTAGAGATTCAGTTAAAGCACTTCTTACGTCTCCAACCAATGTACCCAAAATAATAAAAATGTTGGAAATGAACTTTGGCAGGCCGGACTGGATTGTTTTGACTTTGATGGATAATGTTAAGAGACTGGCCAACGTAAAAGAAGATAAGATTGAATCATGCATGATGTTTTTAAATGCAATTCATAATATGGTTTCCATCATGAAAGACATGAAATCTTCTCTTTATTTGTACAATCCAGAAATGCTGGTGATTTTAGTAGAAAAGCTATCACCAATCCAAAAATATAACTGGGGAAAGTATAAATATCAAAAGGACGTGCAAGGTGTATCAACATCATTGGAAGATTTTGCTAATTGGTATGAGGAAGAAGTGAATTCTATGGCTGCTATTTACAACCCTTGTCTAAGAAATAGAAATTCACCTAAAGAAAAGATAATGGTGATAAAGAAATCACAAGATAATATCCATACTTTAAAAGAGTGTCCAGTATGCAAAGAAAAGTCCCATATTGCAGAAAATTGTGAAAAGTTCCTTGAAATGGATTTAACGGAAAGAAGAAAAACTGCTTTTGACTTAAAGATCTGTTTCCTATGTCTGCAAGCGGGGCACATGGCTCAAAGATGTTTCATGAAGAAAAGGTGTGGGGTTCAAGATTGTAAAGGAAGACATAATAAACTACTGCATGTTCAAAGAGATGAACCTGTTGCTGAAAGTAACCCTAACCCTGAAAGTAGCACGGTTGTTCAAAATAGAACTTCTGTAGATTTTTGTGCAAACCTCGCAAACAAAACGGATTCGGTTCTACTCAGAATTGCTCCGGTAACTCTTCGTGGACCAAAACATTCAGTTACCATTTTTGCACTTTTTGATGAGGGTTCAACCTGCACTTTGTTAGAAGAAGAGTTGTCAGAGAAATTAGAACTAGCTGGTCCCACAATTCCGCTTTGTTTTCAGTGGACTAATGAAGTCATGCACTATGAAGATGCTTCCAAAATGGTTAGTTTGGACATTGCTGGCACCATAAAGAACGCAAACTTTTTTCATATAGATAATGTAAGAACAGTAAAAAACCTCAGTTTACCTAATCAGAAAATTGATGTTGCAAATTTATTGTCAAAATTCCCGCATCTTGACTCTAATATTTTGGAAACAATAAAAGAAGCAAAACCTCAAATTCTAATTGGTCAGGATAATGGTGGTTTGATCGTACCGAGACAAGTTATACAGCCAAGGCTTGAACAGCCAATCATGTCCAAATCCAAATTAGGCTGGACTATTCACGGAGCAGTTGATACCATATCGAAAAGTCAGCTCAGTCATGTGAATTTATGCTGTCAAAGATACAGTGATGAAGATTTGCATTTTATGATTAAGGATAGTTTCAAGTTGGAAAATTTTGGTATTAAAAAAGAAAGTCAGGTAAAATCAGTGGAAGATAAAAAAGCAATGGCTATAATGGAAGAAACTTTAAGATATGATGAAATTAACAGACGATATGAAATTGGACATTTATATAAGAAAAATAATGTAACTTTTCCGGATAGCAAAATGATTGCTTTAAGACGATTATCATGCATGGAAAGAAAAATGAGTAAGAATGAAGAATTTGCGAAACAATATTGTAATAAGATAGAAGAATATGTTGCAAAAGGTTATGCCACAAAACTTCAGGAATCTGAAATTACAGAAAATTCCAAAGACTGGTATTTACCTCATTTCGCTGTATGGAATATTAACAAACCCGGAAAGTTAAGACTAGTTTTCGATGCTGCAGCAGTTTCTTTTGGAAATAGTCTAAATGATTTCTTATTACAAGGCCCTGATTTTGTTCCTTCATTGGTTTCAGTTTTATGGCGCTTTAGACAAGGAAAGATTGCTTTTAGCGCTGACATAAAAGAAATGTTTCACCAAGTAGTAATTCGTGCAGAAAATAGATGCAGTCAAAGATTTTTCTGGCGTGAAGGAGACGTAGATAAAAAACCTGAAATATATCAAATGAATGTTATGATCTTTGGTGCAGTATCTTCTCCTTCCGTTGCACAGTTCGTAAAAAATAAAAATGCGGAAAAATACGAAAATCAATTTCCTGGAATAGAAAGAGCCATCAAAAAACAGCATTATGTTGATGATTACTTAGATTCTTGCGACTCCAAAGAAGAAGCCTTTGAAAGGGTAAAAAACATTATTCATGTACATAAAGAAGGAGGTTTTGAAATGACAAAATGGATGAGTAATTCACAGGTTTTAATAAAATCTATACCAGAAAATTTAAGAGCTGAAACTGAAAATTCTATAAAGATAGATTCTGAAAAAATTGAAAGAGTACTAGGATTATCATGGCAGCCTGAGACCGATAACTTTATTTTTAATTTGGATTTTAAGAAGATTCCCAAAGAAATTGCAAATGGTTCGAAAATTCCAACAAAGAGAGAGGTTCTACGTATCGTAATGAGTATTTTTGATCCACTGGGGTTTCTGGCACCACTGATTATAAGAGCTAGGATTCTGATGCAAAATATTTGGAAACTAAATATTGATTGGGATACTGAAATAAATGTAGAATTATTTAATGATTGGCAACGCTGGATAGCAGACTTGCAAGCAATAAGTCCTATCCGGGTTAACAGGTGTTATTTTCCTCAAGTTTCAAAAATTAAAGATGCAGATCTACATGTTTTTGCCGACGCCAGCGATAAGGCTTATGCAGCCGTCGCCTACCTAAGACTTGTAGATAATGGGAAAATTTATACAAGTTTTGTAACAGCTAAATGTAAAGTAGCACCAATAACTCAACAGACAGTACCAAAATTAGAATTACAAGGTGCTGTGCTAGCTTGCAGAGTTGCATCAACTATTTGTTCTGAATTAGAGTATAAAATCAAAGAAGTTTTTTATTGGTCAGACTCTATGGTAGTTCTTCAACAAATTAGATCAGTTTCAAGAAGATTTCCTATGTTTGTTAGTTGTAGATTGGGAGAAATACACGAAAACACCGAAATTTCGCAATGGCACTGGGTTAACTCCGAAGAAAATGTTGCTGATTTTGCTACGAAAGAAAAACCTTTAGATGGCAATTTATTTAATAAATGGTTTTCGGGGCCAAATTTTTTATCATATTCCCCTGAGTCATGGCCTACTGAACCACATAAAAATGAAGAAATTAATTTATTAATAAATAAAGTAGCAGAAAATGTATTGGTGGTACCTGATATGAAAAGATTTTCAAAGTATTTGAGGCTGCTTAGAGCAACAAGTTGGGTACTCTATTTTACAGAAATTTTAAGACTTAAAAAAAATGATAGACCAAGCAAACTCATTTTAGAAGTAAGATTTTTGAAAAAATCTGAAAAACTTTTAATAAAGCAGAGCCAGAAAGAAACGTTTCAAAAAGAATTAGAGGTTTTACAATTAAAGGAATCTGTGAAAAAGACTAGTCGTTTATACAAGCTTTCACCATTTTTGGATGAAGAGGGGATATTAAGGTTAAAAGGAAGGTTTCCACCAAGCTCTGAGTTGGAACTAGGCTTAGAAAATGATTCTCGAAATCCTATAATTTTGGATCTATGTCATAAATATACAGAACTGCTAATTCAGTTTTATCATGAAAAAATCAGTCTGTTGGAGTAGAAACGGTACTAAATAATCTTAGGCAGAAATACTGGATTATTCATGCACGTTCAGCTGTCAAGAAATGTTTTAAAACATGTCAGTCATGCAGAATCAGAAAAAGTAAACCTTTTGCACCAGAAATGGGGTTTCTACCTTCACAAAGAGTTAAGGCTTTTGTTTACCCATTTTCTTACGTGGGAATAGATTTTTTTGGACCTATGACAGTGGCTATTGGTCGAAGAGTTGAAAAAAGATATGGTATGTTGTTTACTTGTTTAACAGTACGTGCAGTACATATCGAATTAGCCAGTTCTTTAGAAACCAGTTCGACCATATTAGCTATTAGACGATTTATGGCCAGAAGAGGTCAACCAATAGAATTTTTCTGCGACAATGGAACCAATTTTGTTGGAGCTGAGAGAGAGCTTCGAGAATGGCTTGATTCTGTTGATTATTCAAAAATTCAAGATGATTTATCAGGGAATGGAATTTCGTGGAAGTTTAACCCACCGGCTAGTCCGCATATGGGTGGAATATGGGAAAGGATGGTGCGCTCCATCA
Organism: Brachypterus glaber; assembly: GCA_958510825.1. Taxonomy (NCBI): domain Eukaryota; kingdom Metazoa; phylum Arthropoda; class Insecta; order Coleoptera; family Kateretidae; genus Brachypterus; species Brachypterus glaber. Next base: position 36,481,183 of record OY294044.1, read on the forward strand.
AGACAGCCTTACGGATAACGTTAAATACGGTAAATCCAAAGGAAGAGGTCTTGCAGACGCTGCTAAGTGAAGTTGAGTACACTATAAACTCGAGACCACTGACCCACATTTCTGTTGATGTAGATGATTTATCAGCTATAACTCCAAACCACTTTTTACTGTTGAGATCTGGAAATATTAAAATGTACGGTGAAAAAATAGAAGATATGGTTCTCAGTCGGAAGAGCTGGAGGTTTGGAGAAGCTTTAGCTAATGCTTTTTGGAAACGATGGATTTTAGAATATCGTCCTACTTTAACCAACCGAAAAAAATGGCATTCGGAATCAAGAAAAGTAAATATGGGTGATATTGTACTTATTGTTGATGAGAAATCCTCAAGAAATGAATGGCTTCTGGGAAAAATAATAGATGTACATCCAGGAAAAGATGGAGTTATTCGAGTAGCAACAGTAAAAACTAGTAAAGGTGTATATGTTCGTCCTGTTGTAAAGTTATGTGTTTTACCGACGAGTGAAGAAAAGCCCAGTTCTTCACGTGGTGGAGAATGTTAAGAATATATCACCCTGTAAACTGGTTGTTTGGTAGTTTTATTGTTATATTTGAAGTTGGATTCAATCAATGTCAATGTAATTATTATTGTAAAAACTTGATGTCATATTCTGATAAAAAAGTATAAAAGTATTAAATTATACCGAATAAATCTTTATTGTTTATGTAAGGAATTAAAAATCCCTTACAACTACCTTTTCGCTTCTCTATTAAGTGAAACACAATATGGACCAAGAAAGTGCATGTTTGTGCCTACCTTATTACGTTCTTGCCCTGCAATAATCGATGCTACCCTACTTGCGACAGTCAGCACAATTTTACAAGTTTTTTTTTAATTTTTTTTTTTTTTTAATTATGTATTTGGAAAAATTTCTTAATATATTATACCATTTACTGTGTATAGTATACAACCGAATGCGTAGCATTACATATCTTCACGGCTTGTTAAAGTGATCGAAATAAAATTTATACCAGTTAATAATAGACCAAATAAGCTACAAGGGTGCTCAAACAAAAGTTTTCTACTAGTTTTTGTTTATGAGAAACAGATCTGCAGAGTATTTAGCAGTCATTTTAATTTAATAATTATTATTTTAAATAAAATAATGTAATAGTAAAATATTTGTTATTTTTGTTTAATTTGTTAAAAAATATTTAAGAATTTTAAATTATTTTATTTTTAAATATATTAATAAATTTACATATTTTTTAAGGATTATTTAACAAGATTCCTATGAATTTTATCTCCATTTTTAAGGTGAGACTTTAAATGTCAAGAGTTTTATGAATTGCCAAACTTAAGGCCTATCCAGAAGCTTCCATAAAAACATAAAACATAAGAATGCGATGCCGTGATTGGCTTACAGCATACATGGTGGCACATCAAAACAATCACGGCATCGCATTGCTATGTACTATGTTGTTATGCGAGCCTGTGCATATGCCCTTAAATAGGTATTATTTAAATTGGACAAACAAACATTTAAAAGAATAAGTTTTTAATGTGCGGCTATCGTTAAAGTAAGATTAGGAGGGACAAAAAGGCAAAAACTTACTTTATTCAAATTGAATTAATTAAATACAATATTTCCATCTAGGGGCTAATTTAGGTACTTTTTTACTGATATACGAGGGTTGTTAAAATATTAAATATCTTATTCTTTAAATATAGATTTAAGTTGCAAAAATATTAAAGTTGTTTAAAAAATTAATTTACTATTAGGAAAAATAAATGAATTTTCGAAATTTTGCATTTTCATTTAAAGTTATGTTTAAAATTCAAATAAGAATTAGTATAATTGCAGCACAAAAACAAGAGCTAGCGGAAAACTTTTGTTTAGTCAAACTCGTAGCTTGTTGGGTCTATATATAAAATTTATTTTGATAGCTTTACCAGTAACGCCACAAATCATGTAACTTGTCTTAGGCAAATCACGTTGTATATATACAAGGGCGTAGATGAGGGGAAGTAATGGGGTAATTAGCCGCCCCCCCATAGGCGTGGGCGCCAATTTTGTTTGCAGGGCGCCAAGTTTGGTAGAAACCGTCAGGGACACAGTTTTATTATAGGGTGTTTTTTCTTTTGCTAGGGGAGCCAAATTTGAGGCTTGAAAGGCCGGCCCTGGGTATTATCCCCCCACCATAGAAGAAAAAGATCTACGCCCTTGTATATATACAACGTGTATACATACCATGCGATATAAAAGTCATCCTCTTAACTTTTGATTTTGAACGAGTTGAGGTATTGACCTTAAATTTGAAACACTTAAATAAGAAAACTATCTTTTCGCATATATTTAAAATTTTCACCTCTCAAAATGTGGGCAGGAGGGCACGAGGGGTATTTTTTTTAATAGAAAGGGGGTCGTGTAACATCATTTAAAAGCTCATAAAATTCTCTATTTGACCATATATTTTTTTTATTTTTTAAACATTTTTTTGGAGCTTAAGCTTTGGAGCTGGGTATTTTCGTCAATTTTTTTTTAGCAAAATTTTTGAAAAATTAATTATTTTATGTTGCAAAAACCTTAATTATACTTTTAAACTAATTTTAATTGATATAAATATAAACTAAGAAAAAAAAAATAAAAAGTGGCATTTTTTAGAAAAAATAATTGAAAAATTAAAACCTTAAATGAACGTTTAAAAATAAAAATATATATAGTTGAATAGAGAATTTTATAAGATTTAAAATGATGTATCACACCGTGTGATTCACACGACCCCCTTTTTTATTTAAAAAAAATGTACCACGCCCCCCTGTCCACATTTTAATAGCTAAAAATATCAGATATATGCAAAAAGATAGTTTGGGTTGTCTTAATTAGGGGTTCCAAATTTGAAGTCGATACCTTAACTCGTTCAAAAGTTAAGAGGGGGGGGGGGGTAACTTTTGGACCGCACTGTATGTTGCATAGATGCAATGCTTTTTATTGCATATTGGATAGTACTATACTACTAGTATACAACTTTCTAAGGAAAAGTTAATTTCTGTAGTATATGAGAGGAAGATGCCTATTGTTTTTAAAAGTAATCCCAAAAAAAAAACGAAAAGGTATGAGGGGTTAAACTTTTAAAAAATCGAAAAAAGCTGAAGGAAAAATTAGTTTTATTATAATTTTAAAAGAATTAATTAAAAAATAAAATAAATAGAGGGCGCAAATTTTTAAAAAAGTCAAAAAATTGAAGGAAACGTCCGATAAACACAAAATTTTTATAAATGACTTTGATTGATAGGAATATATAAAGCAATTTTGATAAAAGTACATTCATAAACAAAAAATTTATAGGGGGCGCAATTTTTTTAATGCAGTATAAAAAACAAAGTACGCATACAATATCAAAGAAAGTATATATTTTTTTAAATTCAAGTTAAAACAATGTGAAAAGTATATTTGTAAAATAAATTAAAATATAAAAATAAAAAAAAAAATAATAATTAGAATTGTTTAAAAATCAAGACATCAAGAAAAAATTAATAATATTAGAAAAAAAAATACTATTACCAATAACTTTCAGCGCCACAGGCGATTTTTTAAAAAACTCTCTTGACAGCATGCTTAAGCCATTTACACAAAAGTGGTAGCAACTGCAGTTACATGTTAACTTCAACACGTTGCAATAATTTAATGATCATTGGAATTTGGTTCCTCACTGATTAATTTTAATTAATTATTGAAAATTATGGCTAATTAGTAATTTCAAGGTTAAATTTTATCACTGCGTATTATAGTGCACAATTTGTATATCAATATATAATTGTGTGATCACTTTAAGGCCTATCCAGAAGCTTGCATAAGAACATAAAACATAAGAATGCGATGCCGTGATTGGCTTACAAGATACATAGAGGCAAATCAAGCCAATCACGGCATCGCATTCTTATGTATTACGTTTTTATGCGAGCCTGTGCATATGCCCTCACTTACAAGAAAAATACTTCAGCAGATATTTTCTTTGGGTAAAAAGGTATAAAAATATGCTTTAATATTACTAAGTTTATTTTTTTATTCTTTAATTTTTTCACCAATTATTCATATTAAGGATTTAAAAAGATTTTGTAATATTTTTCCTACCAATGGAAGGGTTTTTTAAATGATATTGAGAAATAAAAAGTCGGCTCCTCTTATTATTTTTTTTATTTTCTCCTTAAATCTTATTAAAATCTACAAAAATCTTTTAAGTTCTTATAAAATCCTTTAAGATTCTTACAAGATTCTTCATACTAAAGCCTTTTAAAAAATGGTAATCATTTTCCTTTTCATTCTCTTATATTTCTTAGAATAAATCTGTTAAAAATATATCAAAAAGTCATAAGAGTTTTAAAATGATTATTCTACTAAAATGTACAAAGTTAGTTAATATTCTTCTTAAATCTTATAGGATTTTTTTTATGATTTTAGAATCATTAGTAATTAGTAAATATAAAAATTCTTATTAAATCTTTCAAAGTTTTAACAAGAAATTTCTTGAAAGAACATACCCAATGAGTCAAAAAGTTTATTATTAATTCTTTTAAAACTTGTACTAATATACAATATTCTTATTGAATCCGCTTTAAAACCTTATTTTTAGTCCTTTAAATTCTTACTGGTCCTATATAGTCTCTTAGAGAACCTATAAGGTCTTTAAAGGATTCTATAGGACATTTTTACAGGGAGGAGAATCTCCCTGTAATACATCTGATGTATAAATTACACAAGCCTACAAAAAAATCTCTGTCCTAAGATTCTAACCCATCATTTCCTATGTTATTTGATGCGCTGAAACCGATTTCACCAATAATTATTATTACAATTTTTCACAAATCGTTTATTTATTTATTTATTGTTCAGAAGTGTACAACGGTAGTTATAAAAAAGTAAGTGATAAAAACAACATTGGTAGTTACTAATTACACCTAGGTGTATACACCTGTATGTGTAATTATGCAGCTAATATGCAGTTAATATTTAAAAATAAATAAAATGTATAAATTTAAAAAATTATACTTTATATACGATTTGTAAAAAAACTGCGCCATGCATCTTTTTTATGGTGAAATCGGTTTCAGCGCATCAAAAAACATAGGAAATGATGGGTTAGGACCTCTTTTGTGACACTGTACACCTTCACCTGTGCACAGGATCACAAAAAAATCTCTGTCCTAAGGTTCACCTAAGGTTCACCATAAAAAAAACATATTCATCATTCATTTATTTAATAACTCAGGAACCATTTGTGTTATAGCAACGAGGTATTACAAGTGATCTATCCCTAAGGCCTATCAGCAAATGGTATTTGCATGTATTTACTTTCACCAGGGACGTCCGTAATGGGAGGGCCTTTTCACTTTTTTTGCCCCAAACTTTTTTCTGTGTAGCTTTTTTGTGAATTTATTATCAGAATAGGATTCCTCAGGTAAAGACACATTAAAAAGTTACTCTTGTAATACCGTAGTATAAACCGTTTTCGAGATTCACGTTTCGAGGACGAAAAATTAAATACTAAAATGTTGAAAACCAAAATTTCAATAACGCAGGGTGAGTGTACATTCAAAACTAAGAAAAAACTTCATATACAGGTACTTCCATAAACCTATCCTAAGGGAGTTATGGTCTCCTAAAAATGCTCCATTTTTAAAGGGCCATTTTAGCTTTAAAAGCGATTTTTGAACCTACATGTATGGAAACTTTTTTTCTTAGTTTTTGATGTAGAGCCACCTCGCGTCATTAATGTTTTGGTTTTCAACATTTTATTATTTAATTTTTCGTCGTCAAAACGTGAAGTTTCACGTTCAAATTAATTTTTCTCGAAAACTGTTTATGCTACAGTATTACAACAAGAGTACCTTCTTAATGTGTATTTACCTGAGGAATCCTATTCTGATAAAAAATTCACAGAAAAGTTACACAGAAAAAAGTTTGGGGCAAAAAAGTGATAAGGCCCCCCCATTACGGACGTCCCTGGTTAAAGTAAATACATGCAAATGCCATTGGCTAATATGCCTTATTAGCTCCTTTACGAGTCGTTTTAGGACATATGTTTATAGGAACTTTTTTTCTTATTTTGTGTAAGGAATTACACCCTGAAGTTACGTACCATACTTAGTAAACACCCTGTATAATACGAATTGTGAAAAAACTTCGCGATGAATCTTTTTTTTATGGTGAAATCGGTTTAAGCGCATCAAAAAATATATAATAGGAAATGATGGGTTAGAACCTTAGGACAGAGAATTTTTTTTAGTGCGCTGTGTTATTATTCATCAATAAATTCAGAATGTTTAAAAAAGAGGGTGGTGCCAAGGGAATGAAATAGAAGGGTACATCTTTTGATAGAGTAACTTTTATTATTATTATTATTATTATTATTGAAATGATAAGGGCAGAGGATAAACCTATATGCACAAGTAAATACAAATATACATATATAGAACAGTTCGAAGTTAATTACAATAGCTTGGTATTAATAAAATTAGTTTTAGAAAAAGCACTAGCATTTTAAAATTTTAAAATTTAACACTGATAATAAAAAAAGAATTAAAACGTTAAAACTCTTTTGAAAATAAATTTATAAATTACTGTATCATATAAAAAACAATTTTACTAGGTATAATAAATATTTTATTTAAAATAAAGTTTATTATTTGAATATTAATTTTTATCAGGTATCATAATAATTATTATTTAGAACGCCCACATTCCTTCTTTTATTACCATTAATTATACCAATTAATGATACCTACATAATTAAAAAAAATATAATTTTTTAACAAAATTATATATTTTTACTCAGCTTAACCTCTGGAGGGACGACTTTTTTGTTTAAATTAATTTAGTAGATAAAATTAAAAATGCGTTTTATTGTAAAAAAGTTAACAACTAACCTCTTTACGATTGGATGTCGCTTGTGATTGAACGCAAAGCAAATGGCAACAGCTATAACCACTGAGCGTTAATGAATTCGGTGAATTTCATTTTGCGTATTTGTCTTTTAACTGCAAATATGGTTTATATGTCCCTCAAGAGGTTAAGGAATAATATATTTATACAATTAACTATACTTGACTTTATCTGCCCACTTCCAACGCTGAAATTTGGTTTCGGTCAGTGACAAATTCTCACTTATAATACAGTCTATTAAAATTTTGGTGGGGGGTAATTAATTTTAAATGTTTTCAATATTTTCTTCCGAATTGGTTTGCAGGGATTTTTGAGGTCGCTGAATCTGGTGATAAACATTTTTTAACTCTACCCCGGGTGGTGGCCGAGAGAAATTATAAAAATTATTTGCTTTTTGCCCACACTCCCTTTGACCATTTCGCGGACCCTCCTTTGATCGTGGACCTTGCTGGATCGGACCCTAAGTACCCAGTCCGCCACTGATACTGTAGAATCTACAGTGTAGATACCACAAACTATGTAGCTATAGCTATTTAATGGTTAAGATTACGCACAAGGTTTGTTATTGCTAAATTTGACACTGTTTATTTTTTAATTTTTATTGCCATTAATTATTATAAAAAACAAGTTTTTGAATATATTATACCGGGTGACACAAAAAGTAACTATAAAAGGTAACTTTTTGAAATTTACAGAGCTTGTATGAACCGTAAATACCCCCATTTTAGCGTGGTCATTATAAAAAATATCACTTCGGGTCTAAGCAGAAGTGATACCACCTTTTGATTTTTAAATGGAACCCTATATATTTGCTTACATTTTTAGATTCGTCTTTATATTCTCTTTTTATTGATATATCACAAATTAATATTTGCATTAATGGCGCCACAGGATCTATTTTTCATAAAAACAATTGGCGGTCCTATGAAGTCCATATTGGAATATTTCTAAAACTTGACATTTTAAATCTTTTAGTAGTAGGCTAAGAATTTACTGTTCATCTGAAAATGATTTTCTTTTGCTTTTATGATACTGGCGTTATTTTAAAGTTTTTTTTTTTAATCATAAACTTTAAACCATTTTGTGCTAATTTTTTAAATGAAACGACCTATTTTTGATTTCCCTTAACTAAAAACTCAGGCATACTCTACAAGAAAAACGTAATAGCTTTGGCCCTTTACGGGGAAAATGACCAACCCTATTTGGGTGTTTGTATCTTTTTCTTTTAGAGTATACATGAGTTTTTAATTTAGCGAAATCAAAAATAGATCGTTCCATTTAAAAATTTAGCACAAAATTGCGTTAAGTTGATGATTAAAAAAAACTTTAACATAACGCCATTATCATAAAAACAAAAGAAAGTCAATTTCAGATGAACAGTAAGTTCTTAGCCTACTACTAAAAGATTTGTAATGTCAAGTTTCAGAAATATTCCTATATGGAAGTCTTAGGACCGCCATGTTGTTTTTATGAAAAATGGATCCTGTGGCGCCATCTTTAATGCAAATATCGATTTAAGATATATCAATGAAAAGGGAATTTAAAGAAGAATCTAAAAATGTAAGCAAATATATAGGGTTCCATTTAAAAATCAAAAGTTGGTATCACTTTCGCTTCGACCGGAAGTTATATTTTTTATAATGACCATGCTAAAATGGGGGTATTTACGGTTCATACAAGCTCTGTAAATTTCAAAAAGTTATCTTTTATAATTACAAGACATCGGATTTTAGGGAGTCGTGACGTCAAAATCCATAGTACAATAAGTTAACAAATTCATATTAATTTTATAAAAATGTTTAATATGTTTGCCAAACTGCTACATTACCAAAGAAAACTACATAAATATTATGAAAATCCCGTTTTATTTAAGTAAAAGAAAAAAAATAACAATTCTGAAAATTACGATTTAGTTGGCCCCTTTAATAATCCAAATTTAATTTTATAGTATTGCGGCATGGTGGCTGGGTATTACTTTTACCAAGTTAAAAAAAAATATCTGCCTGGCCAATCGTTTTGTATTCGCAATAAAAGGTCACGTGACGTTTATAACTTGTGATTAAAATTAATTTTGTATTTTTTTACTTACTTTAAGTATTAAATTGTCCTTGCTCCTCATCTCCTTTATGGGTTTTTGTATTCAAATGTCTTTAAATATTAGTTTTTTTTCCCAAGTTCAGTCTTTTTACAAAATGTGCAGTGTAAAATATTTCTGTCGAACTCTAGTTCTAGATAATCTTCAATCCACGATTTAATCGTAGTAAGTTATGGTTTTCGAACATTTTGTTAAGGGATTTAACTAATTAAATGAACGGTGACAAATGAATATAAGATTTGTCCCAATAGGTATGTATATTAAAAAAGAAAAAGTTAGAGCAAAAAAAAATAAATTAATTCGCATTGCTAAGATAAGTCAAACAAAATGACTCAATTTAAGGCCTATCCAGAAGCTTGCAGAAGAACATAAAACATAAGAATGCGATGCCGTGATTGATGTACAAGATACAGGGCGGCACATCAAGCCAATCACGGCATCGCATTGTTTTGTACTATGTTGTTATTTGAGCCGTTACTTGCAATAAAAACCTTATTTCCGCATGCGCGTGATTCTAACCAATAAAATAACGTACATGGTACACGCTTGATCTTACATCTCACTTATTTCGTCGCACGCATACGGAAACAAGTTTAGAGCTTTTAGATCTCTGCAAAGTACATGTTTATAACTAGTTCAAATAGATTTCACCTTCCAGTCACCTCTTCACAAACTGAATAAAACACAAAAAGATTTCGTCGGTAGTTTGCTTTTTCTACAAACACTATATGTTTTAGTTGTGTTATTTTGTATTTTATTTATATTTTATTTATAATATGAAAAAAAAAAGATTTGAGTAAAAATCATAATTTTGAAGAAATTTTTAAAAACATTTTTCACAAGTTATAACGTCATGTGACGAGTCACGTGAGTGGTTACTGCAAATAGAAAGGGATTGGCCAGGCATATTTTTTTAACTTGATAATAGTTATACCCAGCCACCATATTACAATACTATTAAATAAAATTTGGATTCTTTAAAAGTCCAACTAAATCATAATTTTCGGGTCTGTTATATTTTTTTTTTTAATTTTCAACGCTAGGGTATTTTTATAATATTTATATACTTTTCTTTGTAAATGTAGTAGTTTGATAGCCTATAAAACATTTTTATAAAATTATTATTAATTTTTTGTACCCGGCTCTAATAATTACGGAGATAATTCGTAGGCAATACTTCTTGTCTCACCCGGTATACACACTTAATATTAAATATAAGGCTATATTCGAAAACTTGTTTTTTTATTATATTTTTTGAAATTTAAATCACCTCACTTTAATAGGTATGCAACATAAAATAACCCGGCGCGACGGAATACATACAAGTGTTATGTTGATTTTTATTAATTCTTTCAATTACAATAACCTTTGCGAATGACAAGAATTATAAAACGTATATATTACTAGCCGTGAAGCCCGTTC
>OY294044.1:36491831-36516036 GCA_958510825.1 Brachypterus glaber
GGATTTTATATCCTCGAACACCTTTGGTAAATAGTTTTTTCTCTTTGGCAACTTTATATCTTCCAATTTTCGATAAACGATAAACGATTTTTAATTTTCATCGACGGAATGTTACAACTGGCTTACTAAATCAAAATAAAACATTTTTGTATACCATTATTTTGATGATAAGCGCTTTACTACATTGCATTTCTAAGACAAACCTATATCTTTCTCGCACGTTCAACAATAAAGTACCTTACGATTAAATTGCAGCTCGGGAAAAACTTATTTACAATAAATTACAAAGTGTCATTATACTCAGTAAGTTTCACCCATGTCAGAATGTTCATAAAACTTCCGCGCGCCCCTCGTAATCAATACCAAATATCCGGGTACTACTTATTATACTATTTCACGTAATCATTTGTTAAGGATTACGTAATTCTGTATAAGATTACCCGACTAAGTAATCCAATTACACGACAAACGTTATTCAGGATTACGGATTACAATTGATTAGAAAGATTGATTATAAAACTTGGCGGTGGGCAGGAGCGGATTTATTTCATTTTAAGGGGGGGCATCCATAAGGGAAAAAATTGCGCATTCACCAAAAATATAATTTTGAAGGTATTTCTATGGTAATATACATCTCGGGGGGGGGGAGCATGGCCTCCATACCCCCCCCCCCCTAAATCCGCACTTGGCGGTGGGTGATGTTTTTCCCTAGGGGAGAAAGGCAAAGACAAAATTTGCGCACTTTGATGACCAAAAAAAACTTCTCGCTAGATGACATAGAAAGCTGGAAGACATGGTTGTTGTCTACAAAAACGTGACATCAGACGGACGAACGGACAGACGAACATTTTCTTATTTTTTCATGAAACACGTTTGTATCCAAGAATTTTTTGTCTGAGGCGTTTTTTTGGCGATTTTGGGAAATTCGAAACTATACTATACTGCCCTGCTAAGACAAGTTGTTCTATCCGCAAATTAGATGTTTTGAGATATGGCCAGTTTTATTGTTTTTGTTTGCACTTTTTGAAAACATGTTGGTACCCGATTATTAAATTCTGTTCGAAAAAATCTAGATTTGAATAATATTAAGGTATATTATTGGACAGATTCAAGTACTGTAATCTCTTGGATACAAAAAGAAGGTAATTTAAAACTTTTTGTGAAAACCAGACTACAGAGATTCGACAATATACGACTCCAGATTTATGGTATCATGTGCCTGGCCATGAGAATATTGCAGATCTCCCTTCAAAAGGTTGTACAGCGAAACAACTTCTTGATTCTCGTTGGTGGTTGCATGGTTGTACAAAAATTGCAGTGAATGGCCAACTCAGGAATACGAAGTTAATCAAGAACTTGTCTCCTCTGAAAAAATCACAGATACCTCGTCATTTTTAAATCGAAATGAGGACCTGAAATACTACAGATATTTCTCAAAATATTAACAAATACTTCGTCTTGTTGCCTGGGTAATAAATATGGCGTTGGGTTCTGCTTTATTTTAAATCCAAAATACGTAATATCCTTTGAAAAAATATATATATATATATTTTTTCAGATTGTCATATTGTTCGCCTCACGGATGTGTGCCTATTGAAAGTATGTGTGGAATGTAAGTGTGTCTCACTTGCACGCACGCAGGCTTATGGCGTAAAGAAGAGAGCGCGCTTTCCGTTCGGTGATACCTCCCCCTTGCGTCGCAGCTTTTCTACCTTTTCTAAATCCATTTATTCTATCTGAGAAAGTTAGGACAAAATGATCTAAAAAGTCCAATCAAATTACTAAGATCTGTAAAGTTAGTCCTAGTCCTGACTTATTTGTCTAGTAAAGACTGCAAGACAATTTTATTTAGAAAATATTGAAAATTTTCCACATAGGACAAACATCTTAGGCTAATTTTTAGGATTTGGGTTTTAGATAGAACATTTTTTTTTAGTTGGCACATGGGGCTAGTAAAGTAATAAAATGGTGTGCTTATCTTGAAAAGTGAATTTTTGCAGATAGGACAATTTGTCTTAGCTGGGCAATAAAATATCCTAGTGCTTACGTTCCAACAACGCGTTGTAAATATAACAATAGCATAACAAGGGTCACAAACGAGAAAATGTCCAGCACATTTTTTAAGAAATATATGCGTGTTTAAGAGGATCCTAGACCTTCAAATTGGTAAAAATTTTCACTAGGGTTTCTTCTTTGTAAAATTTTTCGTTGGTGTCGCTAGGGCTTAGGACGTGTTTTTTATTATTTAATAACTATCGTAAAAGTAGCGTAAAAATTCGTATTTTTTTTTATTTTTGTCAAATTGTCAATTGTTAAAACATTCTAAAATTAAAATAGAATATAGAATTATTCGCCTGAGGCGCTAGATATTTCGTGCATTGTTATGAAAATTTTAATTGTAGAACTGTTTTAAAATTAAAATAGACCATCAAATTAAATATTTTTGTCTTGGTCTGTGGGCTAGGCTCTCTAGAAGTTTTTATTTAAGATTGTAAAACTTAAGATTTAGAGTTTAAAAAAAATCGTAAAAAGTTTTGCGTGCGGCGTTTAATTCGTGAAGGGCTGGCATCTTCTTTTAGTCGTTATAACGACCAAAAAAGCCGTATACGGCTCTAACGTGAAATGAATAGAATGAATTTAAAAATAAAATATATTTATATATTTATAAATCTTAAAAAATAACAACAATTGACTCAGACGAGTTATAAAAAACGCAACTAAACAAGTGCAATTAAATTATGATCTGGTAATTATTGATAAATTTGCATTAAATAATACATAATAATAGAAAGGAAAAACCTTCATAACAAACACTGCAGAAAAAAACGCTTTGCTTTAGAAAGTCTTTTTATTAGAACAATGCACGAAAAAAATGCAAAATATTAGATTTTTAGGAATAATAATATATAATTTATTAAGTATAAAGTATTAATTGAGAGGGTCTGTGAAAAAGTGGTACAAGTGACAAAATATTGTTTTGAGTAATTAAGCGAAGAAGTTTCTGATAAATACAAAATTACTGAATATATTTAAAGGTATACCTTTAAATAAAAAGTAATTGTGTTTTTGCATGTATTTATTTCACTGGTAAACTACCAATACAATACAATACAATATAAGTGGGGTTGTGAGGCATGGTACTGCCTTTCAAATCACTGCGACTAATGAGATCTATTGTGAATCCCCTTTGCAATTTAGTCCACATCAAACATTAGGCTTCCAAAGAAGCCTAAGAGTTTTTTGGGATAATATCTACAGGTCTTGGATATACCTGTTCTAGATATTGTAGCCTTTTGCGAGCAAGGCTTCGCAGAAGAACATAATGTGTTCGGCCGTTTCTGGTGCTTCTGAGCATAGACGGCAAGTGTCGATTTCAGATTTTCCTATTTTTTTAAGATGATATCTTAGCGGGTAGTGTCCGGTTAACAGCCCTGTATAGGTCTTTAGGCCCGTCTTGCTGAGATCGAGTAACTTTCTTGTTCGTTCAGTCGTTCAGGTTCATATTTTATGAATATTTTGGTCTCTCCAAACGGGAGGTCGTAAAAACTTAAAACTCGGTATGTACGAGTACAATGGAAGCTTTCTTCGTCAGGTTAACACGGCCCCGGACCTTCATCTCTCCGATTTTGCTCAAATTTGACACATACTCATCAAATAGGGTCTAGGGTCACTAGATCGAAAGGAGTTTGCTAGAAAACGACTAGTTTTGGAGATATTAGGGTGGCTCATTTTTCACAATTTTTTAAATTCCAAAAACTTGACTTACATAAATCTAAATATCAGAACTTGTGTAAAAGATAAAAAGATAATTTTAACAGATATCAAAATAGCATTAAATTTCAGTCTTAACCTAGAAAAAATTTTGCCACAAATTTAATTTCAATATGGCGGCCTACTAGATCTAACTTGTCAAATTTAAAAATGCTATCCCCAAAATACACCCTTTTCGATTTTTTTTATTTTTTGTCAGTTGACTCATATATAGTGGTAAAGTATGCCTATAAAATATTAGAAAAAGTATTTGACATTTGTAGAAGTTATAGCAAAAAATGTCCGATATGGGTCCAATACTGAAAATTTGTTTTGGCTTCAGAAACAATTTTTTTATCAAAGTAGACCTTGAATTTAATACTTTTATACGTAATATATATGTGCCAAAATTTTTCAACAATTTAAAAAAGCTTTCTCCAACCCCACGTCATAAAATAACGCCCCCAAATGTATTAAATTTTGTCCCAGAATATTTCCAAAATCTCTTAGTGGTGATTGGATCTCGTCAAAATAATGCCACAGGTTTATATATTTTTTTTGGCTATGGCCCCCTACTCTGAGATATTTGCCCCCAAGATGAAATGGAAAAAAATTTTTTTGATAACTTTTTTACTTTTTAATATATTTAAACCATTTTTTTCAGTATTGTTAAAAAAAATTAATGCGCATAGAATGATTTTAACAGAAGTTTCGAAAGTTATCAGAAAAGTCAGGGGCGGACTTCCGTTAAGGTTCCAAACCCATAAGTTTTTTAGGGTTACAAATTTTAGACTTTTGATTAGGGGAAGTCCGGGTTAACTGGGCCGCTTTTATTCATATCGAGTTTTTGAAAAACCTGTAAACAATTTTCAAATATTTTCTATAGAAAAAGGTAGATTATTACTATAGTTAGAACATGTTAATACTTGAGAAATATATTATTCATATAAAAAAAGTTATTAACGATAAACCAGGTAACCCCGCTGGACCAGTTAACCCCATAGGGCATGCCCTATGCCCTGCAGGGTTAACTGGACCACTAGTCACGGTTAACTGGTCCACTAAAAAATACACTGACCAGTAAAAGAGTGTTCCCATTTTTTTTCTCCGCGCGTAAAATGGATTTTTTGTAATCATATTCACTTTTAGGAACCTTAAAAATATAACAGTTTTCACCCGCCTCTCAGGGGTGGAGTTTGATTTTTTTATTATAAAATTCTCTTTCAGCAACCTTAAAAACCCCAATATACCAATTTTCATAAAAACTACCGCCCCTCCCCCACTCAGGGGGTGAAGTTAGAAAAATTTAATTATAAAATTCAGTTTTAGCGACCTCAAAAAACCCAATATATAAATTTTCAAGGTAACTACCCCGTGCCCCTCAGGGGGTGGAGTAAGATTTTTTTTTATCAGATTCACTTTGAGCAACCTGAAAAACCCCAATATACCAATTTTCACGAAAACTACCCCCCACCCCTCAGGGGTGGACTTAAAAAATTTTATTATCAGATTCACTTTCAGCAACCTCGAAAACCCAAATATACCAGTTTTCACGAAAACTACCCCCCACCCCTCAGCGGGTGAAATTACAAAAAAACTATTATACGATTCAAATTCGTAGACCACAAAAACCAATTTTGACGAAAATATTCAAAAAATTTAAAAATATTTACCCCTCACCCCTGCGGGGTGGAGTTAGAAAATTTTTATTATCAGATTCAATTTCAACAACCTTAAAAACCCCTATATAGCAATTTTCAAATTTTTCTAAAAAAAATGTATTTTTCCCCAAGGGGGGCACTTGCCGCCCCCTAATGTTCACTAAAAACAATCCAGAGCAAGAACTTTTAGTAACATACCTTTATGCCAAATTGCAAGTTTCTAGCTTAAAGCGTTCTCAAGTTACCGTGCTTACAACATTTCCCGGATAGAACGATCGACCGACCGACCGACAATTTTTTTTGCTTGAAATTGATTTATATCGACATAAAAGGTCATAAAACGCAAAAATACACAAAAAAAAATAAAATTTTTGCACGAATACAATGCTTTCCAAAATTTTGAAAATTTTTCAAAATGGGAAAGCAAAATGTATTGTATTTTAATTATTGTGAATAAAAACGATTTGAAATAAAATAAAATTCTAACATAAAAATGGACAACATAATATATTCCAATTCCAATTTGTGTTATTGGCGTTTTCCTAAGATAATTCGCCAGCTCAAGTTATAGATTTGTTCCGGATTGGCAGATTTTGTCTGGAATGTTCCATCTCCACCATCCACTATTTTAAAAAAAGTCACCTTGCAATATGTATTGCTTAGAAAAAAAAATCACATGTATAATTTCATTTATCGTATAGGTACTATCAGTTTGATGATTGCACATGCGCTAATCCATAAAAAACTCTCTGTTATAACAAATTATACACGTTTTCAACATTATATTGAATTTGGAAAATTCTCCATAACAAAATTAACCATATATAACATAAACTATATAACATTTAACATAAATCTTCCTACTTTTCAAACTTTATCAACAAACAACATTTAACAATTAAAAATTCCGAGACATATCACTTGTTAAGACGGTCGGCCATGCCCCTATGTCCAAACCGAATGAACATAATATGTTAAATATTAGATATATCTCAGGGTTAACTGGTCCGGGGTTAACTGGACATGGCCCAGTTAACCCCGAACTAATTAAATTAACATAATAATTAATTTAATCAATATTAAATATTGACATAAGTGGTCCAGTTAAGCCCGAACCAGTTAACCCTGACTGACACCACTGAATGAAATCATAAAGTTTTAATACTTAATAATATATTAGTAGGCGGCAATTATGCAGAATAATTAACAAAATCCTCAGTATATTAGGTAAAATATTAGTCTAGATCCTCCTATTAATTATAAAGTATTAATTAAAAAATAAAAAGTTAAGGTACCTACTTTTTATCGAAAAAAAATGAACTTTCTTTACTACAACTTACACGTATACAACACGGTCTGTCATAATACTTTAAACAATACTACTAACTAAATATAACTAGTATTTGCCCTAAGGCGCCAACTAATAAAAAAGTTGATAAAATCCAGGTGGACCAGTTAACCCTGTATGTTAACACCGACTTCCCCTACTTTTTTACATTATGTGAGCAGTTTTGATCAAAAAAGTACTCAAGCAAAATTTTATAAAATAAAGCGTTTGGTTTAAAGTTATCAGAAAAGTCAGGGGCGGAATTCCGTTACGGTTCCAAACCCATAAGTTTTTAGGGTAAGTGCTTGCATTATATTTATTATGAACCATAAATTATTATTATATATTATATAATATAAATTAAAAAAATCGTCAATTATGGTATAAATTTGACGTGATTTTGACGTCATTTTTGGTGATGCATGAATCATATAGACATATTTCCAATTCTTGAATTGCTCTAAAAATTAATTCAATTGTCTTATAATAAATTATTTTATAGTAATATTTAAGGTAAAATCAAATAGTTATAAAATAAGAAATTCGTCGATTTAAAACGTGAAAATTACGTCGTTTGTTGACGAGAACGAGTTTGACAGGAAATTCACGTGTATTTCACGTCAATTGACGTGACTGTGTTGGCTTGGGCAATAATTTTTAAAATTTTACAATATTTTAATAAAAAATTGCATATAAATGTTTTTGGGGTCGCTGAAACTGAATATGACAATAACATTTTTTGACAGTGCACAATTGTTCCAATCTGCCAAAAATAATAATATTTTTGGCAGACATAGCGCTGTAGTGATTATGATCACACCGCGTTATACCATAAGCTTTTTACGGTTCTAGTCGAGGTTCTAGTATTTAAATATCTAATTTTGGATTCAGGGCACCAAAGAAAAACAAAACAAAATGTGCACATTAGGGTGCCCAGGACCTACGGAATTGCTTGGGTCCCACCCCTCAAAATTGTTCCTATAGGTGAAAAAACAACTCTGATTTTATTTTTAGATTCTTAAAAAAATATTAAATAGAAAATCATTTTGTTTTTTTTAAGGATATAAAAACGTTTATGGAACAAAAAAGTGTTTCTGTATAATAAATTTGTATGCCCCTCTACAAAAATAAAAAGGATTTTTTTATGGGGTAAAAAAGATAAAAATTGACACATGAGGTTAATAAAGGCTAAAAAAAATGCACTTCGAATTTTTTCCAGCGTCCTTTTTTTCTAGAGTATTCTTTAATATGTTCAGGGTCTATATTTACTTTTTTAAAAAAAAGTATAGGGTGTCCAAAAATTAATAAAAGTTAAAAATATGCATTAAATTGCAATAAAATATCAATTTTGTAGCAAATAAATAAAAAAATGTTTTTAAAATGCCTTGTAATATGTTATATTATGTAATAAAACACATTTAATAAAAGGGTTATGTATAATAATAATAATAATAATAATAATAATAATAATAATAATAATAATATTTATTGCATTCTAAAATACAGTATATATGTGTATACAAAATATTTGGCAATAAATATGCTCTAAAACACTAAAATGTCACAAAAACATTTGAACGTGTACAAAACAAAATATATATATATAAAATTATACCTAAATAGTTTTTAATTTTAATTATCCAAAATCGGTTTGGTTAGGTTTGGACTTTAGGTTAGTTTAAAATTGCTTTTTTTTATTTTACTTTTTTTTGTTTGTTTTTTAATTTATTTTATTTATTTCTATGTAAAAATATAAATTTATTATCAATAATTTTTGAGAATATAAAAATTATAAATTATAAAAATTATAAATTATAAAAATGGATTTAAAATATATAAGAGCAATATCACGTATTGTAAATATCACATATTGTAGAAGAATGACATTTATTTATATGTAAATTATATGCAATTGCTAGTAATTATGGGCAAAAGCAAGTTTTTTTTTTAATAACAAAAATTTATACATTTATACTAATAACTATAGTTAGAGAAAATTAATTCTTTTTTAGGTCAATCTGCTGACAAATTGTATCTCGTGGTAGATCAAGAATATATCTTTTGCATAGACTTTTGAATATAACTTTTGATTTGGCAGCTTTTATTTCAGCCGGTAACAAATTATAGACTTTTGGACCTAAATAGCTATAACAACGCTGACCAAGCGTTTTTAACATTTTAGGTACTGGTAAGTGATTTATATTTCTAGTATTTGTTACTTTATAATCTTTGTTTTCGGTGTGAGTATGGACAGTTAAAGCAAGGTAGAAGAGTTGTCTACAGTTCAATTTTCCTGACAATTTGAAGAGTTCATCCGATGGGTAAGTTCTTGATTTATTATGAATTATTTTTAATATGTATTTTTAAGTAACTTCTAGATCATCAAGAAAATTTTTGTAGACCCCTCCCCAGCCTATAATTCCATATCTTAAATGCGACTCAACAAGTGCATCATAAACAACATTTAGCTGATGTATACTTAAAACTTCTTTTAGTATTTTAAAGTAGGGTACAAGGGACCTAATTTTTTTGTTGATTTGCTTCACTAGAAGACTCCATTTTAAGTGTTGGTCAATAATTATCCCCAAAAACTTAATTGATTTAGTTAAATTTATTGAAAAATTTTCATCAGAATTTATAAACGTAAGCTTGTCATAGTTGGGTAGGCTATTCTCATATGATCCGAAAGTCATAAACTTAGTTTTTAGTTTAGTATGGAGTATTATTTCTTTTTGTGTGTAATAATACTCCATACATAACCCTTTTATTAAATGTGTGTACTTAGCCAAAGAAATTAACATTTAATAAGGTTTTTTTTCAAAAAAAAGTTTAGGACTTTTATTTTTAAAAATCTGAAAAAAAAATCGCAACACCCTGTTATAAAAATAAACAAATTTCATCTCTTTTATCGAAATAAAGTGATTTTTTTTGCATTTTAAGGGATTTTCGATTTTTTTTGGACATCCTGTTCTGACTCTTAAAAAAATAAATATCTGGTACTGGTACTTATCAATGAAAAAAAAAACAAAGTTAAATGGAAAGTCAAACCACCCTGGATTTCTTGATTTTAGGTTTTTTTTGGGACATTTCCAAACAATTTTTGACAAAAATTGAAATCGCTCACGAAGCCGTTTTTAAATAAAGTAATTTTTCTTCTTCTTTAAGTTTTTCCTGACATCACAATACTGAGTTTTTTCTATGACATACCCTAAAGTCCAAAATTAAGGTCCTCTTATTTCGGACATTAACAAAGTAGGCGTGTGAATGCTCGTGATTATATTGAGTATCATGGGTAGTACATATGCTATAGGTTTGGAAAAGTCCCAAAAACAACCTAAAATCAACAAATCCGGGGTGGTTTGACTTTCTATTTAACTTTGTTTAAGGCTACCCGTGCCGGGTTAAATCCATATACACCGAATTGGAATAAATCGTGAAAATGTTGTCACGTTGGGTCCCTTTAAAATTTTATGGGAACGATTACATCTTAGTGATGAAATTTTTAAGACGTTATAATAACCTAATTTTTCTGAATTTACTGTAAGCCATTTGGATGTTACACAAAAAAATATTTTGGATTTAACCCGTTATGATTGATCAATCTAAATTTATCACAATTTTAAAATGTGGACACGGTAATCGTGTGATACGTTATTTTACAGCTTATAAAATGCTCTGTTTAACTGTATATTTTCATTTTTTTTTAATTTTTTAATTTTTCTTTTTTTTTGCTAAAAAATGCGACTTTAGTTTTTTTTTTGTAAATTTATATTTATAACAATTAAAATTAGTAAGGACAGAAATGTTTAATTTTAAACAAAATTATAAAAATATTAATTTATTATTCCATCAATCTATTTTCTAATTATCGTACAGAGTGATATTGGTAGACTGACAGTTTCGGGCTGTTATTACTCTTGGTACTGAAGAGGGCCAGCAGCCCGAAACTGTTAGTCTACCAATATTACTCTGTACGATGATTAGAAAATAGATTGATGGAGTAATAAATTAAAATTGGTTTAAAAGTATCTAGTTTAATACGGAACAAGATGATAAGAAATATTAATAGAAAACTGCAGTGGTAGGTAATGAGAATTTAACACGCTTTGCTTGATTTGGCAGATTTCAGGGCCCTATTTATATAGGATTTAACAAAGATGGCTGGATTCTGAGTTCACCCATGGATGTAACTCATACACAAAATCTAAAAATCGTGATAAAAGAAGAATGTGCTAAAAGTGGATTTAACGCGATTTGCATGCCCACTTTACAATAGAGTAATTATGAAACTACATTCAAATGCAATTAAAAAGGACTGATTATCATAAAATATTGTATTAATTTACACCGGAACCTTTACAATTTTAATTAATGTTTATTTATTGTGACAAAAAAAAATTCATAGAATACAACACTACTTACATGTGTATGTATAAAAAAAAGTTGCAAAGGTTTTACCTGTTTTAATGGAACTTTTTTGATTATAGGTACTTTGTCTAGAAACAACAATAATTATGATAAAAATACTGCTGTTAACAGAATAATACATTCGTGCCCCTATTATAGGGGAACCATAATAGTTCATAAAAAAGTTTTATTTAAAAAGAAAGTTTTTTCGAGAAATTTCCATATCTATGTAATACACCGACAGAGTGGTAAATTTTCGATATATCCGAAATTTTTACGAAGTGCAGATTACGGATATATCGAAAGTTTATAGTTATATATAGTTTTAAAATAGGTATTGCCAAGATAGACCATGAACATACCAGATCATATGAGATCGATAGTAACGTTCTACGAAAGAAACCTACATCAAAATATGTGTTTTTCGTATATCCAGATGTCACGGATATTTCTGTAGTCAAGAAGGCCCAAGTAACACGCTTAGATTTTAAGTCCAAACCAAACCCAAAAATATCGAAATCCCAAAAACAAAAAAAAAATGTCGTATAGGACCTTGTAACTCTGACCTGACAAAATAATAATAATTTTTGTATGGACGTAAACTTTTCCTTGGGACTCTGCAGTGCAACCGGTCCACTATGATCCGTAGATACCCAAAAATGGCGTTAATTTGGCTGTTTACGCAACAGGTATGAAAATTGGTGTAGGGAGGTATATATTTATTATACATAAATTACATATAACGTCCTACCAAAAAAAAAAATTGGTCTGTAAAAAACAAGGAATACTTAACATTAAAAAATTAACAACAATAATAAAACAATATGTATAAAAGAATCGAATAATGGATTCGAAAAAAGAACACCTTCAAAGATTAAATTCTTTCAGAGAGAAAAAAAAAAAAAAAAAAAACAAAGATAATAAATCACCTACATACAGAAACCTCAAGTATAATAGTGATGAAACACTTATACACTATAATCTCTAGTATATAGGTGATTTCTAAGAATTTGTATTGAATATTTTAGAGCATCCAGTGCAATATTTTTAACAATTTTATTTGGAATTTTGAATTTTTTGCAAAAAGATATAAAAAAATTTGTAATTGTACCCCGTGCTCCAATAAATAAACCTATAATTTCAATATCCCTAACTTTATATTTTTCTTTAAAATAATTAATCGTGCCATTGTAGATATTTTGTTTTTCGAGGTTTACCGCTTCAGGCTGTTGTTTATCTTTCTCAAATCTAATGGTTGGATCCAGTATGTAAGCTTTATCAGTCTTTCTATTAATTGCAATAATATCTATTCGTCTATTGCTATCATCTTTTGATATACATTTAACCTCTTGATATACTTCAAAATCTTTTGAAAGGGATTGAGCAAGAGTATTTCTAATTGAGTTATGTCTCGAATTTCTAAGGAGACCTCCATATGGACAGGATCCCAAAACATGAGGTAATGTTTCAGTCTCAATGCAGTGTGTGCATTGGTATCCGTTTTGGGACCGTCCAGGGATTCCCCTCACATTCGAGACATAACCAATCATTTTTAAAGCCTCTTTCCACTCGCAAACTGACAAACCCTCTAAACTTTTGATCCAACCATTAGCTGGGGTATATTCATTAAAAAGCACGACACCACAACCCTTTTGTTTTAAATTTTGCCATTTTAAAAATTCTTGTTCTCTTAAAATCTCTCTAATTTGTTTTCCTGAAAAAGATGTGTTACTAAGGAGCAAATTTTTTACATTAAGTTTATCCAAACAGTCATTTAATTCTTTGTCAATAGGTCGAACATAGTTTACTATTTGATCATCTATATTTTTTAGTTTTTTGCAAGAATTAAAATTTTGAATAAAGGCTTCCCACGAGGCTCTAAAAATACCCAAGCCTTTTACTTTGTTTGAACTATACAGCATACTATCAGGAATATCGGAAGGCAAATCCAAAATTTCTTTTAAGGCAGATTTAATTAATTTATCTATGTTATTTAAAAATTTTAATGGTAGTTTATTTAAAGGAGTCGTTTGAAAAAAATATACTAACGATGGCCAAATTGAATAGTTCAAAATGTTAAATTTTTGATTGCACTTCAAAAGAGGACTAGATGCTAAATTATCTAATTTAATTTTTAAATCATTTATAATCTTTACACTATTTAGTATAATTTCATCGTTAAAAGTTACCCCCAAATATTTGATTTTCTCATCTCTAGATAAGCATTTTAAAGGAATTATTTTAGAATCCGATAAATGACCGTTAATTACATTAATAGCTATACATTTATCTTCATTTAAATCCAACCCAATTTCAGCAAATCTTTCCTTAGCCATTGAATAAAGCATTAGTGCACTTTGTTCGTCCTTGGCAATAAGAGCTGAATCATCAGCAAAACCTAAGACTGTTACCTCTGGCAGGTCTTCTGAAAGTTTATAACCGTATAAACTTGCTATTTGAGGCTCTGATAACTCTTCAATTATATGGTCTGTTGACTGGTTATAAAGGTCCGGAGATAGCGGCGCACCTTGCATTAATCCTTTTTTGATACTAATAGCTTTAGTTCTACTTTTTCCGATTTCAATCTGAGTACTATTTCCTGTTTGTAAGTCTATAATAACGTTTTGAAGTTTTCTGGGAAGTGAAGAACTTTTAACACTAGATTCTAGATGATTATGCCCTATATTATCATAGGCTTTACTCACGTCCAAAAGAAGTATTGTAATATTGGATTTTTTTTTCTTTGCATCCTTTAGAAGTCCATTAAGTATCTATGTATTTATAAGGGTGCCAGGAACTGAAGTAAATCCCTTTTGATTAGGATGGAAAGTCAGGTATGTTTTAATTTGCTTTTGAAGAATTTTTTCAAATATTCTTCTGATCACAGAACAGATAGAAATCGGTCGCCAATTATTAATTAAATCTTTATCGCCTCCTTTATATAAAAGAACGGTTCTGGCTTTTTTAAAACAACATGGTATTTTTTCAAATTTTAAAAGATTTGTCATTATTAAAGACAAAATTATTTTAATTTGTTTGTTTTTTAAAACACGTATAATTATTTTATCAACTCCGCATGAAGTATCTATTTTCATATTTTTTATTGCAGACTCTACATCCTTTAAACATATATTAAAATCGTATTCGTTGTTTATGCGCTGTCTTTCTTGATCAGTTAATTTGGAGTCATAGTTATGTCTAACAAAATTATTTTCTTCAGACAGTAAGTTATTAAAGTGATTATGAATATCATCAATATGTAATTTGCAATGTTCTTGTTTTTCATTAGAAACCATTCTAATAGCCTTTTTCCTTTGGTTGTAGTAAAAATATTGGGCTAGTTCGTAGTCATACTTTTCTTTTCTTTTTTGTCGATCTTTCTTGGTTAACTGTTCTGGATTCCTGCTATCTGCATATGTTCTGTTTTGGGGATAAGCTTTACCTTTTTTTCTTAATTCGTAATATTTTGTCGCTGGATGCTTTGGACCTGGAAGTTTTGGCATAGCTACGTCTTTCAGAAAAGAAATAAAATCTTCTACGTTTTTATTAAAGATATTCCAA
The DNA here is from genome assembly GCA_958510825.1 of Brachypterus glaber. Lineage (NCBI taxonomy): Eukaryota > Metazoa > Arthropoda > Insecta > Coleoptera > Kateretidae > Brachypterus > Brachypterus glaber. The sequence continues at coordinate 36,506,538 of OY294044.1, forward strand.
TCATCAAAGTTTTCTTTAAAAAAATTAAGCCATTTTTCCGTTTCTAAATCACTGGTCGCCTCATTCTCAGAGTTTAAGGAAATATTGGATTCTGAATTTTCTGTATTGATGTAATTTGAAACAATATTATCTCTATGTTCTTTTGGGTGGGATTTTGAAATATGAATTGGTATATTTAAATAAAGTTTTCCACAAATATTACACTTTGTACGATTTTCCTGGCATTCTATTTTTGTTTCTTGATCTAACTCAGAGACAGGTTCTTTGTCCGACTTTTTAGCACCAGATTCACAAACTTCCTCACGAATTTTTTCTATCTCAGCTACTGTCAAGAGTTCATTCTTAAAAATAATATTTTTTCTACTGGCTAGGTTTTGTTCGGATATATTCGAATCCGGATACATTTTTTTAAACTCGAAATATAACCTGTTTTTCCAATCACCAATAGGCTTATCAATACAGTTATTTACAGAAAAGAAAAAACGTATCACCTGTGAATTTAGTTCTTTCGTCCATTTAATACGACATGGCTGTGAATTATTTATAATAGGGGTTGATATTATACTTTTTTCGCGAGATTCGATTTCAGCATTATGAATTTTTGATTTATTTAGCAATGATTTTTTCTTTTTCCTTTTTACTTTTAATGTTTCTTGTGGAGTACATCGGCTTGGCCCAGCATCTCTTTTATCTTGACTCAAAATATTCCAATTATTAATTTTTTTAATTGCTTTATAATCATTTGGGTATTTAAAGGGAATATACTCATCTTCGGAACTGGACATTTTTGTGTTGGAGTTTTGAGTTTGACATCCAATATTCAAATTTTAATTTTTTTTCAGTAAATCTTGGTTTAAATATCTTAAATCCATTCGTATATGTTCAGGGTAATTTGTTTAACAATATTTTCATAAAAAATAAATAAAACTTGCAGTATAAAGTAGAAAAATATGTAAAAAAGTTTTGTAAAATTCAAATTGTCTGTGACAGTGACAGGCTAAAACCGAATATGGCATTAAAAGTTAAAAATTCAAAATAGCGGGTCCAATATGGCCTCTATAATAGTTAAATTTATAAATATAGTTTTACTTTAAATTGGTAATGTGCTTTTTTGGGTTGCTTAAATTCAATTTGACAATAAGAATAAAGAATAAAAAATAGCGTAGTCAATAATCCTTATATTTGAAACTTATATTTTCTTGCACACAAATATATTTTTTGATGACGGCTTTATCTAAGTCTTATTATTTTATCGATATTTAGTCATTATCAATTAACTACATACCAAATTTCATGTTTCTACGACCTTCTGTTCGAAATATATACATGTACAGGTCGGCCATCTTGTTTTTTGTTTTTTAAATTTTTGTTTTTCAAATACATACCACCCTACATACCAAATTTCAAGTTTCCACGACTTCCCGTTTAAAAGATATAACTTTGACAGGTCGACATCCTTGTCGAATCGAAAAAACCCACCACTTTTTAAGAAACGGCATACCTTAAGCTAAAATTTGGCGCTCGCCCGGCATTGTTCAAAAATACCCCCAAACCGTGAGAATTTGCGTTATAGAATGTGGAGTTATAATTACGCAACTAGGACTGAAAATGTATGTTATTTTAATTAAAAAGCAAAACTGAATGGAACAAATCACATAATTTATTAGTAAAAAAAATACTGCTGCCAACAAAATAATACTCTACCCTATAAGCCTAGGTTCGTTAAAATCATAAACGAAATACATAAAAAAAATAAAAATATATTATATATAAATAAAAAAAAATCAAAAAAAGTCGCCTTTTTGTAAAACGAAAAATAGATTTTTTTAAAATTGTTTTTACTAATAATATTTCCTACAGGATGCTTCTTGAAATTTATTTAGGATTATTTGTGATAAACACTCGGAAATGAAGCAAATTGTTTTTACCCTATTTTACCCCCTTACCCCAACCCGATTTTTACCAAAAACGATCCCAGCCTAGAACTTTGAGAATCAACCTATGGTCCTAATTTGAAGACTTTAGCACATTTTCCAGAATTCTTCCAAATTTCGGATTAAATACTTATGCAAAAATCTTTCTTGTACACTAAATGGTAAATATTAAAAAGCAATTAAATTTAATTCTTTTAAAAATTTCCAGATTTCCATTTTTTTTTTCGAAAAACAAGGTTAAAACAGAATTATTTTTTCGAAAATTGAAAAAAAGTTGAAAAAAATATATATTTTTTATTTATTTAAATTTTTGTTATCTGGGCCTTTTTTGGCAATTTTGCGAAATTTAAAACTACCGTACTATTCCAACGCTTAAGCTAAGCTAAGCTAACGTAAATTACCAGATAATATTACCCACCGCAAAGAAATTCTGTAAAAGTTTATGTGAAAAGTTATTTTTTTTTATTGTTGTTTAAAACAAAAATTTATATTAAAGAGGTTCTGGGGTTTTCTGGGGTCTGATTTTTGCATAGGTTTTTTCCTTACTTAGTCCACTATAATGTAGTTATAAAAAATATGCGGGACTTTGCGGGACTTTAACGAAAAAAACAAGAAATGTCGGAAAATTAAAAAAAAAATGATAATACAAAAAATAGGGGATATACAAAATATTTTATTTTTTTATATAATACTCTTTTAAATTGTTATTACTGCGCAATTAATAGAAAAAGATTATATTGTAAGATGACAAAAAAAAAAAGAATACAAATCGTAGCATAATTAAGACATCTAATATAAGCGTTAATTTATCTAGGTAACCTTAGTTATAGATGGAAATTTTGCCTCTACCCAATGTATAAGATAATTAACTATAAGAAAAATGCATTTAAAACCTTATTTTTCATTTTTTGTTTTTTACCCGATGTCCAGCCTATGGCCCGGTTCGTTCCATAGTGCGCCCGGCATCGTTCAAAAATACCCCCAAACCGTGAGATTTTGCGTTCTAGAATGTCGAGTTATAATTACGCAACTAGGACTGAAAATGTATGTTATTTTAATTAAAAATTAAAACTGAATGGAACAAATAACATAATTTATTAGTAAAAAAATACTGCTGCCAACAAAATAATACTCTACCCTATAAGCCTAGGTTCGTTAAAATCATAACGAAATACATAAAAAAAAATAAAAATATACATAAAAACAGTTTTCATTTTTTCAACAAAAAAAAAATTTTTGTAAAACGAAAAATAAATAGATTTTTTAAAATTGTTTTTACTAATAATATTTCCTACAGGATGCTTCTTGAAATTTATTTAGGATTATTTGTGATAAACACTCGGAAATGAAGCAAAATGTTTTTACCCTATTTTACTCCCTTACCCCAACCCGATTTTTACCAAAAACGATCCCAGCCTAGAACTTTGAGAATCAACCTATGGTCCAAATTTGAAGACTTTAGCCCGAAGCTTTCTTAGTCGTAGTCAAAAATTTCCCGGACACACAGACAGACCGACCTACAGAACGACAGACGGAAAAGTTTTTTTGACGGAAATCATATTTTTTGGATATAAATTGCCAGAAACGTAAAAAAAGCAATCAGTTTTTTTCGAAATTTTTCAACTAACGCAAGACTCCTTGGGGAAAGTAATATATACAGTGCGGTCCAAAAGTCACACCCCCCCCCCCTCTTAACTTTTGAACGAGTTGAGATATCGATTTCAAATTTAGTACTCTTAAATAAGACAATTTAAACTATCTTTAAGCATATATTTATACTTTTATCTCTTAAAATGTGGGCAGGGGGGCATGGGGGGATTTTTTTTTAATGGAAAGGGAAGTCGTGTAATACATCATTTTAAAGCCTTTAAAATTCTCTATATAACCATACATTTTTAATTTTTTTAAACATGTTTTTAAGGTTTTGATTTTTCAGTTTTTTTGTGCTAAAAAAATAAATTTTTAAGTTTTTTTTTATTAATTTTTATTTATGTCAACTAAAATTAGTTGAAAAGTATAATTTACTTTTTTTCATTATGAAATTATTCATTTTTAAAAAATTGTTTGGATTTTTTAGAGCAATTTTGACAAAAATACCCATTTTCAACCCTATTTTAAACCCAAAAAAAAATGTTTAAAAAAAATAAAAAATATACAGTTAAATTATAAGCTTTAAAATGATGTATCACACGACCCACCCTTCCATTTAAAAAAATGTCGCCCCATGCCCCCCTGCCCACATTTTAAGAGCTAAAAGTATCAAATATATGCTTAAAGATAGTTTAAGTTGTCTTATTTAAGAGTTCTAAATTTGAAGTCGATATCTAAACTCGTTCAAAAGTTAAGAGGGGGGGGAGGGGTGACTTTTGGACCGCTCTGTATATTTTTTTTTCAAAGAAATATCAAAAGCAAAAATTTAAAAAATTTAAACAGTTTGTACTCACAATTTTTCTAAAAGTTCTAAAATGATTAAAAAACCGATTTTTTTTTCATCACTTGCACTTTTAATTAAGTTCCTCTCACGTCCGCAGTTTTAACTACATTGAAATACTGAGGTTTTAATATTTTCTTGCATTACTTTTTACCTAACGCGCGCGGATTTATGTCCTTGATCAGTTTTAACCTGCCTAAGAATACGAGTCCTTCTCTAGGAAGCACTAGTCCACTATTTCCACAATTCCTAATTTATCAAACATATATTTTGATAAATATTAAAAATAAAAGAAAACAAGCCATAAATATATTGAATGCTACGCATTTCATTGTATATTATTTACAGTAAATGATATATTGCATTTTTACAAATACTTAAAAAATATATTTTTAAGAAAAAAAAATAAAAAAAATTACAAGATCTTTTTTTAAAAACGAAAAATTAAAAAAAGGTTCTTTTAAAAAAAAATTCGAAAAAAATTTCAAAAATTTTCATTTTTTTTTTTTGTTTTATTTTGGCGAAAAACGAAAAATAAAAACAAATCTCACTAACAACATTACTTAATCAAAAATCCGTGTTGTTGTTGTTTTATTTTTGCGAAAAACGAAAAATAAAAACAAATCTCACTAACAACATTACTTAATCAAAAATCAGACAGTAATGGAAAGTACTATATGGAGCATACTTAGTGATCACATCTATCAATAGATGAAATCAATAAAAACAAACCGTAACTATAGACAGAAAAATCGATTTACCGCTAAAGGACACGAAGTGTCAGGCAATTACCTAAGTGGGACACCTAGACACAAAACTACTATTCTTAATTTTATAGAGTGATTTCATAAAAAAAAATGATTTGATGAATTTTCAGACATATAAATGTCAAAAATATTATTAATGAAAACGATTTTAACTCCTTGGTAGTGAGAAAAACGTAATGCGCTACTCGTAGGTAAGTTTTTTTTTCTGTCTTCGATCGTGTTTATGCTCTGCTTCGGTCCACAAACTACGACCTCACACAGAAAAATTCACTTACCTCTACTAGGAGCTCAAATAACTATTTCGAAAAAAAAAATATTTTTTTTTAATTTTTCAATTTTTTTTTATTTTCTTTTCCGGAAAAACGAAAAAATTTTGAAAACTAAATTTTGAAAATCATAGTTTTTATTTCTTTTTAAGAGTAACCCCCCATAACTTTTTGTTTTTGTAGGGATTACTTTGAAAAACAATAGGGAAGATCCCTCATAGAACTTGATTTATACTGAAAAATTGAAGTCTATCGGATTATTCGTTCTTGAGTTATCGTGTCTACAAAAAACGTGACATGAGACAGATGGACAGACGGACAGACTAGTCTGTCCGTCTATCCCTAGCTAGGGATTCCAGTTTTCGGGACCCGATCCCGAAATCCAGAAAATATCAATAAGTTCGGCATCCTGATCCCGAAATTTTAAAGTCTCTAATTTCATCAAAAATTTATTATTAAATACAAAATAAATAAAATTATTTAATTTAAACTAAATACTTCTTATGAAAGAACGAGTATTAACCCCTTTACAGTGCAATGAAATAAAGTTTTCGTGCCAAAATGAGCTGAATTTTTTTTTTAACCTGATATTATCATATTGTATGTTTTTGGGTCTCTGAATCTGAATCCGAGGTCAGAATTTAAAGGTTAGCGTTCAAAATGGCGGATACAATATGACGAATTGGATGGTTTAAAGTTGCTCGTTTGCTTGAAACTTGCTACTCGGGGGTTTTTGAAGTCTGATTACGAATCTGGTGCCAATTTTTTCAAAATTTAAAATGGCGGATCCAATATGGCGGATTAGATTTTTTAAAGTCCCTCGGATTTGCTTGAAACTTGCTACTCGGGGGTTTTTGGGGTCGCTGATTACGAATCTGGTGCCAGTTTTCCAAAATTCAAAATGGCGGATCCAATATGGCGGATTAAATTCTCCGAGAAACTTTTTTTTAAAAATCCGCAAAATTAATTAAAAAAATGAGTTTTGTCAGTTTTGATTTTAAATAATTTAGAAACAAATGAAAATAAAAAGAAAGATATTCTACAAAATTGTTTAAAAAAATAAACTCTTTCGATATCCATAATAAAAATTAAACATACACTGAAAAAATATAAAAACAAATGAAATTTGATTTATTACGAATCCCTCTACCGATTATTATCATACTGATAATAAATACTCGTGAGATATCGTAGAACAGATTTATGAAAAAATCCGATCGGTGCAAGGACTTTTGTTTTAAAGTTGATCCAAGCCCGCCGTGAAATTTTATATAAAAAATACAGCTTTTTAATATCATTAATATAATATTAACTTTAGCACTAAATCTAAAGTTTAGATATTAGCAAATAAATTATGTAAATTTGCACAATAGGTATATGTATTTTATTATTACAACAATTACAAATACAAAAATTTAAATAATATTTCCTACTTATGCAAAAAACAGATATTATCTGTTTTTTGCATAAGTAGAAAATATAGCGAAAATATTGGTGGGACTACCCGACTGCCTAAGCTGTTTGGGCTACGCATTTGGGGGAGGGGTTAAATAAGCATTTTATTAATTAGGTACAAAAAAAATCAATAAATTTGATTCTTGCCCTATTTTTTTTATTTTTTTTTTGTTTGGGCACCCTAATTCCTCTTCGGTACCTCAGTTCTAAACTGTTACATCTCTGAAAAGTAAGTTTTGAAAAAAAGCGATTTTAAACTTTTTAAGATTTGTTTAATTATAACTCACAAATATAAAAAAAAACTTTTGGGTTGTTTTACAAATATTGTTTAATTATTTATCCGGCTATATGTTTATCATGAAAACAAATCACTGTATGTTTTTAAAACCCTTCTATTCACTTCACTTCCATATATATATATATATATATATATATATATATATATATATATGGAAATTTGGTATACATGTTTATATATATATATATATTTATTTATTTTTATTTATTTATTTATTTATTTATCTACGGGATAGCCCCATTACAGTAATTTTACACAGATTATAATAATAGTATTTAACAAATACGTAGGATCTTAAATCTAAATTAACTTATAAAATATAAAAATATAAAACTTAAGAATAAACAAAATATGTAAAAAACATAAAAAAAATAATTGAAGAAAAATTAATAGAAAATAAAGTAAAGACACTATAGGAATAAATGCAAAAAGTTAGTTTATTGATTTTGGAATGAACGAATAGCAAATTTGAATTTTCGTATATTAATTGAGAATGGATCAATATTTGAGTCATTTAGAAATGATAAGGCCGAATTAATTGGAGTTAGAGTTGCATAGTTAGTAGCATGCCGTGAAATAAAGAAAGTATTTTGAGTACCCCTAGTATTTCTAGGCGAAACATAAAAATTTATTTTACCAAGTAGATCGGGACAATCAACCTGACCATTGATTAAGTTATACACAAAGCAACTATTAGCCAAAACTCTTCTATTTACCAGTGTATCAATACCTGTAGTTCTTTCAATCCAAAAGTAATTGTGGTCTATAATTCTGAAATTCATTTTAAAAGCTAGAACACGCAAAAATTTATGTTGAACTTTTTCTAAAATATATTTATCCTGAGCAGTATATGGAGACCAAATTAGGGGGCAATATTCTAAATTAGATCTTATCAAGGATTTATAAAGCACAGTTATAGTGTGTGCAGAAAGTTCCAGACAATTACGCATTACAAATCCAAGAAGTTTATTTGCTTTTTTGGCTGTTCTATTAATATGGTCACTAAAATTTAAGTTTTCATTAAATATTACACCCAGATCTTTTATGGATGAACTATATTTTAAAGGTACATCATTAATTTGGTAATCAGATTCAAATTTTTTCTGACCCCTAAAAAAACTAATATAACAGCACTTATTAATATTAAGCCTAAGATTGTTTCTAGTACACCAATTGTATATTTTATTTAGGTCTAGTTGTAAATCGGCTCTATCCTCATCAGATTTGATGATTTTAAAAAATTTAAAATCATCAGCGAATATGAGTCCCTCACTAGAGACAAGCTCATTGATCATATCGTTAATAAATATGAGGAATAACAGAGGAGCGCAATGTGACCCTTGTGGTACACCTGAACAGACATCTATAAAAAAAGAAAACACACCCAACATATGAACACACTGTTTTCGATTAGACAAAAAGCTTTCGAACCATTTAAGCAGTTTAAAGTCAAAACCAAATATGGCAAGTTTTACCAACAATAAACTAATATCCACCGTGTCAAATGCTTTAGAGAAGTCTGTGTAGATGGAATCTAACTGCCAGCCCTTCTCTAAAGCGTAGAGAATTTTTTCCCTATAAATAGCTAGGTTGGTTGTGGTCGATCGACCTGACAAAAAACCGTGTTGCTGGTTAGACAACTTTGATTTACATTGCCATGCCAACTGGTCACAAACCAAACTATCAAATAGCTTAGGTATAGAGGATTGTATAGATACCCCCCTATAGTTCTTAATATCATTACGTCCGCCGCTTTTAAAAATAGGTACAATAAAACTATTTTTCCATAGATCTGGAAAAATACTGGAGTCATATGACTTATTAAAAAGAATACTCAGGGGTAATGATATTGTGCATATACATTCCTTAAGAAGAGCATTGGGTATACCGTCAGGGCCAGATGTGTATTTATTGGGAATGCTTTCAATTTTATTAAATATATCAATAACGGTTATTGGCCTTATGGAAATATTGGATGAAGAACAGTCAGCATTGTCCATATTTACTGCATTATGCTGTTGGTAGACAGACGAGAAATATTCAGCAAAAAGGTTGGCAATATCTTGAACATTACTAGCCGTTCTATCATCCAAATTCATCACATTCGGCAATCCATTATTCTGCTTTTTTTCATTGATAAATGACCAAAAGTTCTTCGGATTAGATTTTAACTGATTGTCCATTTTACTCAAATAACTCGAATAACAATTTTTAGCAACTTGTTTACATTTATTCCTGAGATGCGAAAAAGCCAGATAATCATTATTTAAAAGAGATTCTTTATATTTTTTATGAGCTTCCTTTTTCTGGAGAATTAGGCTTTGAAGTTCAGCACTGAACCATTTGGG
>OY294044.1:36516236-36563338 GCA_958510825.1 Brachypterus glaber
ATTTTGCATGTTTTTGAAAATCTTGAGGACCTACCTGAAAGGGTTATATTCAGATTTGACATAAAAAACAAGAACCTCATAAAAGTAATTCCATGATTTATCAGCCAAAAGCCAAAAGCTCGAGCTCTTGAATTTCGCTTAAACTTGTTCTGGTGATACTTGTATATGTCTAGTATATTAAAAACACCTTATAAAAAACTTGAATTAAAACGGAACGAAATGGGAACTCAATAAGTGAGGCGCTGCATACCAAAATTATCATTATTAGACGTTAATTAAAACTTCTGTAACTTTCTTGTTTTTTGACTTAGCCAAACAATTTGAAAAAAGTCTTAAAGGGGTAATACCATTCTTTTCAAAAAATTATATCAAATTTAAAAAATATTTTTAAAAATAATTTTTATTGGCCCCTAAACTTGTACTTAAATATTGTCAAAATTATTAACTTTAATGTAAATATTTTGTGACACTTGTGAGTAAATTTGATTGCCGCCCTTTTTTATTTAATCTATATAACCAATAAAAGCTCATAAAAACTATATTTGAAAAATTAACCCAATTAACCTAAAAATTTAATCGAAATCTGAAAAATCCTGAAAATTTAAATTTTCAGCCCTATTTTTCGGTCGGTGTGGATGAATGAAATATTCTGAAATTTGTACAGAATAATCCCCTGTATATGTACTTAATTACGAACAAAAAAAATTTAGGAGTGTTACGCCCATGTTAATGGTATAGGAAAATAGCGTTACAGGGGGGGGGTGGGGGCCCAAAATTATCAAAATTTGCGTTACGTAATACTTGAACGTTCCCTAACTTTTAAACAAGAAAAATAGCTCACATTTTTTTTGTAAGTAATTCAGTACATAGGGGGTTTTTCTGTAAAAAAATTTAAAAAAATCATAACCGACCGAAAAATAGGGCTGAAAATTGAAATTTTCAGGATTTTTCAGATTTTGATTAAATTTTTAGGTTGAGTTAGTTTTTGAAAAATAATTTTAAAGAGTTTTATTGGTTATAGTACATAGATTAAATAAAAGAGGGTGGAAATCAATCATGTCACATAATATATACCATCAAATATTAAGAAAAAGTCAATATTTGCTCCGATCTAACTTTTAAACAAGGAAAATACCTAATAACTTTTTTTATACGTAATTAAGTACATATATAGGGTGTTGTTCTGTTTTCAGAATTTTTCATTCATCCCCACCCACCGAAAAATGGGGCCGAAAATTTAAATTTTCAGGATTTTTCAGATACTGATTAAATTTTTAGGTTAATTGGGTTAATTTTTGAAAAATACTTTTTATGAGTTTTTATTGGTTATAGTACATAGATTAAATAAAAGATGGTGGAAATCAATTTTCTTCACAAGTGTCACAAAATATTAAATAAATTTTACAATCAAATGTTAAGAAAAAGTCAATATTTGCACCGCCAATCGTTTTTTATTCGCAATAAAAGGTCACGTGACGTTTATAACTTGTGATTAATATTAATTTTGTATTTTTTTACTTACTTTAAATATTAAATTGTCCTTGCTCCTCATCTGCTTTATGGGTTTTTGTATTCACGTGTTTTAAAATATTAGTTTTTCTTTCCCAAGTTAAGTCAAAATGTGCAGTGTAAAATATTGCTGTCGAACTCTAGTTCTAGATAATCTTCAATCCACGATTTAACCGTAGTAAGTAATGGTTTTACGAACATTTTATTAAGGGATTTAACTAATTAAATGAACGGTGACAAATAAATATTAGAATAGGCCCAATAGGTATGTATATTAAAAAAGAATTCTTTTTTAATATACATAACTTATGGGCCTTTTTAAAAATTAGAGCAAAAAAGAAATTAATTCGCATTGCTAAGATAAGTCAAACAAAATGACTCAATTTAAGGCCTATCCAAAAGCTTGCATAAGAACAGAAAACATAAGAATGCGATGCCGTGATTAATTTACAAGATACATGGCGGCACATCAAGCCAATCACGGCATCGCATTGTTATGTACTATGTTGTTATGCGAGCCTGTGGATATACCCTTACTTGCAATAAAAACCTTGTTTCCGCATGCGCGTGATTGTAACCAATAAAATAACGTACATGGTACACGCTTGATCTTACATCTCACTTCTTTCGTCGCACGCAAACAAGTTTAGAGCTTTTAGATCTCTGCAAAGTACATGTTTATAACGAGTTCAAATAGATTTCACCTTCCAGTCACCTCTTCACAAATTGAATAAAACACAAAAAGATTTCGTCGGTAGTTTGCTTTTTCTACAAACACTATATGTTTTAGTTGTCTAATTTTGTATTTTATTTATATTTTATTTATAATATAAAAAAAAAGATTTGAGTAAAAATCATAATTTCGAAGAAATTTTTAAAAACATTTTTCACGAGTCACGTGAGTGGTTATTGCAAATAGAAAAGGATTGGCCAGGCAGATTTTTTTAACTTGATAATAGTTATACACAGCCACCATGTTACAATACTATTAAATAAAATTTGGATTATTTAAAGGTCCAACTAAATCATAATTTTCGGATCTGTTATGTTTTTTTTTTTAATTTTCAACGCTAGGGGATTTTCATAATACTTATATACTTTTCTTTGTAAATGTAGTAGTTTGATAGCTTATAAAACATTTTTATAAAATTATTATTAATTTTTTGTACCCGGCTATGGATTTTGACGTCACGACTCGGTAAAATCCGATCTCTAGTAATTAAGTACTTACTTATATAGGGGTTTGTTCTGTAAAAATTTCAGAATTTTTCATTTATCCCCACCGACCGAAAAATGGGGCTGAAAATGTAAATTTTCAGGATTTTTCAGATTTCGATTAAATTTTTAGGTTAATTGGGTTAATTTTTGAAAAAATAATTTTTATGAGCTTTTGGTTATAGTAGATAGATTAAATATAAGAGGGCGGAAATCAAATTTACTCACAAAATATTTACCATCAAGGTAACTAATTTTGACAATATAAATTATTTTTAAAAATATTTTTTAAATTTTATATAATTTTTTTAAAAGAATGGTATTACCCCTTTAAGACTTTTTTCGAATTGTTTGGCTAAGTCAAAAAACAAAAAAGTTGCAGAAGTTTTAATAAACGTCTAATATTAATAATTATGGAATGCAGCGCCTCACTTATTGAGTTCCCATTTCGTTCCGTTTTAATTCAATTTTTTAATATACTAGACATATACAAGTACCACCAGAAAAAGTTTAAGCGAAATCTAAGTGGTCGAGCAACAATCTTAATAAAAATAGGGCGAAATATCGTGGAATTACTCATAAGGTTATTACTTCTATAGAATCAATCTATCTTTTGTCATAAAACATCTGCCAGAGGTTGACTTTCGTGGGCTTCTAATAGTCCGTCCACTCTGTTAGAAAAATAATATAATATTCATTAAATTTAAATTTGTGGTATGGCAGGTGGTTAAAGAAGCCTTTGGACACAGAGACGTATAATATTAATTTTTCATTGGTTTTGGGTACGACTTAAAAAAATTTAAACTGAGTATACAGGGAGCACCAAAAGTAAGTTTACCAATTTAAAACTATTTGGCAAAAAAAAAACGCGAAATAAAAAGTAATAACTAGTTTAACATTTTCGTTCAAGTGGGGACCTGGACTCAAGTCTCAATTTTACTCTACTTTTGGATTTGTTCAGTTAAAATAATTTGGGACCTGAATTAACGACACATTTTAAGATTGGACAAAAAAGTTCAACATGTCCGTCTTGTGGGCCACCCGGTATAATATACAGGGTGTTACATATGACGTGCTAATATTTCAGGGTGTGATTCCTTACCCAAAAATAAGAAAAAAAGTTACTATAAACATATGTCCTAAAATGACTCGTAATGGAGCTACGCCTCTTCAATGGGGGTTCCACACCGATTTTTGTTTAATAACTCAGAAACCCTTTGTGTTAAAGCAATGAGACTTTGCATGCGGACTAATCTTAATAAGGACCATCTTGGTATCTTATTTTTATGTGCCTACTTTATCCAGGGGGTGTGCGAAATGGAGGGCCTTATTAGGTTTTTGTCCAAAACATTTTTCTGTGTAACTTTTTGTGATTTTATTTTTAGAATATGATATCAAATTACATAAAAAGGTACTCTTGTTGTAATATTGTAGGATTAACCGTTTTCGAAAAAAAAATAATTTGAAATTTTACATTATGGAACACCCTGTGTAGGAAATAGGTATACATAAGTATAATTGCTATTGTAAAGTAAATCGAGTTTTGTCAGTACCATTTCTCGGTACTTGATTTTTATTGTACGGGGAATCCCAGTACCACTACTAAGAATCTACGCGTTTAACCCTTCGTTAGGCGCGCGGTCTACGATCGTAGACCATGCTTTTTTTTAGCTGGGTAACTTTTTACACGGAGTGTTTACGCTTGCGCCCCTTCGAGTAGCTGTGCATTATGCATCAATCTATTAGATCAGTAATAATTCACACTTTGAATGGGTATAATATTGTTTTTATTCGTATTGAAACCTGCCTGGTCTACAATTGTAGACCGCGCGACTAACCACGTTACCTTTTATTTTTGCATTTTTTTATTTTGTGTAAGTTTTTATGTTTTCTTTTTGTGAATATTGTTTTTCAAAGTTAGTTTATTAGTTTAAAGATAAATTAAAGATACAATATGTCTTTACCACCAAAAAAAAACAGCGGTTTATAGGAAGACACTGGCACGAGTCTTTTTGGGCATGAAAGAGCTCAGACGTAATGTTTTTGATAAATAAGGTAATTTTCTGTTCTATAAGACTAAAAATTACTTTGGACACTAAATGTGCCTAAGAAGGGAAAATAAATCGAAAAAAAAATGCTCAAAATATCATCAACTACGATTGCAAAGAGCACATGTACAAGGCGCAAAATATTGCATGATTTCGAGTCAAATTTTATAATATTTTTTTCTTTTAATTTAGGTGTTTTTTATTTTTTTTATAATCGTACATGTTAAAATAAAAACAAATGTTTTAGTTTTAGAAAGTTTTTTAAGTTATTTTTATTTTTTTTTTTACAAATTACCGTACAGATGTAAAATATATATTAGAATTGTATTACCCTTAACACTGTAGCGAAACCATTATTACCGGCTAATAATCACAAACACCCGCACTCATAGATGTCAGTGAAGGTACCTTAATTTAATTTTTATATTTATTCGTTTTTATAACAAAAAACACCTAGCGTTTTTTGTTAACTATATTTTATCGAATTGCCGCATTTCACTCCTGGTCCAGTGCTAATACAAGAATGAACCTAAGGTTAAATCTAAATCTAGTTTCCTAACTAAAGTTAAAGTGCGCCCGGTCATTTTCTATAATAGCTTGGATAATAAAGTCAACTCAACCAATCCACGTGTTTTACCAGCCCGACCCTACCAAAACCCCGAGATATTTGCCCATTACAAAAGGGTCTCGTCGCAACTTGACTACCAATCGTGGAGCTGGTTACAAATTTTGCTAAAATTTGCTGAAATTTCTGCTGAGAAAAGCATGGCTTTTAACTCGCCACCACCCACTGGTGCCCGACCCAGACGCCTGGTACACTCACCCAGAACAGGACCTAGGGTAACTGAACAGCAATTAAACAGCCAAGGTAGGATCTTTCCTGTTTTTACTACTTCATCCGAAATATTTTCAACGACAACTTTACCCACGTTTAGTGCAGGGGCACCGTCCTATACAGGGGCGGCCTGTTTTTTTCCAACGGCAGAAAGCGAAGCGCGTAGAAGCCGTGTTCCCCAGTCGCCCGCCGAAAATGCAGATCCTCCGCCGTACTCGAGGACATATAATCCTGAGTTACCTCAAGTTATGTATCCGCCACCGTCACAAGAAGACATCTTACGCCTAGTAACAACAGTAGTTGAATCCATGAGAAACTTAAATTTAAATCCTTTAAATGAAAATCAAAATAATGTTAATAATCAAAATTTTTGTAATATTTCTCCGGCCGAGGCTGGTAAATTTTTACCTATTTTTGATAATGATAACTCAGTACACCCAGTAGAATTTTTAAAAGCACTTGAAGGGTACTTAGATATAAATAATATGCCTTTTCAAAGAATTTCAGTTATTATTAGCAGCTTGTTAAAAAAATCCGCTAAAACTTGGTGGGATGCCTACTCAAATTCTTTTCAAAACTATGAACATTTTAATAGGGAATTTAAAAGGTACTTTTGGGGTCGCGAACAACAATCTAGGGTTAAATCACAGTTAGATTTAGGAAAATATGAACAAGGTTCCTTCACTGACTATTTTAATCACTATGTAGTTCTCGCAAAACATCTCCAACCCCCGCTTTCCGAAGAAGACCTTATAGATATCATAGGTGCGCATTTTCCACCGAACGTGTCATCTGCCCTTATTGGCGTAAATACCTTAAATGACGCAGTTTATAGATTAAAACAAGCCGATAACTTTATAAACTCAAAACGTAATCAAAATACATTGTACACAGAAAAAAATAAATATAACGATAACTCAAAAATAAATAAACAAAACTTTAATCCTAATTTTACACAGCACAACAAAAATTTTAATAGAAACCCACGTCCGAATATTTCAACTTTGGACGTTGAAAATGAACTACACTCGGAAAACGAGGCGGAGTCCCAAAACTAAGTTCCGATTCGGGTACTCCGCCCTCAGGAACTAACATACTAACAAAAAATAACCCAACAGAAGAACTTCTTGAAGAGTGTGACTTTGAGCACGGAATTATAGATAATCGATCGCCAACAATAGAAATAAAAATCTTCGATTTTTGGTTTTTAGCCCTTGTTGACAGTGGATCGTCTATCTCAGCAATTTCTGAGGACTTGTGGAATCAGATAGCTCAGTTTCGTGATCAAATTCCATACTTTAAGTGTTCTGGCATTCGAGTTGTTGGAGCATTTAAATCCAAATATAAAAAAGTTAAAGTTCAAAGTGACATTCCTTTTTCTATTTTAAACGAAGAATTTACACAAGAATTTTTAATTATTCCGGGGCTAACTTTCCCGGTTATATTGGGGTGTGATTTTTTAAGGAATTCACAGGTTATCATTAATTTAGCAGAAAAACATTTAGTAGTAAAAATTAATGATAAATTTATTATGGTTCCCGAAAAAAGTAATAAGCATGAAAACCTACAAACCGTTAGTATGTGCAATATCGTAAACAACAACAAAAAAATTTTCATTTATAAAAAACAATACAAATAAATTTCAAGGTACAACGCAAAAAATACAAAATAAAAAGTTTGTACAGGGAACTCCAACAAACATGAATGACTCATCTTTGTATGAAGCAGCCCTTTCAGACCCGAGTAATAAATTTTATGAAACTTTACAAAAAACAAATTTATTGGAAAATGAAAAAATTATTTTCTTTAATTTATTAAATAAATATTCAAATATTTTTTCGGACATTCCAGGGCGTACTCACTTATATACTCACGCCATAGAACTTATCGACGATAAGCCATTTTTTGTAAAGCCGTATCCGATCCCGGTTGCTCACAAAGAGGCGTTTGACAAAGCCATTACTCAAATGGTGGAGTGGGGGGTCATCGAAGAGGCTCCGTCCAAATATATTTCGCCATTAATGGTTGCAGTTAAGCGCGATGGCAGTGTACGTGTTTGTCTTGATGCCCGTCACCTAAATTCCAAAATGGCACCTGATTTCCAGCGAACTCTTTTAGTCGAGGAGTTAGTTAGACGCATGGGTCGTAAAAGGGTTATGTCCCTCATCGATTTGTCACATGGTTATTGGCAAATAGAGGTCAGGGAAAAAGATCGACAATTTTTAGGTTTTTTGGTGGGAAATAAAACTTACCGTTTTCGGGTTTTACCGTTTGGTATACGAACGGCCGTAAGTGCATTCACCCGAGCAATGGACGCAATATTCGGAACCGACTTTGAAGATTTCTTATTCAAATACATCGATGATATGGGTGTCGCCAGTTTGAATTTTGAGGAGCACATTAAACATTTGGAGAAAGTTTTTTGCCAATTACGCGCAGCAGGGCTTACTGTAAAATTACGTAAATGTAGGTTTTTTCAGTCCGAGTTGTCATATTTAGGTTACATCATTAGTGGTGAAACTGTGCGCCCTAACCCAGAGCGCATCCAGGCTCTTCAAAACTACGTTCGTCCGAAAAACATTAAGCAGCTTCAATCGTTTTTAGGTCTTTGCCAGTACGACCGCATGTTTTCTAGCCGTTTTGCTGAGCTTTCAGCGCCGTTAACGCAACTTCTTAGAAAAAAAACACAATGGAAGTGGACTAATGAACAAGAAAAGTCTTTTCAGGGTCTTAAGGGTCTTTTACAGGAAGAAGCGTTACTCTACCATCCTGAGCAGTCCCATCCCCTACATGTGCAGACCGACAGCAGTGACATCGCCGTTGGAGCAATTTTATTTCAGGTGATAGGGGGCAGTAGAAAAGTTGTAGCTTATGCATCACGTCTGTTACTTGACCGAGAAACCCGTTATGGAGCTACGGAGAAAGAAATTTCTGCAGTTTTATTCGCTTTTCAGAAATGGAGAGTCCATTTAATTGGCGCTAAATTTTTTCTCCATACCGACAATAAAGCAATTACGTACATCAATAAATGTCGCTTGCTATCTGACAGAATTTCTCGCTGGGTGCTGATTCTACAAGAATACTGGTTCGAGCCTATCTTTGTTTCAGGACGAGATAACATCCAAGCTGACGCGTTGAGCAGGTACTCCATCGGACGGCCTCCAGTCCCAAAAGACAAATGTTTCCAACTATTGTCCATACAAAAACTTCCAGAAGTCTTACAGAGAACTTTAGTCGACATTGAAAACTTACAAAATAATGATGAAAAGCTTCAAAATATTAAACAACAATATGCAAATGATGAAAAACTTCGCCGACAATTCATCATTCACAACAATATTTTATACAAAGCAGGTAGCAGAACGGACGAGTACTTATTGTGTATCCCCCGTAACTTAATACCACAATTTATTGTTGCATATCACGATGCATACGGCCATTATGGTGTGTATAAAACCTGGATCGCCATGAGAGACGAGCTATGGTGGACTAACATGCACCGTTCTATAAAAAAACAGCTTAAAAGCTGCGATATCTGTCAGAAGAGTAAAATCTCAAGTTTACCACAACCTGCGCAAATGCAGATTGTCCCCAAAAATAAAGAAGATATTCTAGCAGTAGATGTACTGGGACCCTTGATCCCTAGTAGGGGCGGCGTTTCATACATCTTTGTGGTGTTAAACTTGTTCACAAAATTTGTGGCGTTATACCCTATGAAAAACGCTACAGCAAAAACTATGGTAAACCGTATAGTCAATGACTACTTCCCAATCCACGGTATTACAAAAAGATTACTTCAGGACCAAGGGACACAATTCAAATCCAATCATTGGAAAAATACCCTGACCGAGCTGGGGGTACAACTAGTGTACACATCGGTTCGACATCCCTGTGCTAACCCGTCAGAGCGGGTAATGAGGGAACTGGGCCGACTACTAAGAACATACTGTAACGAACGTCACTCCCGTTGGGCTTGGGAAGTCCCCAATTTCATAGAATTCCTAAATTGTGTGGTGCATGAGAGTACAGGATTTGCTCCGTGCGAATTACAATTGGGTGTCGAACGTCCCAAACTTTTACCAACATTTCTTCAATATCCTGATGACAAAGAAGAAATTTCCCAAAATGCAAAGTTAATCTTAGCTAACGCAACTTTGCGCAATAAAGCCGCTAAACGGGCTTATAAAAATCCTGGAAAACCCTATTATAAATTTCAGCCAGGGGACTTGGTTTTACTTAAAGCCAACAACATTTCTTCTAAAATTCGAGCAGAAACTAAAAAAATGTTATTACTTTTTCAGGGTCCATTTAAAATCAAAAAACAAATCAGCGATGCAACTTATGTACTTATTAACGTGGAAGATGACACGGAACGTGGAACCTTTCACGCCTCACAATTAAAAAAATATCATGATCCAACATAGTGCTCAGAAAGATTTTTTCTCAGAATTTTTTTTTTTTCTGAGATTTTTTTTTCTGATCCCATGTTTAGGGGGGGCAAAGATGTAGCGAAACCATTATTACCGGCTAATAATCACAAACACCCGCACTCATAGATGTCAGTGAAGGTACCTTAATTTAATTTTTATATTTATTCGTTTTTATAACAAAAAACACCTAGCGTTTTTTGTTAACTATATTTTATCGAATTGCCGCATTTCACTCCTTGTCCAGTGCTAATACAAGAATGAACCTAAGGTTAAATCTAAATCTAGTTTCCTAACTAAAGTTAAAGTGCGCCCGGTCATTTTCTATAATAGGTGAGTCTTTGCCAGCCTCCCCCGTTAACATTTGTAAAATCATAATTTTCTATAATAGCTTGGATAATAAAGTCAACTCAACCAATCCACGTGTTTTACCAGCCCGACCCTACCAAAACCCCGAGATATTTGCCCAACCACAAAAGGGTCTAAGGGTCTCGTCGCAACACTTACTAAAACAATAATAATTTAAAAAAAATATGTAAATAACTTTTAAATTCAACCAAATTAATAACATAAGATATTTGGTTTTTAAAAATATAAATGTGTTTTTTTTTTAAACAAAAAATAAAATGGTCTACCAGTGTAGACCGCGCGCCTAAACACGTTACAAAAAAAGGCGCGCCTAACGAAGGGTTAAAAAATATTAAAAAACAAAATTGTGATAATAATTAACTTTTCTGTAATTGTACGTTGTTTTAAAGAATGTTTAATTATAATTTATAACTTAAAAATAGTAAATTGGGCCCTGATGCAAAAGCAACTAACCCACAAATCCCTATTGCTCACGTGTACATTTGTACAAATAATTGAAATGACACCTTTGGGAAGTGGGTATATCTTAGATTTAAAATATAAAAAATATATCTTAGATTCAAAATATAAAAGGAATTAGATTCAGAATATAAAAGGAAATATAATCTTTATAGTTTTTTTTTTCGATGACAGAAAGTTCTAGGAATATGACCCTAACTTTTTTCTTTCTTTAGAGCCCTTAAAGAAGCAAATAGAATTTCCAAAATCTCAGCAAGTTAATAAGTAGTTTCCTAGACCTATACTTACCAATTATAATTATATACACACATTATAACTAAAGGTCACTAAATCAAACTTCATAGATTCATACTTTAAATTTTAAGGTTTAAAATATCCATTGTTTAAACGTTACTTGCCCCTTTGTATATTTTGATGTATTTATCACAATACGTTCTCGAGTTATTTGGTCAAAAAATTTCGGTCCGAGAATTTTTTTTTCGCGGCAATCACTTTTTAAATTAAGTATGAAAATCATAAAAGTTGAAAATAAATACAGAAACATAAATGTGTGTTTATTTTCAACGTTTATAACTAATAACCGGATTATCCCCGGAGTATGGTAATGATAGGGGAAAGTAATATTTTATGTTTACTTAAGAAAATGTTGCCTTACATATTTTAAACGAAGTTAAGGTACCAGACGCGTAGCGTGCTCTAAGGTCGGTTGTTAAACAACACCTGCAAAGGTAATATGGGTACTTCCCTATACCTTAAGATGGGTCGGTACCAATTCATAAAAATAAGGGAATGGTAGGGGCCGCTGTTTTGGCGGTTAAATGTGGGTGCGGAAGATATATGTAGTTTAACACAAGTGTTGAACTTACTTAATCCATACGCCTGATTTACCAGGGTATGTATTCTCGGGATCGAGAGAACGCATTCCCAGGAGAAAGGTAGTGTGGGTTGCATATTCTTTCTCTCGAAACGCAAAACTACTTATTCTTGAACTTCACTTCGCACGAAAATTGAGGAACTTTACTTCTACTACTCGAGATCGTGAGAAGCGGTCGTTCACGGAAATTTTGACATATAAGTTAGTCGCGCGCATTCGAACATAACCCTATTTTTGATTTGGTTTTGTGTTGTTAATTTGAATACCGTTTTGTTTTATAATAGTTAATCGTAATTAATAAAAGATTTTTTATATTTATAAATTATTATACATATTATGATAATAATAATATAACGATGGATGATTTGGAAATTGTGGGGGCTGTTGCCCTTTTGGGAGATCTACAAGATGCGGAAGACCAAATGGTGAAAATTTAGAAGGATTTTTTTTTGCTAACTGCTAGTTGGCGCAGATCTTTTTCTGGTTTTATTTTTAGTCATTTCTTACTAATAATATATTATACTTCATATATTAATTAAAAAAATATTTAAACCCCAGCAACTTGTTTACAAATAATGAAAATAATGACAGCCTGCGCACGCAAACTCGTGTTGCATAATCTGATTGGTTAAAATCAGCTAAAATACTTGGCAACGCTGCAGCTGGCTGCAGAGATCCCATCACGCTCCCTGCTCTTCAAGAATAGCATTTTTTAACTTTGGGGAACTTTGATATGATGTGATCAGTTCCCTTCCTACGAAAATTGTTCACGTTCTCTCGAGCCCAAGAATAGATACCCAGTTCGTTCTGTCCACTACCAAGTTGTTTACTTCGTACAATTTTACTTTTTTTTTCCGCAGCTTGTGTTACTTCCTGGAACCATGCTTTTCTTGGTCTTCCTTTTGCTTTTTTTTTAGCTTAGTGTTAAACTTACCTGCAGGTACGGTTAAGCCAAGATTATAAGTTACGTTATAACGATGCAGGGGGTCTCTATTTTTGACCATTCTCAAAAATAATTCGCATCCGCAGTTGCTATGATATTTAATGTGTGATTGGTTGTATCATAGCAACTGCGTATGCGAATTGTTTTTGCGAATGGTCAAGAATAGAGATATAGGTTCAAGAATTAGTTTCTACCATATTTATTTCCGAATGAAAACATTGTTAAGATTTAATAGTTTTTATATGCAAACAAGAAACAAATTGCTTTTACACTGCAGTGTTTGCATGCATTACTAAGTTCTGCCGTTTTTTTTTAAACATTAATAAGTTTTATCAAGGTAGGCATTGAAATCGTAAATTTTACATCATATTATTTTGACAAAAGATTTTAAAAGTTGGGTTAAGCTTTTAACAAAAACCGTCTAGGGTAAAATACAGTAAGTACTGGCTTTTTTGTTAGTTTTTTGTATTGTACTATTTAAATTATTCTTATAATGCTTTATAATTAGAAAAGTTATGTAAATTAGGTTGTTTTATTTTTCCGGTGAATTTTGTTCTACTACTTAATTTTAATTTTTAGAAAAAAAAAACATCAAAGCGGATACTGTGTTTTAGCTTTGATATGTTTTGAATTTCACAAATAAATAACCTTACTTTAAAAATGAATTCTTACCTGTCAAACTAAATCAAACTATGTTGTAAAATGTACGATTTCAATGCCCACCTTGATAAAACCTATTAATGCTTTTTAAAAAAATTCGGCAGAGTTGTAGTGCCTAACTAGACCGATAAGAAGCGCAAATTGTCGGAAAAAAATTGAAGAATGAATTACAGAAACAAATAAACCTCGGACATGTACTGTTCTTGACGGTACTTTTTACTTTCGATCTTTTTCATAATCGATTATTTTTCCTTTGAATCAATCTTATATAATCGAACAATTTTACAGTCAAAACTAAAAATGAACCTTAATTTTCTGAAATCTACCACGTTTTGTGACCGAAGCACATCAAACACCACGTGCACTGCTGATATCTGAAGTCGCCAATGCTAAACTTTGTCTTTGTCTATTCCTTGATAGACATTGGTTTGCTTATACAATTATTAATCAAATCGATATTTTAGTTTTGATTTTGAATCGATTATCAGAATCGATTTTTTTGTATAAGATCCGCATCCCATGTTTGCAAAAATAACTTATCAATTGCGGAAGTCAGTTCAAGGAAAGTACTAGTCCAGGACAAGTATCTGTTCTTTGATCTACTGCTGTAAATATATGGATCGCGTAGCCGTACCGTGATTGATACTATTTTTAAGTAGAAGAAATAAAGCTACAAATTTTGCATACATTTGCTATCTTAATTCAAAAAAGGCTTTTTTTGGACTAGCTAGTACTGTTCTTTATCTGACCGATTCAGTTAGAAATATGTAGTAAAAAATGTTATTCGTAACACAGAATTATTTCATAACATTAAGGACTGAAGTAAATGCGATGATATTATAGTATATTAAAGTACTAGTTTTATAACATACATTTTTAGCGCAGTACAAGAGAACAAGCCGCTTGCGGCGAGTTTTCTAAAGTACCAATAACGTGTACAATTTTTTATATTTTGCTCTAAAATTAAAAAAAAACTTACATTTAAATTGATGACTGATTTAGGCATTTTTGTTGGCATTACAGTTTATACCATGTTTAAAATTCCAAGAACAACTGATGTTTTGATATATTTTATAATATTTTAATTTTAATTAACCAAGCCACAATTTTAACACGGTAAAAAATAACCTAAACACAAAATTTTGTAGAAAATTAAACTTTTTGCCAACCCAAAAGAAAAAAAAAAGTATAGATCTCTTATGGGCCTATAAGAACACGCAAAATACGTGTGATTATGAGCTTATAAGAGTCGCAAAATAAAAAATAAATATTTACACTATAAAACGTAGTTTATTTTAGCACTCAACGTTTAACAATAACCCTGTAATTGGGATAATAATTAATTAAATATAGGGGGAAATACCCATGAATGGGGCAATTTTTGTTTTTTTTAGAAATGCTTTTAGTTTTAGTAAAAATAAATTTTTTAGGTTTAACACATGGGCTGTATTCTTTTATTTCCAAACATGAAAACTAAAATAAAAATACGTAAAAAAGATTAAAAATAAAATTTTGATGCTGTTTAAAAAAAAACAAAATTGTCCCATTCATGGGTATTTGCCCCTACCTATAAATAATATACCTACCTATTAAATATATATATTTTGGTCTCTTACTATTCAAAGCTGTAATTGAGTATTTTCTCACTACATACTAGTTTCCCATAGGATTTATAATTTTAAAGTGTTGTTCAGACAAGTTACCTATCGTTACCTATTCAAAAAGGAGAAAATACTATTTCACTTAATTTGTTATAATCAGTCGCTTGTTAATTTATTAAACGTCATAAACAGTAGAGACATCTCATCTGGGCTTTGCTTCAAAAAGCAAAAAAGACGATCAAAGAACAAACTAATTCTAGATGAAATAAACTTATATGGTATACTATTTTTTATCTATACCGTGGTATCAACAATCATCCAGTTGTATGATAAAGACACATGTGAGTTTGTCGTGATTTATACCATACTTAAATGTAGTTTTTGTTTGGCTGGTACCAGTTTTAATGATTACATCTAGTGCTTCAAGATCATAAAAAATCTTAAAGTCTAGACCTGTGCTAGACTAGCTCTGCTAGGGAGGCTGTAGATTCATAATGCCGCACCCTTCTAAAAGATTGCCCCACCGCGTCTGAAATTTTTTCGACCATCAATCAGTCGGGTTTTCGAACTCTAGATGTTGTTTTGGCTTGTGAATAAGTTTTGTCTAGTGAAGCCAAATTTTATCGTTTTGTCTATGATAATTAGATGTTTTAGTTAATAGTGCGTGTCTGTGATATTTATTAGACTGCTGTGGATTACAGTGGATTGGATAGGTCAGGCAATTTTAAATAAGGGTATGTAATTGGATAGGTACCTACTTCCGCGATAGGTCAGTTATGCATATAAAACACGTGGAAACATAACCTTACTTTTAACTTAAAAGTAAGGTTATGTTAATAGTTCCAAGTTGTTTTGTTCTTTATACAAGTATGCCTACTATACTCTAGTTGTTTTACAATTTAAGAAGTGCCACGTTGTAACTGTCTGCCTTTTTCACGTGTGCCAAAACTTTGTGGGTAACCGCGACGGAATTATTAAGCTTTCTCTTTTCAATTCATTAATTAAAATGAAAAAGAGATAAATACCGCAATAAATACGGTTATCACCAAACATTTGACAACAATCTGACCAATTCATTAAAAATGGTCGGTGAGAAAAGATGAATGGTTCTACAATTTTGGTTCAAAAAATTAGTCACATCATAATGTTAGGCACAAAAAATGGCAGGGGATGGTCTACACTGATTTGTTTTAACCTCCACTAGATCTAACAAATTTAACATACAATTTATAGAGAAAACTATATGATTCACATTTAAGGAATCACCCGGTACATATTATACTTAATATTAAAATAGCGATTTATGTTTTGAATAATTTAAAATGAATTGAATGGAAAAAAACCCTTGTGTGTCTAAATTGGTAAAGAAGCCAACTCGGTATAATAGTATGGAAATTTATTAATTTTATTGTACGCTTTTACAGGTAAACCACTCTATAAATAACCTTGTTTTCGCATGCGCGCGATTACCACGAATGAAAAACTCCACACGTGACATCAGGAGTACGCTTCTAGTTATTTTATTGGATTATCATTGCGCACATGCGGAAACGAGCTTATTTTTAGAGTGGTTTACCTGTATTTGGTTTACTTTCTTGTGTGTTAGTTGGTTTGTTTGTCAGTTTAACTCTCAGTAATTTTATTTTGCATACATTTTTATTTTTTACTTTCTCAGCAAAAAGTTAACGCATGCCGGTTAACAGGCATGTTATTTTCGACAGCGTGCTTTTAAATTTAGAATATACATATTTAGTGATTCTTAGTACCTGCCTAAAAGCTTGTTTCAATGAATTTTATTGTTCAGTTTGTTTTTCGAAAGGTCGGCTATCTTCAAAAATATATTCCTTCTGGGAAACTGACCAATTTTAAATTTATTATTCGGCGCCTTTCACACTACATACGAAAAAGGTTAATTTCATTTAAGAAAATGCCTTTTGATGTAATGCCAGCAAAAGAATACTTTCCCCTGTAGTGATAGGTTCAAACGAAAAGTCGTTTTTTTTTTATTTTAAGTTTTTTTTTTCGAAAAATTGTATAAAATAGTCTACCTCCTTACTCCACCCTGTTTTTTACCAAAAACAATCCCAAACTCCAAACTTTGGATAAGGAACCTATGGTCCAAAGTCTTTGGCTCAAAACGTTCTCGGGTTATTGTGGTCAATACAAGGGCGTAGATGAGGGGGGTAATGGGGGTAATTACCCCCCTCCCATGGCATGGGCGCCAATTATTTAGTTTGCAGGGCGCCAAGTTTGGTAGAAACCGTCAGGGACAAAGCTTTTGTCTTAGGGTATTTTTTTGGGCGCCGTGATATTTTTTTTTGCTGGGGCGCCACGTTTGGTAGAAACCGTCAGGGACAAAGCTTTTTTTCTTGATGGCATTTTTTTGGGGGGGCAATTTTATTTTTGTAGGCGCACAAAGCTTTATTTTAGGGTATTTTTTCTTTTGCTAGGGGCGCCAAATTTTAGGCTTGAAAGGCCGGCCCTG
Source organism: Brachypterus glaber (assembly GCA_958510825.1). Lineage (NCBI taxonomy): Eukaryota > Metazoa > Arthropoda > Insecta > Coleoptera > Kateretidae > Brachypterus > Brachypterus glaber. The sequence goes on from OY294044.1 coordinate 36,533,662, forward strand.
CCCCCCGCCTCATGGAAGAAAAATATCTACGCCCTTGGGTCAATAATTTCCCGGATAAACCGAACTATTTTTGTTTTCACGGTCAATAAAAATTTGTTACGTACATAATATGTAAAAAAATAATAAATAAAATAAAAAATATATTATATTTTTTTACTAAGGCAAGACTTTTTTCGGGAAAAGTAAATTTATTCTTAAAAGAAATACTATACTCAGTTCAGCAGCAACACTGATCAATTATATTTATGATTCATAATAAAGTTAATATTTTAGTTTTAAAATATTTAACCGGTTTACGATTGCGTAACAAATATTTTTAGCCTATAAATATTGTACAGGGTCGGCTTCTAATATCAAATAGTATGGATAGTAGCGACCACAAGTTATTTGAGGTACAACAATAAAGAATATTTTTCAGAAAATATACTTTTTAGTTTTCTTTTCTGAGGTAATTTTAATTGGTAATGATCTGTCAACTGCTAAAATATTTTAAATTCGGCCCTGCCTTCAATAGAAAAAAATCAATATGGCCACTTAACTATGAAATTCGTGATCCAAATCTAAACCCATATAAAATTGCTTTGAATTATTTGGTATATTCTTCGTTTACAGTTCCTTTTATGAATTATTTTTTACGGGTGGAAACAACCTTTACGCGTGGAAACCCCTTATAGCACCACTTTTTTTTTTCAGAAAAGAGGTTGACTTTTCACCATTTTTAGTCTGCACTGAAGGGCAGTAGCAAGTAATGTTAAAAAGATAAAAAAAAACACTTTATTTTCTACAATATGAGTCCGGTCGAGTTAACTCGGGTAGACTGAAAAGAGCCCACCTACTTTCAACGAGTGGTTAAAATCGAACGAAAAATTAAAAAATGTTTTTGTATGAGGTTTAGAATGTCATAAAAGAGAAAATGTGAAAAAAGTGGGCATCTGTCGGTCTGTCTGTGTTTGTCTGTTTTTTTTGTAAACCTTATAACTACATAACTATTTATAACCTCTATATTGGTCATTAGAAAGAGATTAATAGTTGAAGCAAATTAGACGAAAAAACGACGAATAGAAGAAATAATGTATATAGTTTTGAAATTTTGATTGTGAACTCCCAGTAGGAACCCAAATACAGATCCAAAGTGTTTTATGAAAAATTCAGCTTATTTGAAATAAATTTTAATATAAAGCCTATTTTAAACCTTTTTTGTAATAAAACAATTTTTTCCCACGATTATTTTACTTTTTGGCTTTATTTGTTCGTATTCGATTACTGAACAAGAATTAATATAAACAAGAATTTTTGATGGAGGTGAAAATTTTAGATAAATCCCTTTGTTCGTATTTGATTACTGAACAAGAATTAATTTTAACAAGAATTTTTGATTTTTGATGGATGTGAAAATTTTAGATAAATCCCGCGCCGTGGTTTTTCCAGCAAAAGCGGATGAAGTTCCCACCGGGGGGGGGGGTTTCCTACTGGGAGTTCAAAACTATAAATTATTACTTCTAAAAAGTCTAATTTGCTTAAATATATATATAACTGGAAACACACGCCATTTTGACTAACTATGACTACAAGTCAAAAAACCTGCCACTATCAATAATAAACCAACAAATGTTTTAAACATCCAAAAAGTACAAAAAATACAAGAAATCGTTTAAAACAGCAAACCAAACTAACCTCAAAATTTTATGTATGAAAAATGTTCAAAACCAAACCAAAACTTAATGTATGCAAAATGACATAGTGCAATGTTGCCGGACCTTATTTTAGAAATTCTTTATACCCTACTTATTAAATAATTTTATATTAATATCACAAGTCAACATGAATTTTGTGCCTGGGATTAGTGTACGTAATTACTATAGGTTTACTGATGATCATCCGAAAAAAAAATAATATTTCATGAAAAAAAAGCTTTTGTAGCCAGGTAAACATTATTTCAAAATCTATGGGTGATCAGTAACTGCCATGCCAAAATTTAAGAGGTGATTCTGCACCCAAATATATCAAAAAAAGTTCCTATAAAGGTTGGTCCGCAATGGGAACTATGGCCCTTTAAAATTGTAATAAAAATAAAGTTTTTAATTAATAACTCTGGTACCCTTTAAGCTAGAGCGACTAGCTTTTGCATATATACTAGTATTGATAAGGGCAATAAGTTTATGTATAATTTATAATTATAATAATAATTAAATATAATTTATTTTTTTGAATTTATCCAGACGGAAAAAATGTATTAGGCTTAACACATTTTTGCCCTAAACTTTTTTATGTGTACTTTTTTTTGGATTTTTAAAAAAATATATGGATTTCTTGACTAAAATTCCATACAAAAATGTCATACAGTGTAACACTGTAGAAAAATCGTTAAAAAAATTCAATTAAGAGGAAGTAATATTTTGTGCCACCAAAAACGTTACTTTTGCTTTCCCATTTTGGAAATTTTCAAAATTTCGGAAAGCTTTGTATTCGTGCAAAAATTTTCAAACTTTTTTTTTGCGAATTTTTGCGTTTTATAACGTTTTATGTCGATATAAATCAATTTCAAGCAAAAAAAAAAATTTCGGTCGATCGGTCTGTCCGGGAAATCTTGTAAGCACGATAACTTAAGAACGCTTTAAGCTAGAGTCTTGAATTTTGGCATGCAGGTATGTTACCAAAAGTTCTCGCTCGGGATCGTTTTTGGTGAACATTGTAGTATTAAAATTTTCTCGCTCTCGAACCGTAAAATTTTACCTTCAAATTAATTTTTCTCGAAAAAGGTTAATCCTACAGTATAACAACAACAGTTCTTTTTTTATGAATATTGACCTGTGGAATCATATTCCAAAAATAAAATTACAAAAAAGTTACGCAGGAAAAAGTTTGGGGAAAAAAACTGATAAGCCCCCATTTCGCACACCCCTGGTTAAACTTATTTTAACATGAAAATAACATACGAAGATAGGCCTTAATAACATTAGTTCACATGCAAAACCTCGTTGCTATATCTAAAAGGGTTCCTGTGTTATTAAATAAAAACGAAAATTTTTAGCCACTTTCAAAGGGGCTTACTAAGCCCCGGGCATAGCTCCCTTAGTACAATACAAAAAGAATGGCTGAAAATTTTTTTCATAAGTTGGTATACTAACAGAGAAGTTTTTACAACTATTTGAATCTCTTGAACTAGTGCCGTTTTTGAGAAAATTTTGCTTAGAATAGAAAAATAAATTTGTATAACTCATAAATTGGCCTACAAATTTTTTATAATAATAATTCGGCATTTCTTTTTGTATTTTTTCAACAAAGTACATATTAAGAATATCTAAAAAAATGTTTAGGACAACTCAAAGTATTAAGCATTATAAAAAATAGTACAGGAGAAAAATCAACTATTTCGCAAAAATACCTAAAAAGACCAATATCTCAAAAACGGTGAGACTTTGTATAAGGGTATATTTGGTCTAATATATTATAGACTCAAAATGAGCTCTTCTATCACCCCTTAAAAACTTTCTATCCATGTGCCAAACACCCTGTATATAGGTATATATTTTTTTTAAATATATTTTTTTATTATACAGACTTTTGTATAAAATTAAACAAACAATTGTCGTATGTCTTACCGATACGAAGCTATGAATTTTTGAATATTTATCGAAAATTCAAAAAGGAAAATTTTGAAGGGTCGTATTTTCCAATATTTTAAAATTTTTAAAAAATCCTTTAAATATTTTAGGTTGGTTCTTTTTTGCATAACAGAGCCAAATTAGGGTTTTTCCATAATTTTTTTTATTACAAACAACGTTAATAATTAACATTTTGCTACATATTAGGGGCTGACCATATATTACGTAACGCAATTTTTCAAAAAGATTGACCTCCTCCCCCCATGTGTAACAAACTGCCACATTTACCAACACCCCCTCTCTCCCCCTGTGTAACGCGTAGCAATATAAAAATTTGTATTTTTTTTTTCTAACATATCTTGATACAAAAATATTCATAATCAATGTCACACAGGGAAAAAATACTATGTACCTCTTTTTACACTGAGTGTCACATATAACATGTATATTGTTTATGCACAGGTACACAAAATAGTACACACATTGGTGTTCTGTGAGTACACATTCCGCGCGAAAATGTATCATCGCCGATGATTCATCGGCAAGATCACGCAAGAACAGGGCCGTAAGATTTTTTTTAATATCAATGTCAAGAGTTTTTTTACTGATTACAATATTATTTAAATATGCATAGTTTTGTCAATTTTTGTGTGAAAAGGGTAATTATGAGCCACTAAATAGTAATTTACGTTGAAATAAAAATACATCTGCCAAGCTTAGGAAATAAACATTAAATTTATTAAATTCCGTTACGTAACGTTTACCTAGACCCCCCCTCCCCCTGTCACAAACTGTAACAATTTCTCTGACCCCCTCCTAGGCGCGTTACGTAATATATGGACAACCCCTAAATATGATAAAAAATAATATATTTACAAAATTGTTAAAATATTTCCTTCATTATTTTCACTAGCTAAATAAAACAGCGTTTTCTAAATAACTTTCCTTGCTATTTTTTCAGTTATATGATTTTATTTTATTTTGCTTGCTCGGTTTTAAGATATTAAAAAAAAATAATTTATTGCTTATGAATGGAAAAAATGTAACATGAAATTTAATACGATAACATTTGAAGCCGTATTTCTCTTGATCTACTGGAGCTATTAAGATAAACAAAATATTACTTTGTGTAGAATTTAACTAAGAATCTTTCATGTAAAAACAATTTTTTTGTTGGAATTGTGGTTTTGGACTTTTTTTACAAAAAGCCAACTATACATGTTTAAAAAATGATATGCTTAATAGGCAACTTTGTTGAAGCTATAAAACGGTAAGAGTTTGAGCTAGTGAGTTCATTAAAAAACAGTTTGTAGATAAATTCTTTATCTATCTTTTATAATGGAACAGTTATTTCGTAGAGGTAAACTAAATTTAGGCCCATTTGTTTCTCGAAAAGGGCTCGGGGGATGATTTTGATATTAACGGTTTTTTAATCTCCATAAAACCCTCTACCAATCTGAGAAAAGAGTTTTTGGCGTCAGAAAAAAAAAACTTATTTTTTATTGAAGACACCTGTGTGTAATTAGCTTATAAATGTTTAAATTAATTTAATTTTGTTATTTTTAAAGTAAAATTGTAAACTGACAACGTAGATTACGCCATTTTGACTTACATCTTCTGTCTTTGTTGGGAACAAAATTACCCAACACAAAAATATTATAGAGGGCGCTATAAATTGCAGTCTGGCAACAGCGCACCTCATACAGCAGTCTACGTTACTGCGCAGTTGAGTAGAAATTCTCAATCAGGCGTCCACGTTTATGCCGAAGAACAAATTGTAAAATTATTATGTACCAAAAGTTTGTGCAAAATAAATACAAAAACAAAAAAACTACAGTCCATTATTTATCAAGAAACCGAACCAGACAGTCTTTTGTTATCTTCCCAGTTATTTCACCTACGAAAACATTGAAAGGCCAATATAGACTGTATATAACTTTTAAATGGAATGACCGATTTTAAAAATGTGCTTAACATTGGCTCAGAGTTAGGGGGGCAAAACGGGCAATTCTTACTTAGCATACCTACAGTTCTTCTGTAAACTGCGACGAAATAAAGAGTGAAAGATTAAAAAAAGTCGAATCAGGATGTGAAATTGTTGCAAATCACTTATCTTAGGTTGAAAACCGATATTTTTTCTTGATTGCTCCCATTTTTGCGTTTTTTTTATCGTGTTTCGCCCGTTAATTTCGCATGCCGATCGATTTAATGGCCAATACGAGTACATTAAATCACCGTATGTAGATATAGATTTATTTAAAAAAAGTAAAAATGCCATAAAACTTATCGGTACGCTAATTAATTTTCGATCGCCCGATAAAGCGTAATTATTAATTGGCCATGCTAAAAATGTATGGAATACAAATAAAAAATAATCTACGTTATTAAATTTTTCGCAGTCTTTACGTAAAGTACTTTTTTAAAGATTTTAAATTTTAATCTTTAAAAAAGTATCTTAGTAATTTTTGTCCCTTTTACAATATCCTTAAAACAATTTTTTACACCAAAGTAGCTACACCTAAAAGAAATTCTTCTAAAGAATTTTAAAACAACTTTCAAAAGTGTGGACTTTCTTATCTGCACGATAACTCAAAATGCTAAGGCTAAAGTAAACTGCCCTCCTTAGTTAAAACGTCCTAATTAACATTTCTATTTTCCCTAATTTTTTCGAATAAATGGCCAAATTCCCTGACTTTCAGGTTTTAATTTCAATTTCCTTAACTTTTCCCTGGTTTCCCTGGCTAGTGGGAACCCTGAAGAATAGATAAATATGGCATAGAATAACCGGTACATGCAGATAAGCCGAAAATGACAAAAATGTTAGTTATGACGTTTTAACTAAGAAGGGCAGTAAAGGATACATTATACAATTTTGTCGATATGCAAGTTCACAGGAAGCCGAAATTGATTAAACCCATTCGCAAAAATAAAAGTCACAGATTCGGTTAGTTAAATACAGGGTGTAATGGAACCCATGACCATAATTTTAGGAGAATAAGTATGAAATGCAAGAATTTAAAGAATTTATATGTGTGACAATCAGAGTTGATAATTTCATTATGATAACAGGGTCGGACAACAGAAATTTTAAATTATTATTTATTTTTGGTGAGTTTCTTTGATACAAACCTATGCCAAATAAGGTTATATGTCTGTATACAGATATAATCTTATTCAGCATACAAACTCACCAAAAATTAGAAATAATTTAAAATTCCTGTTGTCCGACCCTGTTATTCCAATGAAAATATCAACTCTGGTGACAATTCAAAAAATCATTTTTTTTATGGAATCACTCTATAAAATTAAGAATAGTCTTGTGTCTAGGTGTCCCCCTTAGGTAAGTGTCGGACCCTTCGTGTCCTTTAGCGGTAAATCGGTTTTTCTGTCTAGTTACGGTTTTGTTTGTATTGATTTCATCTATCACTAAGTATGCTTGAAATAAGGTCGATTCAGGCATAATTATCACTAACTACACTAAACTGAATTAATAAATTAAGAAATTAACAAAATTAAGAAGCATAACCTCAAATTTTATAATAAATTTTCCGTGGTATGCAACAATAAGGTAACTGCTAAATAGATAATAGGCATGTGTAAATACGACTGAATAAGTAAAACAAAAACAAATATCTATTGCCTAGGGCGATTATTATATATGCAGTTCTTGGGTCTAAAAATCGTGTTTTAAAACCAACTATCTCCAAAAGTACCTTTTATTTTCTTATGTAACTACTGTGTTTTTCCTTAACACTGAAAATGTACGAATTTTTAAATACAAAGGTGTCGCCATCTTCATTTTTATTTTGATACTTGGATAACGTTTGTTTATAACGTTTTGCACAAAAGTTAGTGTAGTTCAGAAATTCTTCTTTTTCTATGATTAATTTTAAGATTGTATCATTATTTTATGGTATATTTTATCGTTTATCTTAATTGTTGGCTACCACGAAATTTTATTATAGAATTTGAAGTTATGTTCCTTAATCTTCTTAATTTCTAAATTTCTTAATTCAGTTTAGTGAAGTTAGTGATAATTATGCCTGAATCGACCTATAGTACTTTCCATTACTGTCGGCTTTTTGATTAAGTAATGTCAACGTACCTGGTTGGTAGTAAGAAGAAGATAATTATATATAATTTCCGATTGTCCCTATCATACCGACTCTAGATCCACCCCTGCATTTTGAAAAATCAGAAACATCAGAAATTTTAATAAATTAGGGATTTTTTTAATGAAAATCAGGGTTTTTTTTAACATGGATTTTTTATGAATCACAGGCGATATAAAACAACAATTTTGGAAGTTATCTGCCCGTATCAATTAAAATTACATTGATTTTGAGCCGATAAATGTTTTTAATTGTGAAAAAGTTGTATTATATAAATGCCTAAATTTTATTATAAATTATAATTTATAATAATGTTATTTTTTTTTAATTAATGAAATTTAAAATTATTTCATTTATATAAAAAATTTATTCATGAAGGAAACGAATGTTAAGTATTAGTATAATAAAAGCGAACATCGGTTCATCATAAATTAAATCTATATGTCGGTGTAAGTGGTAGAGAAAGTAGTAGTAATTATTACTATTATAGTAGTAAATCTTTGGGTTGGCTAAAGCCGGACAACTAGGCCATTTATAGGCCTTTTTGTCGCCCCAGCCATTTACTAATTTGAGACTTCCCTAAACCTGCCCGTCCTTTCAATAAAGGTCTGGATATTGGCCCAGGGGAGGTTTCTTAGTTTCTCTGGGTCTTTGAGTTTCAAAGACTTGCAACCTGATCCTGTCGTGTCTCACACACTCAGCTAAGTAATGAGGATGTTTCATCCTCTCCACACTCTGGACATAGCTGACTTTCTAGAATCCTCATTATTGTCAGATGCTTCCTTAGCTCGCAGTGTCACGTGAGGATCCATACAAGTTGTCTAAGTGCAGTCCTTCATTTTTCCGGCAACTAGTCGGTTTTCGATTTGCTTTGAAGTAGCTATAGGTAAACCACTATAGAAAAAACCTGATTGGCGCATGCACGCGTTAACACTAATACAATAACAAGAATGAGGTGACCTGATGTCACGTATTCAGTATTTCATTGGTAGTAATCGCGCTCATGCGAAAATAAGATTCTTTCTAGTGGTTTACCTGTACACCAAATTATTTTTTTGTATGTAATTTGAATTTTTTTAACCAATGATTATAGCCATTACTATTTTAGTAATGCCCGTAGATGGTTGTTAAATTTCAAAATGTGTCTTGTATTGAAGATAAAATTAACATTTGCGGGTTTTCCTATTATCTTATGTAACTTACATACTTCTATAACGTTTTCTATCTTTATTATATTTCGTGAATTAACAATTTAATTCTAGACTACAAAAAAAGGCTTAAACTTAATAAAAATCCAAAATAAAAATCAATACGGATCCTGGTTTTGTCGGAACCGTTCCAGAAATTGGAACCTCGCTTTGATGTTCTTACAAGTTGGTATAATCCTACAAAATTCCACAAAAAAAAATAATACAGAATGAACAATGAAATTTTATCGTAGACATCTTGAGACCTATCCACATACTTGTATTACCAAACATACCGCATAATACAAATTATGTCATTAAATGACATAATTTGCATATCGCCTTGTAAATTCCGAAATATCGTATCTGAAACATGGAAACTTGCCAGAGACTAGAAATTATTCTTTTTTATGGAATTAGTAGAGTAGTAATTTAATAATTGACTAACTTATATGAATAAGAACTTATTCTTGTTTATATGTAATTAATAAAGTTGTAAATAAATACCTTATTAATTGTTTAAAAGAGGATAATTTGTTATACCTAGCAAGTGGTCATTTTTCAGATACGATGTTTCGGAATTTACAAGGCGATATGTATATCTTAGGGAACGTTCAAGTATTACGTAACGCAGATTTTGATCATTTTGGACTTTTTGTTGTATGTACTATGTTGTTATGCGAGCCTGTGAATATGCCCTTATGCATGCCTATGGATGGCGCTTTATGTCTACGAATTTAATGAAATAAAATGAAAAGTCCAAACCTAGTCTGACTTACAATAAACCCTAATTTTCTTTCATAACTTGATTATATAAGCCAAAAGGATCCTTTAAAGACTAATTTAAAAAAAAAAACTACAACTAATATCTACAGTATTTGCCAAAACATGTTCACCTAGCGGAAAACGTTTTATTTTTTTTATTATGGAATTTCAGAAAGTTTTTATGTAATATATATTTGTTGGTCTAAAATACGTTAATATACACTAAGTACCACATACAGGGAAAATTAAAAAATTTGAAGAAAATGTTGCGAAATTAATTTTTAATTTTTATTCATTTTACATACGTTAAATCGTGTTTTGGAAAGGAATTGGACATTAACTATCTGAAGCACGTACAGTTATTTTCAATATATTTTAAAGATTTAGGCGTCAATCCTACACCAAAAACAGGGTTCCCACCAATCCTGGAAAACCTGGAAAACGCATGGAATTATATTTTTTCTTAAAAAACACGTTTTTTTATCTGGAATTTTGTAATGGCACCTGGAATTTAACACAAAAATATATGTTTTTTAAGAAAAATTAAATAGCCTTAGCACAAAAATAAAAGGATATGAAAAACATCCTAAATTTTTAGGTGATTTTGAAAGCCTGTAACTTGGCGAAAAATGGTCGTAGAGCAATCATAAAATAGTATATTACGCACCGAGTACGCGAACCTAGTTTTTAGTGTACGAGGCGCAGCCGAGAAAGATTTTTTTGTTTTTTTTTCAACCTCAAAGTATCTCAAAAAAAACCCTCAAACGTTCAAACCGCTGCAATTTTTTTAATTATGATTTAAATTGTCACTTTTGCTAAAAATCGATTTTTCTCTTTTTTTATTCATTTTTTCAAGATTTTTTTTTCGGAAAAAATTTAATTTTACAAAATTCACAATGCTACGAGGTATGGCAATTCCATTACCCGAAATGATTTTTTTCGAAAAAAAAAATCGAAAAAAAATAACATTTTTTTTTATTTTTTGTTACTTTAATATTACCTATTATATACTAAAACTATTTTACTATACCTAGAATTTTAATAATTTTTACCTGAAAAACCTGGAAAATACCTGGAATTTGAATGTCAGTTTTTGGTAGGAACCTTGAAAAATCCATATTCTTCTATGTTCCTGAGTTTAATCAATTAACCAACAAAGCATTAGGTCTATATTCAGAACAGGCTTTTGAAACTGCATTCCGATTTTAAATTATTTTTTAACAGTAGATATAAAATAAAATCATCATATCCATTTTATATTAATCTCTCAATAGCTGTTAAATTACTTGCATTTATAATATTTTTTATAGAATATATCACATATTGTTGTTTATAATTTTTGTTTAACTTATTTTCTTAATAAAAATATACATAACATATATTTTTAGTTTTAAAATATTTTTCATTTAATAAGATAAACAATGTTTATGTCATATTAACATAGTTTTTCTATTAGGATTACGTGGTAAAATGAATAAAAAATAATAGTTTTTAATTTTTTTTCATAATGTTTCACCACTTAAAAAAAATTTAAAAAAATCCTGAGAATAAAGGAGTATAAAAGACATTTTCTGACAAAATTTGGTGAGTGACACTTTTCAAAAACGCGTTAAAAAAATGTTTTTAATTTTATTTACTCTCTTAAAAATCGGCTGTTCATCTGGGGATCATAACAAAAGTATTTATTACTCGTAAGTATTGGGAAAAAATACCCATTTATTAATTTTAATTTCGCCTATTAAAAAAAAATAAAATCGAAAAAAGGTTTTTTTTTTAATAACTTGAAAGTTTGACTGAATTATTATTTTTATTTAGTACCAAAACGACCCCCCAAATCCAAATAGAAAACGCCGCGGGGGCAGATTTCCCATATACAGGGTTATTCAGAAATAAGAAATTTAAAAGGTGATTCTACGTTAAAAAATATGAAAAAAAGTTCCTTTAAAGGTTGGTCCAGAAATGAGTCCTAAGGGAGCTGCGGCTCTTTAAAATTGCAGTAAAAATGTTTTTAATTAGTAACTTTTGTACCCTTTAAGTTAGAGCTTTTGAATGTATACTAGTATTAATAATGGCAATAAGTTTGTTATTTTTTTTTTTTTAATTTATCCAGACGCGTGCCTAGACAGACAAAATATGTGAGGCTTTAACACATTTTTGCCCCAAACTTTTTTATGTATATTTTTTTGGATTTTTGGTAAAAAATATAGATTCCTTGAGTAAAAATACATAGAAAATGTCATATAGTGTAACACTGTAGGAGCAACCGTTTAAAAAAAATCCAATTAAGAGGAAGTAACCTTTTGTGCCTATAAAAATGTAATTTTTTAAAAGGCTTTTAAAAGGCTCCTTTAATATTAAATTTAGGTGTTTTGGTGAAGAATACTTTTTTGCTTAGTTTTAAATGCAGCATTAAAATTTTATTAGTGCTTTTTTTGTTCCCCATTCAGTATGTCCATCTTCGAAGGGCTGCAGCTCCCTTAGGGCTCATTTCCGGACCAACCTTTATAGGAACTTTTTTCGTATTTTTTGTCGTAGAATCACGTCTTAAATTTCCCGAACTTATTTCTTATTACTTATTTATAAATGTTTAAAAGGGGTCAAATTAACTGTTTTCAATTTGGGTGATAATGCCTTTTTTACGTTTCTCGATGTTTTATTTGCAAAAAAGTATATCTGCTTGAAAATAATCTGCCTTTCCGAGAAAATTTGTAACCTAAGTAAATACTTCATATTTGAAACATAGATCCCTTACCCAACCCTGTTGTAAAAGTTCTATCGAAATCATATACAAACCACGTGGAACCACGCGGTAATATAGGAAGTTGTAGGATATAATTGTGGACTTTCGTGGTTTAGGTACTCGTATAGGAAATTTCCTTTCAAAATCTTTAGGTTCCTGTAGGAAATTTCATACCATTTCCATTTTAGGAAAATTTTGAATCCCACATTTTTTTTTTTAAGAAATATTCTTAATATTTCAATTTTTTAAAAAATAATTAAATGGAAATTGAATACACATTATACGATTTCCAATGGATGGACGCTCTGCTCGGCTACTTCCGATTCCACATCTCTATATCAAACGTATGGTCACCAGTTTAGTTTAGTTGTTTCAATGCGGGGTTCATAGCCCTCAACACCTGGTCCCTAGGGACCTTTGTGTTTACCGCACAGACCTCCTCAGAGCATCCCTGTTTCTTTTAAAAAGTCCAGGTATGGTTTCAGGGGAGTGTTCATGATCTCGTTTGGTTCCAGAGAGTCGTTCCCAAAGTACTTCCATCTTAGGCCTATTAGCGATGGACATTCACATATGAGGTGGTAGGGTTCTTCATCCCCTTCCCCACATCTCCTGCACACGGGGCTCGTAATCTGTCCCATTACGTGTCGGTGCTTGTTCAGTAAGCAGTGTCCAGTTATTATACCCGTTATTGTTCTCAGTTGACTCCTGGACATGCCTAGAAGTAAGCTGGTTCTTTTCTTGGTAGGTCCTCCTAGGAAGAGTTTGGAGTGCCTCATTCTAGGAGCATCTATCCAGTGTTGCTGGTGTTCATCCCGCAACATTCTCCTGACCTCGTGTCTGGCCGTGGAATATGATACCCCACAGCACGGTTCTGGTCCTGTGAGTACAGCTTCACTTCCCTTTCTCGCAAGGTCGTCTGCCTTCTCATTACCATCTATACCTTGATGTCCTGGAACCCATATCAAATTTACTTTATGGTCACCAGTGGAAAACTTCCTACGGATTTCCATAAGTTAAAGAAAATTTCATGTGCAAAATTACTAGGAGATACGAAAAAAAAAAAAATCCTATATGGTTCCGCGTGCATAAATTAAATTAACGTTTAATGGCAATGTCATATTTCCTACACGAAATTTTATCTTTTACCAAAATCAAATGCCATGTCCGGTAGGTAACACTTAATATGGGAGTTTCCGTTCTTTACCGAGCTAATATGTTATTGTAGTATACTTATCATCAAATTGATAACTATAAGTAAATATTTATATAAATAGATTTCTGATACAGTAGAGACTCGATAATCCGAATCTTCGGTGATCCGAATGATGCGGTAATCCGAACGATGAAATTCGGACTATAAAGTAGTCCGAATTTTATCGTTGGGACTACCGCATCATTCGGATTACCAAAGATCCGGATTATCGAGTCTCTACTGTATACTTCAAATTGTTACGATGTGGTAAGTTTTGGTCGGGTGTGGGTTAGCAAATTACAAATCTAAACTAATAATATATTATTAATAATGTATCTATTTGTGCAAGGCATTTTTTTTATTACAGTTCTGGAGAAACTAACTACCCATTATATCATAAAAAGTTATTCTTATGAACTGTAGTAACATAACTAGAAAAACACCCTCCAATTTCTGTCTATTATCATTATAAGCTATAATTATTAATTTATTATTAATAATAATAATATTGCAAAGTTTATTATAAAAAGTTAAGCTATACTACTTATACAGGTTGATCAATAACTGGCATGCCAAAATTTAAGAGGTGATTCTGCATCCAAAAATATCAAAAAAAAGTTCCTATAAAGGTTGGTCCGCAGATGAGCACTAAGGGAGCTACGGCCCTTTAAAATTGTAATAAAAATAAGGTTTTGTATAAATAAGGGAACGTTCAAGTATTACGTAACGCAAAATGTACCAAAATTCATACACGTCATACCTCGGTTCTCGCGTTATTCAAGGCTGTAGAGATTTCATATTTTGGCTACCCCCCCTAACACACCCCCTATTTGGGGGGGTTGGTAGCCAAAATATGAAATCTCTATAACCTATAATAACGTTCGAACCGGGGTATGAAGTGTATGAATTTTGGTACATTTTACGTTACGTAATACTTGAACGTTTCCTAACTCTGGTACCCTTTAAGCTAGAGCCACGAGCTTTTGCATGTATACTCGTATTAATAAGGCCAATAAGTTCATGATAATTTTTTGTTTTTAATTTAGCCAGAGGCGTCCCTAGGCGGAAAAATGTATTAGGTTTAACACATTTTTGCCCCAAACTTTTTTATGTGTACTTTTGTTTGCATTTTTTGTTTAAATATGGATTCCTTGAGTAAAAATAAATAAAAAATGTCATATAGTGTAACACTGTAGAAGCAACCGTTTTGGAAAAAAATGGAATTAAGAGGAAGTAACATTTTGTGCTACCAGAAATGTTACTTTTTAAAAGGCTATTACTCCTTTAATATTAAATTTAGGTGTTTTCGGGAAGAATATTTTTTTGCTCAGTTTTAAACGAAGAATCGCCCTGCAGCATTAAAATTTTATTGATGCTTTTTTTTTGTTCCCCATTCAATATGTCATCTTCGAAGGGCCGTAGCTCCCTTAGGGCTCATTTCCGGACCAACCTTTATAATTTTTTTTTTATATTTTTGGTGTAGAATCAACTCTTAAATTTTGGCATGACAGTTACTCGAGGGGTTTATTTATTGAAAAAAAAAGTGTACAAGAATTGTGAGAAACAAAGATTGTCAAAAAGATGGTACAAAACTTTAATGAAGATTGTTAAGGATTGTGGGAAGATTTCAGATGATTGTGGAGGATTGTAGATGATTTTAGATAAAGGAATTGTCAAGGATTGTAGAAGATTGTTTGATAGGTGTACAAAGATTGTCCAATAAATAAACCCCTCGCAGTTACTGATCACCCTGAATAGCTTAACCCCTACCGCTCCATCGTATCCACGTATGGTATAGCAAAATATACCACAATATCCACATATTTGTTTACGGGATTTTCAATATACATTTTAATCTGGTGTGGGGGCCTGTTCCTTGAAAAACCGGCTGGAGTGGAAGGGGTTAAGTTATATTATGTACTTATTTTTGAACTATGTTACTTATTTTTAAACTATCTCAATGCTGTCGAATTTTTTTAAAAAACATTCATAGGTTTTATCAAGGTGGGTATTGAAATCTTACTTTTTACAACATAGTTAGATTTAGTTTAACCGGTAAGAATTAATTTTTAAAGTAAGGTAATTTATTTGTAAAATTCAAAACATATTAAAGCAAAAACACAGTACCCGCTTTGATTTTTTTTTTCTAAAAATTAAAATTAGTAGAATAAAATTTATCGAAAAAATAAAACAACCTAATTTAAATAACTTTCTTAATTATAAAGCATTATAAGAATAATTTAAATAGTACAATACAAAAAATTAACAAAAAATCTAGTACTTACTGTATTTTACTCTAGACGGTGTTTGTCAAAAGCTTAACCCGACTTTTAAAATCTCTTAACCAAACTTTTAAAATCTCTTGTCAAAATGATATGATATGATATGTTGTAAAATTTACGATTTCAATGCCTCCCTTGATAAAACCTACTAATGCTTTTTTAAAAAATTTCGGCAGAATGTCAGTCAAAAATCTCTGTTTTGTGGTTACTTTTGGCAAAAGCCTTATGGTTGGTTATATGAGTTTTATATAGAAAATCTACGCTTTCTCCGAGGCTTTCTCTTTTTAATGTTTATTTCGTCCTCTTCAGGGTGTTGTATTAATGTTTTTCGTTTTTTTTCAGGGTCGTGTCGTTACTAAAGGGGTCAATCGTGGATCGATCAAGATATGGCCCCGTCCCATTCTCGTCAGTTATTAGTGTGGACTTTGCCAACTATAGCCGTAATACTCAGCTATTTGTGGTACAAAAAGAAGAGATTTGGAGCTCAAAGTGACCCACGGGACAAACCGCAGTCGGCGAAAGATAACAGCATACAAATTGATGAAATCACAGAGCCCCCGCAGCTTCCCGAAGAGCTAGAAGAATCGTACCTATCGCTTAACAGCTCGTTGTCCTCACCAAACAGATCGTTCAACAGATCGGACTCGGCACCTATCGACATAGTGGTTCCTCCGGGTATCAAATCGAAATCAAACAGCTACGCAGTTATATCCGATGAAGACTTAGACTTAGAAATCGAAAAAGTTAAATCAAAGTCGAAATCGAAGCCAAATAGTCCAAGTGCCTTATCGAAATCAAAAACACCATCCCCGATCAAACAAGACGCATTACCATTGAACTTTTCTACGCCAAACAACAAGCCGAATAAGCCGAAGAAAGAGAAGAAAAGCCCAATGGCGCAAAAAGAGTTAGCAGTCGTTGAGGAGAAGCTCACCTCCCTCAAACTGACGACCAACAAGGAGACACCGAGAAAGGGCTCCGAAGAGAGTAACGCGCTGAGTAAGAAAGAGCAACATGAACTGCAAAGACAAAGCAGTGAACGAGACTCGGCAAATCATAGTCCTGCTGATGTTATGTTGGCTAGTCCTTCACTTAGCAGCATTTCAGACAACCATAGCGAGGTGAGTTTTTAAACTTTTTACGATTGATTATTTCACTTTTCTGTTTGTTTATCATTTTTTACCCAATTTTCATTCATCACACCGGCCCACAAAAAACAAGTTGTCCCTACTGGGGTTAAGACCACCTATTTTTATTTATTTTGGGATGGTGAACACGAATTTGTCATAAAAAAGGCATTTCATGGGCTTATTTTTTTGCTACACTGAAGTTGCAGATGTTCACCATTTTAGATGTTTTTTTCAGTGTGGAAAAAAACGAGTCCATAAATTGCGTTTTATGGCAGATTCGTGGTCAGCATCCCAAAATAAGACTAGGTGGGTCTCAACCCCATCACAGACAAGTTTTTTTTTGTGGGTTTTTATAAGGACCACAAAGAAAAAGTCCCACCTATTCTTATGTATTTTGGGATGCTAAATCTGCCATAAATCTGCCATAAAAAGGCAACTCATGGCCTCATTTTTTTGCTACACTGAAATTGCAGACTAATAATACGAGATTTTTACTATTTTAGACAATTTTTTCAGTGTATCGAAAAAATGAGCCCATGAAATGCCTTTTTTATGACAAATTCGTGTTCACCCAAAATACATAAAAATAGGTGGATCTCAACCCCAGCATAGACAACCTTTGAGGGCCTATGTCATTAGTTTTAGCACTTTTTAAAATTTTGGTGAAGGCGCATATACAGTTAACTGTGCAGTTACTAAAATGCTATAATAAAAATATAAAAATACATTTTAAAAATAGGCTTTTATTAATATAGCTTAAAAAAGTAAAATTAACCTCCACACCATTGTTTTTAAAATTTTAATGCTCTCCCTTGGAATCACTCAATCAGTTGTAACTTTGTCTGAGGTTTCAGTGGTTAGCCGGTGGGGTTTCTGAAAATTCTCCTTATATATTACCCAAATTGACTAACCACCAAAACACACACCAACTAGACAGCAACAACCGATCGAGTAATTCTACCCTTGCATATTATCTACATTAAATTCACTTCATTTATCAAAACACTTTCTTGAAAACAGAAATATCTTACGAAGTAACCTATCTGATTAAAAGAAGCCGCTTCCTACTTTGATCTTGAAAATAAGTGAAAATAAAAAATATATACTGTGCGGTCCAAAAGTCACCCCTATTCCCCATCCTAACTTTTAAACGAGTTGAGGTAGCAACTTTAAATTTATAACTCTTAAATACAACTTAAACTATTGCCACAATCAAGGAAGAAAAAGAACTTAAACTATCTTTTTG
Source organism: Brachypterus glaber (assembly GCA_958510825.1). Classification (NCBI taxonomy): domain Eukaryota; kingdom Metazoa; phylum Arthropoda; class Insecta; order Coleoptera; family Kateretidae; genus Brachypterus; species Brachypterus glaber. The sequence goes on from OY294044.1 coordinate 36,551,921, forward strand.
GATATATTTGATATTTTTAGCTTGTAAAATGTGGGCAGGGGGGCATGGAAGGCAATGTTTTTAAATGGAAAGGGGAGTCGTATGATACATCCTTTTAGAGCCTTTAAAATTCTCTCTTTGACCACATTTTTTTTTATTTTTTCGAGAAAATTTTTGAGGATAAAATATGGTTGAAAATGGGAATTTTTGTCAAAATTTCTTTAAAAAAAGTGAAACAATTTTTGAAAAATTTATTTATTTATTTATTTATTTAGTACAAACAGATATACATCCAAGTAGTACAATAAAAAGAAATATTACAAATATAAAACGTATCGTTAGAGTATAATCTAAATAAAATAGGAATCTTAATTAATTAGTTGTTTGTTCTAAGAAGTCTTTTAAAAGAAAATAGGCTCGTGCAAAAAATGTCAATATAACAAGAATTTATATTTCTGGCCAATCTAGGTACACTACTAAAGTGACCGTAATTAGTTCTAGTAAGCGGAACATGCAATATAGATGTACAACGCGTGCTTACTCCAGGAACACGTAAGGAAAAAAGTTTTAAAATATCCGGACAATCAATTAGGTAATTAAATAACTTAAACATAAATATTTTGTCAATATTTGTTCGGCGAGATTCAAGTGACTCCATTCCCAACAAAGTTAATTTATGATTATAGTTAATTTCATTAGGTATTTTAAGTTTATACAGCAAGAATTTGATAAACTTTTTTTGAACTTTTTCAATCAAGTTTTTATAACATTGTTGAGAGGGGGACCAAATAATTGCTGCATATTCAAGAATACTCCGTGACAAAGAATTAAAAAGTAATAACATGGCAGGTATATCTGTAAAGTCTTGGCATTGCCTAATTACAAAACCACACATTCTAAAGGCCTCTATTAACTATATTTTCTATATGAGGGACAAACGTTAATTTGTTATCAAATAATACACCCAAGTCAATGATACTGAAAACTCTCTCAAGCTCATCATTATTAATAACGTAATTAAATTCATACGAAGTTAGCCTTTTAGAAAAAGATATAACTTTGCACTTACTAATATTAAGCTCTAAAAAGTTCTCATCACACCACCTAGAAATACGATCCAGATTTGATCGTAAAATTAAATATCAATGGTCGATGATATTTTTCTAAAAATCTTCATATCATCGGCAAACAAAAGTATTTCGCAATCTTCAACACATGCAATGATATCGTTGATAAAAAGTAGAAAAATTATGGGACCTAAGTGAGACCCTTGAGGCACACCAGAAGTAACATCAATAAAATCCAAGAATAACTACAATTTGTTTGCGATCTGTTAAATAACTTTTTAACCAATTAAAAAGTGGCCCTGTTATACCATATTTTTTAAGTTTTAAGAGTAACAGACCGATATCGACCGTATTAAAGGCTTTTTTAAAGTCTGTGTAGATCGAATCTACTTGAATACCTAGCTCTAATGCAGTTAATATATAATTAGAATAAATTAGCAAGTTGGTAACAGTCGATTTCCCTTTGGAAAACCCATGTTGTTTAGAATTGATTAAATTACGAATTAATGGAGTAATATATTCTGTTACTAATTGTTCAAAAGTTTTGGCTAAAGCTGAAAGACCATAGATAGGACGATAATTGGTAATATCACTCTTATCTCCTGATTTGTGAATGGGAGTTATATAGGACACTTTCCAAATATCAGGAAAGCAAACTTTTGACAATGCAAAGTTAAACAATAGTGAAACTGGATAAGCAAGTGTGGGACAGGTATGTTTTAAAAAATATGGCGGTAGTTTATCAGGGCCAGAGCTCAACTTAGGATCTAAAGAAGATAATTTTATAAAAACATCATCGCATGACACATTACAGCCAGAAATATTAAGATTTATGTTATTATAAAAAGATTCATTTAAATTATAGTTATGAGATTGCCTCTGAGGCGTATAGACAGACTTAAAAAAGTCAGAAAACATATTAGCTATGGTACGACCATCTTCACATTTAAGATTGCCAAAGTGCATAAATTTAGGAAAACCATGTGACTTTTTTTTAGAATTAATGTAACTCCAGAAACTTTTTAAGTTACTACTATTTATATTTGCCTGAGTATCCTGGAGAACTATAATCATTTTCGATTAACTTTTTAGATTTATTACGAACCTCTTTATATTTAGAAAAAAATATGTTATTGTAAGTTTTCTTAAACTTATTATAAAATTTGTTTTTAGCTTTTAAACATTTAACGGTTTCAGAACTAAACCATTGCATTTTTGAATTCAGAAAACAATTTTACATCTAAAAAAACATACATGTAATTAATTTTTTATTTATTAAAAAAAAATAAATTGACTTTTTTCCTACCTGGGAACATAGTGCACCGCGTGCGAAAATTTTTATAATAATAATAATAAGCATCTTTATTGAAGAACCAAAAGGCTAACGACTCGAGGTCTTTCTGCCAAAGTTACATAAAATATATTATTCAAACTTAGAGTATCTTAAGTAAGTTAAGTATATGGGAAAAAAGTATAAAAAAAATATAGATCATCTCATTAAGAATTTCCATCAAAGTTTTTTCAAATAAATATCATGAATTCATGCTTGAGTTTTACAAACTCGAATTTAAAAAAAACGTAAAGAGCCAAGCGCCGCAGGCGAATTTTTTTAAAGTTTAGCCTATTTTAATTTTAAAGTTTCATAAAAATGCATAAAAAATTGAGCGCGATTTTTTTACAATTTTTACATTTAATTTTTAAGAATTCTTATTCAAGTTTTGTTCTAATTCAGAACGTTCCGCATACACATGTTGGGGCCCCTGTAGCTAGGGGGCACCGAATCATTGATACACTTGATTCCGCGGTAGCTACGCCCCTGGCTGGACCAGAATCTTAATAATAAGTAAATGTATTGATTAGTTCATTAATAGTAGCATTAAAAATAGATAAAACTACTATGTATGTTTCTTCCAAATGATCATGTAGTATCAAAAGTTTTGATTCAAAACATGTAATAATATGGATACAGATAAAGTAAATCAATTTGTTTAAATATTTTTTAAAATAAGGAATTTATACTAAAGGTCTTATCATAGCATTCAAGTCAAGTGAAATTTTCCTGCTCAATAAAATCCATTTTAATTATGGCTGTAGTTATATGAATGTACGTGTTTTTAATAAATATTTTGTAGAAAAAAGCTAAACGAATAAACATCTTAATAAATACCATAAATTAGTCGAATATTAAAAATACATAAGTATTTTTTAAATTAATTTAATATTCTTATCCCACATAAGTAAATACATAAATTGGAAAAATACTTGTTTGCTGTCTTTTTTATTTGTTTCTTGAAAACAAAAACAAAGTGGCATAACAATACACAATATTTTTGACGTAGATGATTCTGGACAATGATAGCTGCATAATGACACTAATAATTTTAACTGTGCGATGATTTATGGTATTTTACTTTACCAGCTGTATTCATTCATAATATATTTCTTCGATTCACTATCCAACTATACAAAGTTGTAAGCCCACTGCCTTGTTGTCAGATTAACTTAAATACACATCACCAAAATTCTTGGCCCCCCATTAGTTTGAAACGCAAAATTCTTTGGCTTGGTTCTAAAAGGACCAATGCCACTTTGTCAATAGCAGCGTTTTCACGTCAACTCTGATGTAATATTTTGAAAACGCTGCTATTGACAAACTGATATTGGCCAGAATTATTCAAACAAATATGTGGGTTTAATTCTACATTTTATCATAATGCTTTATCACATGTAAAGTTATTTTCATAGAATGAGTACACACGGCCAGGAATTATATTAACAAATTGTATCAATTACTTTTTATTGAAAAAAATCAAAGACGTCACAAAATGTGAGATACAAAGATGTCAATAGCCAGTATGTCCTCCCCTTTCCTCAGACAAAACATTTACGTCCAAAACATTATTCAACCATTATCCTTCCATTGCGAAACGGAACTGGATAGAATTTCATTTTTATGGACGATAACGCCACTCCCCCCCGCACTAGTAGGGTTGCCAATTTGGTAAAGCAAGGAAATGTTCAAAGAAGTTCAAGGCCAGCAAACTCGTCTGACCTGAATCCTTGTGGTATGCTAAAAAGGGCGATCTAGCAAGAATTTTGGTAGATATGGTAGGGAGTACATATGAATTAATGTTAGTATAACTGGCAAAGTTAAATACTATAAAACGTCTCATAGTAAAACTTCTTCCTATAACTGTCTTTGCTTTAAACATCCCATCTTTTCATATGTAAACTGTTTTATTTCAGGGTTCCCACTAGTCAGGAAAATTGCTACATGGAAAACACGTATTTTTTTTTTAAGTCAAGGAAAAACAATTTTTTTATAAAAACAATGTTTTCCATAAATTAAATATTTTTAGGGAAGTCAGGAAAATTCAATTTCTAGTTTAGGTGGGAACCCCTTACTTAAAAATACCTAATAAAAAAATTAAGGGATAGTTTTAAGAAAATATTTGGATATTCCTTAGAATTACAAAAATCCGATTGGTTTGACAACTCAAAAAAAAATTAAGAACTAAAATTTAAATGTCATATTAGCTATTTCAGGGCATATTCACAGGCTCTAATGCGAACATTATAAGCCTGCGCACAAGATACATGACATGATGTTATTTATTATGCTTCTTATGCGAGCCTCTGGGCAAGCCATATGTAATAAAAGCAATTTTTTTTGAGTATGGAATTGGTATTGAAAACCCTTAATTTTGAAAATATTTTCAACTCGTTTTTAAACAGTCTATATAATAAAAGTTATGCGCATACGTCACAAGCAATTAATGTCGTTTTGCCTTATCACTACCATTTATTATTATGCTTATATACCACGCAATGTTTCGAAAGCAATTTTTCAAATGACAGCCAATAAGTTTATATCCGAAATAATCGCGCAAAAATGCCAACAGTGTTAAACTCAGTGCTTAAACGATATGGTATGCAATTTATTTCGTTTTAAGTTCTGTACGCGTGTCAGTCTTTAAGATGGGTATTACAAAACCACTCACAGTGAAATCCCAGATGTTAAATTTTGCTTAAAATTTTGTTAGAAGGAACCAAAATTGAACCAATTGATTTTAATACTGCTTTTTAACTTAGATTTCGAATCCGTTTATAAAATGTAATGTAATGTAATTAAATTTTAATGCATTAAATACGTTTGGGGTGGATCCCATGGAATTTAACTTTGTTGAGAAGTATAATCTGTCAAATTTTGGCTGTTTGTCAAATTCGAGTCACTATCGGTAGATTATATAAATTTTTACTAAAATCTGAGAATTATTTTGGGAAATTATCCCCCCCGAGGAACTGTTCTGGAAACATCCTTGCAAATAATATTTTGTTATCACTTTAACTGTTTTATAACAGCTCTAAAATTAACCGTAAAAAAAATGTAGTTACTTTACGTAGCTGCGCTAGATAGAGCGACTCGAACAAAAATTGACAACATCAAAATTTGACGTCTAATTAAAAATATTTCAACAAAGTTAAATTTTTAAATTTTAATTCTATTCTATTCTTGATTCTATTTTTTATAATAGCTTAAAGATAAAGAATCTATCTACTCTTTATATCTTAATGTAACTAAACTAGGAAAATTATTAAAAGTTATCTTAACTCGGCTTTGCATTATCCACACATCTTGGTAGCGGGGTTTTTTAATAGGTACATCGGCAAAAAAACAATAGTAATACCAAGGCATAGAAAAACTCAAGAATTATTTTTGTTTTAGGGTTCGAGCGACAGTGGTAAAGGAGGCAGCGATGTGGCAACACCGCCTCCATCTCGAACACCAGGAATGGACTCCACGACCGACGAAGCCAGCCTCCCTTGCCTGCACGAATTCGTCATTCCTCAGGGCCTCGTCGGCAAACTTATCGGCCGTCATGGCAGCTTCGTGGCCCAGGTCAAAGACAAGGCAAACGCCCTGATCATTGTCAAAAAACATCCGACAAACAACAAACTAAAAGTGTGCTCGGTGGAAGGCACCCAGGCCGAAATTGACAAAGCGTTAAAGCTTGTTCGCGAAAAGTTTCCGCTAAAAAGGTATCCGGAAGTGACGATGGAACATGTTAACTTTGTACAACCCTCGTCGATGTCACTTATTCCAGATCATTTATATGTAAGTAACTCTTAAAAAACAAGTAGGCTACTTGAAGTAGCCTATGAAATTGCCATTTTTGAAAACAAATGAATAAATTAATTTACTCTCTAAAAGTTGAAAGTACCAGTTGCGTTTTTATATTTTTTAAATGTGTGATAACATTGGTAAGTATTTATTTAATGAAAAATGTGCTATGTATATTCTATTATAATTAATTTATAATGTTTGCCATGTTAATTTTTTATACAGTGGCAAAATATTGTTGAATTTGTCCAACAGAAATTATAACCAGTCATATCTCTGCAGTTCAAGGAAAATCAAAATTTAATGACAGTTATCAATTGTTTATAAAATTATCTCCTACTAGGAGAGAAAAAGTGATTATCGCTCTAGGTACAGAGAATTCATTTCTCGGATTAAAAACTCGATAAATAATATGTTCTAAAGCTAGTAGCGAAAAAAAACTTTAAATGACACTGTATTGAGTATTTATACACTGCGTATGCCTAGTTGCTCCCTTTAATAAACCGTCATTATTATATTATTCACAGCGCCTGCGCTAGAATAATATACGGTAGTTTCGAGTTTTCAAACAAAAAAATCAAAAATCGTCCTAGACAAAAAATTCTTGGATAGGAGGCACTTTTTTATTGGGTTTTTGGGCGTCGATAAATTTTCCTGAAATTTTGCTTTAATGTGAATATGACCATCCCTAAGACGATGGTGTCGCCAACATCCTAGATCTTGCCGTTTAGCCGCTAGAGGGCACTTTAAATAAAAACTGAATTTAGTTTAAAACGAATATAAAACACATTTCAAAAAATATTAAAATAAAAATGAGGATTTTATACTTAAATCACATTAGAAAAGGGTAACAGTTCCACCTGTATCTTAAATGTGAAAGCTTATACCAGTGGCGTAGCAAAAAATAGTTCATTTTTTAGAACGGGGTTGGATTAAAAAAAAACATGTTTATTAGGGTGCTTTTTTTTTCGACTATTTTTGTTTTTTCGGTCCCATCACGAAATTTTGTTGGAAGTACCCTAAAAAAAATTCCCTCAAAATTTTAGCCCTTAATATTAATATTAAGTAAACCATGGCATGTAAAGATTTCCCATTGAAAATACACGTAAACTTTGATTTTTTTTTCTTTAAATTACTATAGCTTAGCGGCATTTTATGGCATCGCTTCGACCATAGACAGGTCTTTCTCAAAATTGAATGCTCTACAAAAGTGCCCATCGTAACTCGTACTGGTGAGGTAGTTTGGGCCACCAAACCCAATTTTTTCATAAAATTTACGTTTTTCTGTCCTTATCTCGTAATAGACAAGAGCTACAAAAAATATTTAAATAATAAACTTGTAGGAAATTTAATTTCCTACAAAAATGGTCCTTGGCACTAAATCATGTGAGTAAAGTTAGCGAAGCAACTTTGGAAATCCAAAGTTTTGATAGCTTATTAATTTGCCGTTATTTTTCCGCTATTTAGTTGTGAATTTTTTTTTTGCCGTTTTTGGTTTTTTAAAATTATTTGCTGCTTCGCTAACTTTACCGTAAAGTTAGCTAAGCATCATAAGAAAAAACGATTTTTTCTAAAGTCCAACTAGGTCAGAATTTGCCGTTTTTTTGCCGTTATTTAATTGTGTAAAAACCAATTTTGTAGCTTTTGTTTTTTTTTTAATTGCTGCTTCGCTGACTTTACCGTAAAGTTAGCTAAGCATCATATGAAAAAACGATTTTTTCTAAAACCCAACTAGGTCAGAATTTGCCGTTTTTTTGCCGTTATTTAACTGTGCAAAAACCAATTTTGTAGCTTTTGTTTTTTTTTTAATTGCTGCTTAGCTAACTTTACCGTAAAGTTAGCTAAGCATCACAAGAAAACAATATATTTTATTAAATCCAACTAGATCAGAATTTGCCGTTTTTTTGCCGTTATTTAATTGTGTAAAAACCAATTTTGTAGCTTTTGTTTTTTTTTTTTAATTGCTGCTTCGCTAACTTTACCGTAAAGTTAGCTAAGCATCATATGAAAAAACGATTATTTCTAAAACACAACTAGGTCAGAATTTGCCGTTTTTTTGCCGTTATTTAACTGTGCAAAAACCAATTTTGTAGCTTTTGTTTTTTTTTAATTGCTGCTTCGCTAACTTCACCGGAAGTTAGCTAAGCATTACAATAAAAAATATATATTTTTAAATCCAACTAGATCAGAACTTGCAGTTTTTTTGCCGCTATTTAGTTGTGTAAAAACCAATTTTGTTAAAAAAAATGCTATATAAACGCTACAAAATATACAGGAAGTTAGCGATTCTAAATTAAGCGTGACAACGTAGCGCATGCAACGTGGCCGGATAGCTTTTGTCTGTTTGACAAGTGTTTCGACTCAAAGCTTTTGAGGTTATAATTTATATTTTCAAATAATTTAAATAATAATTATTATTATTATTAATTTATTTAATTATTATTAATTTGCCGGTATTTTGCCGCTATTTAGTTGTGAATTATTTTTTTTGCCGTTTTTTGTTTTTTAAAATTATTTGCTGCTTCGCTAACTTTACCGTAAAGTTAGCTAAGCTGTGTTAAAATAAACTATCTAGCTTTTGTTTTTTTTATATATTTGCTTTACACGAATCTGAACACGATGTTTTTAAACGTGGCGCCAAAGAATCTTTCCAATGTTTCAGCGCTGCCAAACTCTGGAGATTTAAGAAGTGTGGAGATTTTGAGGAGATTTCAGGCATATAGTGAAAAAATAAAAACAAATTGCATAATGATAATAATAATTAAGTAAAAAGTCACTTAAGTAATTGACCAAGTGTACGGGTTTGACCTTGAGGTTAGACACGATAATGATTTCTGTAATTCTTCTCGTTATTATTAATTTGCCGTTATTTAGTCGTGAAAATTTTTTTTGCTGTTTTTGGTTTTGGTTAAAATTATTTTCTGCTTAGCTTACTTTACCGTAAAGTTAGCTAAGCATCATAAGAAAAAACGATTTTTTCTAAAATCCAACCAGATCATAATTTGTCGTTTTTTGCCGTTATTTAATTGTGTAAATACCAATTTTGTAGCTTTTGTTTTTTTTTTAATTGCTGCTTAGCTAACTTTACCGCAAAGTCATAAGAAAAAACGATTTTTTCTAAAATCCAACTAGGTCAGAATTTGCCGTTTTTTTGCCGTTATTTAATTGTGTAGAAACCAATTTTGTAGCTTTTGTTTTTTTCTAATTGCTGCCCCAGCAAACATGGTACGTCAATAGACGTGAAATACACGTCAACTGACGTCTATCGACAGGGGCTTAGCTAACTTTACCGTAAAGTTAGCTAAGCATCATAAGAAAAAACCGATTTTTTCTAAAACTCAACTAGGTCAGAATTTGCCGTTTTTTGCCGTTATTTAATTGTGTAAAAACCAATTTTCTAGCTTTTGTTTTTATTTTAATTGCTGCTTCGCTAACTTGACCGTAAAGTTAGCTAAGCATCATACGAAAAAACGATTTTTTCTAAAACCCAACTAGGTCAGAATTTGCCGTTTTTTTGCCGTTATTTAATTGTGCAAAAACCAATTTTGTAGCTTTTGTTTTTTTTAATTGCTGCTTCGCTAACTTTACCGTAAAGTTAGCTAAGCATCACAAGAAAAAAAAATATTTTTTTAAATCCAACTAGATCATAATTTGCCGTTTTTTAATTGTGTAACAACCAATTTTGTAGCTTTAGTTTTTTTTTTAATTGCTGCTTCGCTAACTTTACCGTAAAGTTAGCTAAGCATCATAAGAAAAAACGATTTTTTCTAAAACACAACTTGGTCAGAATTTGCCGTTTTTTTGCCGTTATTTGTGTAGAAACCAATTTTGTAGCTTTTGTTTTTTTTTAATTGCTGCTTTGATAACTGCACCGTAAAGTTAGCTAAGCATGATAGAAAAAACGATTTTTTCTAAAATCCAACTAGGTCAGAATTTGCCGTTATGTAATTGTGCAAAAACCAATTTTGTAGCTTTTGTTTTTTTTTAATTGTTGCTTCGCTAACTTTACCGTAAAGTTAGCTAAGCATGATAAGAAAAAACGATTTTTTCTAAAACTCAACTAGTTCAGAATTTGCCGTTTTTTTGCCGTTATTTAATTGTGCAAAAAACAATTTTGTAGCTTTTGTTTTTTTTAATTGCTGCTTCGCTAACTTTACCGTAAAGTTAGCTAAGCATGATAAGAAAAAACGATTTTTTCTAAAACACAACTAGGTCAAAATTTGCCGTTTTTTTACCGTTATTTAATTGTGCAAAAACCAATTTTGTAGCTTTTGTTTTTTTAATTGCTGCTTCGCCAACTTTACCGTAAAGTTAGCTAAGCATGATAAGAAAAAACGATTTTTTCTAAAACACAACAAGGTCAGAATTTGCCGTTTTTTTGCCGTTATTTAATTGTGCAAAAACCAATTTTGTAGCTTTTGTTTTTTTAATTGCTGCTTCGCTAACTTTACCGTAAAGTTAGCTAAGCATCATACGAAAAAACGATTTTTTCTAAAACCCAACTAGGTCAGAATTTGCCGTTTTTTTGCCGTTATGTAATTGTGCAAAAACCAATTTTGTAGCTTTTGTTTTTTTTAATTGCTGCTTCGCTAACTTTACCGTAAAGTTAGCTAAGCATGATAGAAAAAACGATTTTTTCTAAAACACAACTAGGTCAGAATTTGCCGTTTTTTTGCCGTTATTTAATTGTGCAAAAACCAATTTTGTAGCTTTTGTTTTTTATTTAATTGCTGCTTCGCTAATTTTACCGTAAGGTTAGCTAAGCATCATACGAAAAAACGATTTTTTCTAAAACCCAACTAGGTCAGAATTTGCCGTTTTTTTGCCGTTATGTAATTATGCAAAAACCAATTTTGTAGCTTTTGTTTTTTTTAATTGCTGCTTCGCTAACTTTACCGTAAAGTTAGCTAAGCATCATAAGAAAAAACGATTTTTTCTAAAACACAACTTGGTCAGAATTTGCCGTTTTTTGCCGTTAATTAATTGTGTAGAAACCAGTTTTGTAGCTTTTGTTTTTTTTTTAATTGCTGCTTCGCTAACTTCACCGTAAAGTTAGCTAAGCATCATACGTAAAAACGATTTTTTCTAAAACCCAACTAGGTCAGAATTTGCCGTTTTTTTGCCGTTATGTAATTATGCAAAAACCAATTTTGTAGCTTTTGTTTTTTTTAATTGCTGCTTCGCTAACTTTACCGTAAAGTTAGCTAAGCATCATAAGAAAAAACGATTTTTTCTAAAACACAACTTGGT
>OY294044.1:36563538-36710866 GCA_958510825.1 Brachypterus glaber
TCAAAATTTTTCCGATAATTGAAAATTAGTTATTAGCGTTTGTTGTTAAAAAAATCAAAATATCTGAAACGCAAAAGCGTTTGAAAACTTTTATGGGGCCGGTGATCTTACCGGCCACACGAATTCTCAATTTTTTTTTAAACCAAAAAAAAGTACTTACCTTAAATAGTATTTTTGCAAAAAAAAAATTGCGGATTACTCACAAATTAGCGAGAAATTAATTTAAAAAAGTACGAATTTTGTGCATTTTTAAGTACATTTCTCTTCTTCTTCTGCTTCTCTACTTCAATTTAGTACCCTGCTAAGATGATAAATAAACAGCGTTGTCAGATTGTGCATATATTGAAAACGTTTTTTCTGAGGTTAATATTAAAAATGTACAAAAAGCAATCAAAAACTATAATTTTATTATAAAAAAAACACAAACGTAAACCAACGCCTCCCATTAAAAAAAAAAACACCAAACCAGCAAACTACCAAACCAAACCATTGTTAACGTTAACCAACGCCTCCCATTAAAAAAAAAAAAACCAAACCAGCAAACTACCAAACCAAACCATTTTAACGTAAACCAACGCACCCATTAAAAAAAAACACTAACCAGAAAATCGTGAGTATTTTAACAATTTTTTATTATAAAAATTTCAACAATTATTTTATTATATTTATTAATTTTCAGAGAATAGTAATAAGCACTATGAAATCAGTGCTGCTACTCACAGAACAGTAGGTTACTACAAACCTCGCTAATATCTAAACTTACATCTGACAACGCTGCATTTTTTACAAACATACACGAAGTTCGAAACATACATGCACGAAGTTAGAAACATGTAATCTGTCATCATTCTTTGTAAAATAAACAGTTATTTTTAAATATAAATTTGTTCTAGATTTTCCGCATTCAGAATTATTTATAATTGTTAGTTATAGCATTACAGTGAAAAATTAGTACAAGATTGATTTTATTTTTTGTGTCCGGTAAGTTCACCGAAACCACTTTTATATTTTAGACGAGAAGAATAGTGGAAATGTCCTACACACTTTTGGTCACACTTCCTTTCAGTTTCCCCTCCTTTAGAAACTCTATCCAAAATGATCAAAATTTGCGTTACGTAATACTTGAACGTTCCCTAATTTTGAAAGTAATTCAAAATTTTTACAGATCTTTGCTGATTTTGAATACTTTTTAAATTGACAGATTATTTTTTGAGTGATTTCAATAAATGACATGTCCACTAAATCAGTTTTTATTTTAAAATATCAATTTATTAAAATTTGTAGCGTTTCGGAAAAATATGAATAAAAAATAACTACAAGTGCAAATTAAAAATTAAACATACTTAACTATTAAAGAAAGATCGCTGAACAGAGTGAAGTCGAAAAGTTATTATATTATACATTCTGCTCTAAACCCCAAGGCTTTAAAACAACCCCTTTAGAAAAAGCTTTATTACTGAAGAATAAATTAATATTTTGAGTATATAAAATTATTTACCAAATCTTACATGTTTTGTGATTATCTATTCCAAATTTGGTATAGATCGGTCAAAGGCCAAAAAGTTATAAGGGTTTAAAAAGTGTCCGGTTTTTTTTTGGGCCACCCTGTATTTTTAAACACTTCTGCGCATAAATATATTTTTCCAAACCCTACTGCGCATGATATATTTGTATATGTTTGCCAGAACACTTTTGCGCATCCGTATGTAATTAAACAAATCTGCGCATAAATATTTTATTCCAAACTCTACTGCGTATGATATATTTCTATATGTTTGCCAGAACACTTTTGTGGATTCGTATATACTATTAAACACTTTAGCGCATAAATATGTTCGCACCAAACACTACTACGCATGTTGTATTTGTATATGTTTGCCAGAACACTTTTAAGCATTTGTATGTATTATCAAACACTTCTGCGTATACTTGCGTTTGCCGAAGCAGTACTGCACATCGTAACTGGCGACCAACAATTTTTCTTGTTGCTCTACCTTACCCTACAGGATGTCACAATTGTGACTTTACTTCTTTATTTTTTCTTTAAGGCAATATTAATCCAAAATTTAATTCAGCGTAATACAGCTCTCCTGAAACTCTAAGAAAACAACAACTCGAGCAAAAACTAAAAAAAAGGCTTATTTTTTATTTATTTTTTCTTCTTTTTAGGCATAGCAAATATTAAAAAACACAATTAAATCGAAAAATTATCATTAGTTTAGTCTCGGGAGGGTAAGGGCTAAATGAACATAAATCGTAATTAAAATTAAATTTAAAAAATACAAGGCTTTGCCTATAAACTAATAAAAAGACGTCACAGTGGCGTGTATTTTGTTATTTTACTAATATCTCCATAAGTACTGGTGCTACGAAAGAAATGGTGATAACCTTTTTATGGTAAATTTTATTATCTTTCTATCCATACCAAAATTATATCGTGCGATAAAAAATAAAAAAAAATTACCAAAAATTAACTTTTTTTGGCCCCTTTGACCCCTTCTACCCTACCCACATACCTCGATTTCAATCCCCTCCGAGATATTCACCACGCAAATGTACCCTCTAAATTTAAAATCGCTACGATTTATCGTTCTCGAGTTATCCTGTTCACAGACCGACAGAGAGACATTTTTTTAACATGGTGCCAAAAGTCTTAAAAACTTCGGAAACATCGAGAAATGTGAAAAAAAAAATCCGAAAAAAAATTGGAAAAAAATGTGTATTTCAATTCTTTTAATTTTAGAATTCTAAAATACGGGTATTTTCAAGGCGTTCTTGGTATATTAATTATGAGATCCCAGATTTAGACGTAATGTATCCCATACCATTTGCATGAATGATGTCTTCGCGAACTGCCGAAATATTTAATGGATCGACTTAAAATTAAATATATTAAGTATAATTATTATAAGTACTTTATTGGTCTCCCAATGGCTCTTTACCGAAGTCCTTCCGTCAATTTTCATTTATAATTTTATGATAGTTGCATTAAATTTTGTTTATATAATGGTAAGTATGAATTTAAATGAGAATACAATTTATATATATATGTAGTATGCTGTACTGATAAGTGAAAATACCTTACCCCTACGATGTTTTTTTACCCCTCTTATCTCTAATCTAAAATCGTGCTTTTTAATTTATAAAATATAATTTATTTGTGGATTAATATGTTATAATTAAGAGGTATGGGTATTAAATATAAATTATATTCTCTCCCTAAATATCAATTCGTGATACTAGGTTAGGTACTGGTGCTTTTTTTTCAAATTTTACTCATATTAATCCCAATTTTTGGAAAATGCAACTCCTGCTAAAGCAGTCGTTGCATTGGGATTAATATTCGTAAAATTTATGTAAAAAACCACCGATACCTAACCTAGTATCACTTATGATATTACCCCTAAAAATAAAAAAATAAATATATAAAATAAAATGAATATAACAATTAAATTCTAAAAAAAATAAGAAAGGGAAAGTAACTTAAATTTAATTAAATTAAATAACCCAAAATACTAAAAAAATGGTATATTTTACTTAAAATTGGGTTAAGCATTTTGTGCCATCTATTGAAAATGTATGTATTTTTTTCCCGTCTATCCCGGAAAAGATGTACTTTCTGTCCGCAAACAAGGCAAAAAAAACGGATTTTAACCTTTAAAAAATTTAAGATAAGATTTCAACGCCAGGAAGGTATTGTGGCATCCAGCCGGGAGAGTATTGCGACGTCCAGGATTTGTTAAGTAATTATATTTACAAATTTTAAATAATTTTCATTAAGATCATTATAAGTTTTTAAATAGAGAAGAGAAGAATAAAAAAAATAAAGCTAGTCAGAAAATGAATTGCAGTTTTTACCATAGTGCAGATAAAATTACTTCCGCAATGTAATCCACATAGCGAAGATTTGCAAAATTAATATTTCCATTTCAGATGTTCCTAACAATTCGTGTTTACAATTAGTTGTTTAAATTACTATCATTTGTTACACTTCAAACACTAAAATCACCTGCAAAAATGTCAGATATTATTATGAGAGAGTTTACCGTAATTTTACATTGCTAGCTAATAATTAAAATAAGGTAAGGTAAGTAACTGCTAGCAATAATATTAAACAAGCCGTCAAGATATGTAATGCTACGCATGCCATTATATACTATTCACAGTAAATGGTATATTGAATTTTCCCAAATAACGCAACTTAAAAAAAACTAACCAAAATTTGAAGTGGAACACACAAAAATTTTCAACAAATTTAAAGTAAATTATCTCCGAATTTAATAAACCGATTTAAACAATTGTTTTTTTTTTACAAGAAAGGTACATCTTTTGACTATAATTATTTCTGATGAGAGTTGCCAAGTTTTTCTGCTTTATTGTAATTACCACGTTCAGTTTAAACAATTATTTTTTTTAAATTTTGTTTTTATCTCGTTTCGTTGTAAAGATGTAGAGGATGTTGTGGAAATAGTGATTTATACATCATTTTTGCGCCAAAATACTAGGATATAGATAATTAAGTTCTTTTTTTACTACAGTAGTAAGGCAAGACCCTAGGTACTAACATACAAAAATTTTAACTTGCATTGGTCAATAACCCCAAGCGCCTAATTACAGCTCTCTGTTCAGGAGTTTGTTTTGGGTTTTTCTTGTTTGGTCTTTTTTTTTTAATGAGGGGGCCTTGGTTTACGTTAACGTTGGTTTGGCGTCTGTTTGGTGTTTTTTTTTTGTAAAAAAATGTTTTTTGTAAAAAAATGTTTTTTATTTAAAATAACATATTGTAACGGTAAGCAGTTTATCAAAACTCTGCATAAAGAGCTGCACATAGGCGCTCCTTCAATAACCCTCATCTACAGGGTGTTTTTTATAATTTTGCTAATCTAGATACATCAATTCATAATTTTTTTGAGATTTAAGAGAAAAAATTGTTGCAACTTGAAAGTTTTTAGACTAAACTGGCCTATTTTGATTTAAGCTTGTTAGTAAATACAAGTATATCTAGCCATCTTCACTCAATAATTTCCAATTTAACATTTTAAAAATTTCACGTCTTTCGCATAGTTTATTCTTTTTTTTACCTTCAGGTAAGAGTAAAATTGGAAAAAATGTTTTTGTTTTGATATAAGTACGGGGTAACGTCCCTGCGGACTTATCACTTATTTGTAATGTGACTTGAGATTTTAATTTAGTCTTAAAATTTAAAACTGCCTAAATCCACTATATCATAGTTACCGGCCGTATATATAGTTTACGAAAAAATTTTGAAACCGAGTGCTTCAACTAATAAAAAATTATTTTTTTAGCCCAGTGAATAAAGGGATAAATACCCTACAAAAGGTCCGGTAGTTCTAGATTTTTTTTTAATGTTGTGTAGGTCGCTAAGTTAGTGAAAAATCAAAGTTTTCGTCACCCCACCTCCTGTGCTCCCTCCGCCATCTTGGAAAATCCGCCAAAAATTCGCACTTTTTCAGTTTTTCGCCTATACCTCCGTTTCAGTGCACTTAAGCGCAAAACAAGTTATTTTAGATTTTGCAAAAGACAACATTTTCTTTAAATTTGATACTGTACGTTTTTTCTACCATTAAAAGCAACGGAGCTATGTACGTCCAAAAAGGGCTAAAATCGCGTAACTAGCAAAATTTAGGGGATATTCTTTTTAAAATAGGACAGATGTTCGACTTAACCTCTCCGATTTTGCTCAAATTTTGCAAACAAGCTTAAAATAGTGTTTCATTTAATAAGTGCAAATTGATCTTTCCAAAAAAATATATTTTGAGATATTAACCCATGCTTTTTTTTGTTAGCAACATTATAAAGCGCACTGAATTTCGCGTTAGAAAACAGTATGTTTCAATTGTTTTTAAAAATCAAGAGGGCGGCCAGATTAGCTTTAAATACAATTTTTCTTTTAGTTATTGTGGAAAATTATATCAACGGATTCATTTTATTTTCGAGCAGGATAGTCCCTATTAATAGTAGTATAAGCCCATAAAATATCTCAAACCCGCCATTATTTTTGAAGATACAGCAAAAAATGATCATCTGGTGGTTCTCAGGTGTAGTACATATACCTTTCTTAGATACAATAACTTTTAATTGCTTTGAGCTACATACATACAATTTGGCTTGAAACACTTACATACTACTAGAAGATAATGGACCAAATTTGAAGGATTTTTCACTACCTAACCGACCTATACAACATATTAAAAAACTTCTGTAGGGTACCCTTTTGGCCTCTATTCACTGGAGTATTTCATTAAAAGCTCATAATAAGTCTTTCATTAGACGTCTTACTTAAAACTTGGGTCTTAAGCAATTACGTCTGAAATGTTATTTTAGGTCTGTCAGTGGGCGGAAATGGAACTAAAATTTTATGGAACAGACTCTATTCCATAAAATTTTAGTATGGATAGCAACTATTTTGAAAAAATTGAGGTTACATAGAATTTTTGACATTTTTGTCAGAAATAAATCAAATTACAATTTATAAGAAAAAATATCTTTTTCTACGACTGCTTTAGAATGTAAACAAATACACACACTTTTCCAACACAGAATGAATCCATTCTAGCTCTAGATACGGTATGAATATTCCGTATCAAGTGTTAAAATGAGCACATGTATAACCATCTCTTGTTTATAAAAGTAAAGAAAACTGTAGCAAATATATATATATATATATATATATATATATATATATATATATATATATATATATATATATTTTTGCTACAGTTTTCTTTACTTTTATAAACAAGAGATGGTTATACATGTGCTCATTTTAACACTTGATACGGAATATTCATACCGTATCTATATATATATATATATTACCATGAAATATTGAATAATTTAATGCAATTTAAAGTTTTGCGTTAAAATTACATAAAGTTTATTAGTTTTTCTTAATATTTGACCAGTTCTTTATCAATTTAGTTCAAAAAATTAAAACTGCTCCATCTATTGTTAAATATTTAAACCTGATATCTGTCACAACAATCTGACATGACCTTCAATTTTTGCATTTTAATTTGTAAATATGTGCTAAAATTAAATAAAAATATTTTTTCAGTACTGATTTGATAAAATTATTAAATAACATTAATTGCTTTATTTAAAAATATGTGTTTTGTTGCATTTAAAATGTCGAGTCACAAAAAAACATGGTTTTTAACCTTGTCCGCAGTTTTAAGCCATACAGTGTTTCATCTTTGCAGTCGAAGAAAAAGTATAGTATACAACACGTATGGAATAGTCATTCCGCTTGCATGAGACAGTTTAGTTCAAACACTATTAAATTGCCACAATTTTTTTATTTAAATAGTGAATCGATGTATTGGGATTAGCAAAATTATAAAAAAAACTCTGTAGATGGGGTTATGCAAGTTCATCTTTTTGTATGTTAGTACCTAGGGTTTTGCCTTACTATTGTAGTAGAAAAAGAACTAAATTATCCCTACCCTAGTATTTTGGCGCAAAATTGAGAAATAAATTATCAATATCTTTACAACGAAACGAGATGTTAGGTGCACATTTAAAGTTTAAGCAAAAAAACATAGTCACATTTATTCTGTAACACCCTGTAGACTGTTAAGTTTTTGGCAACTCTAAGTAGACAGAATTATAGTCAATAAAATAATTATTTAAATCGGTTTACTAAATTTGGAGATATTTGACTTTGAATTTGATGAAAATTTTTAGGTGTTCCACTTCAAATTTAATTTATTTAGGTAAAACTCAAAATAAAATATTACCGCCAACAAAAAAATACTTCCCCGGTAGGGCCGCCTGCAGGGCCTTGGAGGAGGCTATTACTGTTCGACACACGGTTCTAAAGCTATCGAAAGAATTCGGCAAAAAATGAGAAAGCAATATACTTGAATATAAAATCTAACCAGGCGCGAAGATAGGATTTTTTTTTGGGGTTGGGGGTAGAATTTTTATTTTTTTTTTGCTTTCCAAAATGAAAATTTTCAGTCAAAATTTGGCGCTAGTCCCAAAAGAAAAAACACCCTCCAAAAAAAAGCTTGTCCCTGAGCGTTTCTACAAAATTTGTCGCCCGCCTTGGCGCCCCTACCAAAACGAAAACACCCTCCAAAAAATAGCTTAATTTTTTTCATTTGTTTACTGTAAACAACACTCGTATTGGTTAATTAACCAAAAAGTTTACTTTAACAGGTATTCCGTTAGCGCAATAAAAAAAAATCTTCTACCCAGCTTAATGGGTAATGATTGTGTTACACTCCCCCTGGGAGGTGACAGTTACAATTCCATCAGAGAAACAGACTCACATTTCAATCTGCCCATACGTTCTAGTCTGGGTTAAAAATGCACGGCCATGTGTAGTTACAGAATATTTTTTTATAACTAAACAAACCATGAAGATAACATATTATGTTTTCTACAGAACTTGATTGGTATTTTCTTAAACTTTTATATCGATAGATATTCCGTTCTTAATTTGCTTAGAAAAATGTGACACTCGGACAGACTGACTTGGTGCCGCAAATTGGGAGGGAAGAGTCTTGGTTTGAGCCACCTGGCGTTTTTTTCCCCCTGCAGAGCCCTGGCGTTTAGTTTAGTCTCCCTATCTATTCACTTTTAAAAGTTCATTAACATTATATGAAAAAAATCTAGTTATGATCACCGAGGTGTACCGGTCAGCCTGCAGCCAATAATTTTGACTAAAAGATTTTATAAAATAATTTACGCTTCAAATTCTGGGGGTTTTGGAAAATTGTGACCTTGACATTCATAAAAAAATTCGCCTGCGGTGCAAAAATTTAAAATTACGCACGAATGACTATAATAGGAATCTATTCTGGTTACGGCCCTGGACGGACGAAATTGAAAGTTTTTTAGAATTCTACGAAAAATTCGAGTGTATAAAATGTTCTGATCTAAAGTAGTTTTTGAGGATTTTGGAAATATGAAAACCATCGTATAATACTCCTCCAGCTCTAGGGCCGCGAAGAGTCTAATAAACGCGTTAAACAAGTCTATTTCTTAAAATCAATTTAAACAGTTTTAGCTAATTAGGTTAAATTATATAATTATTAATTTAACATATTTTGTTTGGGGCTATTTGATTTGTTAAGTATGTTACATAATTTAAGAATATTCAAGGCAAATTTGTTAATAGTTAATTTAAACAAAGGGAAATTTTTTGAACGGGTATTATACAAGACTTGGCCTTTTAATAAAATTTTTTTTTTTCGTATTTTATAACTATGGAACTAAATTTAATAATATTTTTAGGTCGAAGAACCAAAACAAATCCTCCCGTTAAGTTTTAAAGGTTCAAAACACGTTTAACACAACAACCGAGACAACAAAAAAACACTTTTAGATAAAACTAAACGTGTTGTACAAAAAGGAATAAAAAACAATAAGAATATTTTCATCTTGCATTTTTATATACCACGAAAAACAGACTAGAGACCAAGATAAAAAAACAAGCCGTGACGATATTTAATGATACGCATTCCATTATACACTATTTACAGTAAATCGTATATTGCATTTTCCCAAATACTTTAACCAGAACTTTTTTTTATTGGGGAATTACTTTCAAAATTGGTAGAATTGATCCTCCTGATAAAAGTAATTTTTCCTGAAAAAGTTACGTTAATCGGAATTTTCTTTCAACTTTTTCGATTTTTTTAAATTTTTACCCCCCATAACTTTTTTGTTTTTGGGAGGATTACTTACGGACATTTCAAAAAAAAGTTGCCTATTTTTTCATAAAACAAATTTATAACCAAGAATTTTTTGTCTAGGGCAATTTTTGAAATTTTTTGAAAATTCGAAACTACCGTATATGTAATACTATTTTAGCGCAGGCGCTGTGAATAGTATAAAAACAGAATTTCGGTGCATTCACATCTCATCTGATGTGATGTTCCCGGCACCCAAGCGCCCGTTAAATATCATGTTCTAATTAGTCACAACCTCAGTCACAACACATCCACATGAAATCGCTCAGATGGTTAACCCTACCCTATATTTTTTTGTGACAACGCGTCAAAGTATACAAAGTTAAATTTTCATTTAATGTCATAACATAAGGTTAAAGTTTATTTTAAACGACTCTGTTAAATTTTACGCATGTTCCGTATAAATAAATGAATCAATAAACGGAAAGTATTTCCAAAGTATATACGATTGTATTATTATATTATTCACAACGCCTGTGCTTGAATAATATTATACGGTAGTTTCGAATTTCCCAAAATCGCCAAAAAACGTCCTAAACAAAAAATTCTTTGATACAAATGTGTTTCATGAAAAAATAAGAAACTTTGAAAATGTCCGTCTGTCTGATGTCACGTTTTTTTGTAACTCAAGAACGAATAATCCCATCAACTTTCCATTTGTGTTTCAAAGTAATCCCCTCAAAAACGAAAGTTATGGGGGTTAAACTTTTGAAAAAAATAAAGACTATCATTTTCCCCCGAGCATTTTATTTGCATAGTTATGTGCAAACACGCATTTGTTTTGTTTCTGCGCTGATTATGAAAAAAATAACCCCAAATGTACATTATAATAGTTCAGTCAAGCGGTCGTGTGAAAGGGCCTCACCTTGCGGTGATATGCACACTATCTGTTTTTTTTTTTTTAATCAAAAAGGGTTCGTTTGGAAAGCTTAAATCCAAATTTGCACCCCTGTGCGATTTTTTTTGCACAGTTATGTGCAAAAATTCAGTTGTTTTGTTTTTGCTCTGTAACTCGGTTTTGGCTCGTCGCTTAACAAATAACTAACAAGATATTTATTCTTTATTAAATTCTTTACAATTTATGTAAATAACTTTTTTTGTTTAAACAATCAGAAAAAAAGTTAGAGAGCGTTAAAACTGATGAAATAGGCATCATATTCAAAAAATGATTAGTTTTCGAAAATGTTTGCAAATTTTCAACGATCTGTAACTCTTTTTCTGATTATTTAAACAAAAAAAATTATTTATATAAATTGTAGAGAATTCAATAACGAACAAATATCATGTTGATTTTTTGTTGAGCGACGAGCCGAAGCCGAGTTACAGAGCAAAAACAAAACAACTGCATTTTTGCACATAACTGTGCAAAAAAAATCGCACAGGGTGCAAATTTGGATTTAAGCTTTCCAAACGAACCCTTTTTGATTCAAAAAAAAAACAGAGAGTGTGCATATCACCGCAAGGTGAGGCCCTTTCACACGACCGTTTGACTGAACTATTATAATGTACATTTGGGGTTATTTTTTTCATAATCAGCGGAAGTAAATGCAGACTGATATGAAAATAACAATAAAATAATTAAAATATTAAAACCGTGAAGAGCATAATATAATATAATTATATTATAATGAAACCATGCAAGCTACCCCCTAGACTAACAAACATATCTATCTAGTGCTCTATGTAGTATCTCCACGGCTTGTTTTTTTTACACCCGGTTCTTATAGTAGCACTTAATTTTTGTTTATTTATCGTTATTAAACTTGTCTTGTGCATTCTAACGTGCGTGACGAGATTTTCCGGTTTGTTTTAAAAAATCACTGTGATTATCAGTGCAAATTGTACATTAAATTTATCATACAACATAACACTTAAAAAAATAATTAATTAACCCACTGAGAGCTATCGTAAAATGATCAAATATCTAATAAAATTACGAGTGGGGAAAATCCACTCACCAGTTGGGAAAATTATGCACTTGACGGCCTTTTTTGCCATTAACATTTTGCTGTGGTAAAAAAGTTGGGAGATCTTTAGTTGGGAAATTTTAGTTTCTGTACCCCAAAAAATTCTAGCGGTGTCACTGATTACCGAGCTCGGTAAACGTCTGCAAAAATTTGTACTCCTTTCACTTTCTCATACTTTCAAGGTAATTTGCAAACCTATTAACCCTCAAGGGTTAACCACCAAGTGGTGGTTCACACACACAAAAATATGTTTAAACCAACTATACTGTTTTTTGTCACATGGTTAATTTAACAATCCCAAATGCTTGATTTAACCATAAAATGTTTCATTTTACTGTGCTATGGTTGAATTAAACATTATATGATTAAAGGCTGTTAGGGTACATTATATTCACCTAAAAGTAAGGTCTCTGTTAAAGTTACCGATAGGATAAATGCCGAATACTACCAAGCAGATTAATTTACTTGAAGGTGTATATAATGGCCCTAAATTAGGTATATGGTATTGCCAATTAAAATTACTTAAAAATGTTGGATTGACTATAAAATGGTTAAATTACCCATTAAAAAATAGTATTGTTGGTTTAAACATACGTTTTTTGATGTTTACTCATAAAATAACCAAAAAATTATACCTAGTAGTTTTTTTTTGTTAATCACATCAAAATGATGGGGTAAATCCGCGATTCGCGATTTAATGTGGTAATAGCATCCCCGGGGTTGATCCTCCGCCAGGTATTTATTTATTTCATATGATTGTTATACTTAAATATATTAGTAAAATGAAGGCGTGACTGCTTAAAAATAAATATGTGTGACTCCCCAGGAAACTCGGATCTGCAGATCTGGTCTCAAAAAAAAAAATAAAAGAAAAAGATAAAGAATCACACAACAATAGTCAAGGCAAAAATAAGGAGCATTATTTCAAAACTTAACAAATCCTTAACACGTATATTGGATTTGTTAACTTTTGAAATAATGCTCCTCAAATGTAGTCATGTAAAATTACAATACAAGATTTATTATACAACCAATTCATATAAGGTTTAAGATTAATCTCGTGTATTAGTGTTAATTATACATTTAAAGTAATAACTGATTTGAGTAAAATAAATATCAAAAAAAACTGTGGTTATGGATATAATTATGTAGAAATTCGCATTAAATATCACAAATAATTCAAATAATATACCTACATAGTGATATAGAAATAGTTTTGCCTTGAAATGCACGACATTTTAAATAAATCTATTTTTTAGCCTTGAAACTAAAAGGGGTTAAGCGGGTCCGCAAATTCAGCGATATTTATAAGCCTAAAATTTTACTTAATTTATCAATAATATTTTAAGACATTTTTCCGAATAAAAATTCTACCCAAAAAGATAGAATTCGATCGCTTACTTTAGCTGCTAGCGAAACTCAGAAAACAGCTAAAACTTTACAGTTGATATTGACAGTTAAAAGTGGTTTTAGATTAGTTTCGCAGCCTTTCGCAGAGCTGAGCTGGATTTGTGTGGCAGTTTTAGTAATTTAAAATGTGTTTAAAAGTAATAACGGACCACCAACACTGAACCAAAAAATTGACGTGATATTAATAAATAGACATCGGATTTTAGGGAGTCGTGACGTCAGAATGCATAGCCGGGTACAATAAGTTAACAAATTCATATTAATTTTATAAAAAATTTTAATATGTTGCCAAACACTAAATTACCAAATAAAATTATTTAAATATTATGAACATCCCGTAACGTTTTATTTAAGTAAAAGAAAATTTAAAAAATCAAAATTCTGAAAATTACGATTTAAGTTAGTTAGTTGGGCTCTTTAATAATCCAAATTTAATTTTATAGTATTATGGCATGGTGGCTGGGTATTACTTTTACCAAGTTAAAAAAAATCTGCCTGGTCAATCGTTTTTTATTCGCAATAAAAGGTCACGTGACGTTTATAACTTGTAATTAAAATTAATTTTGTATCTTTTTACTTACTTTAAATATTAAATTGTCCTTGCTCCTCATCTCCTTTATGGGTTTTTGTATTCACATGTCTTTAAATATTAGTTTTTCTTTCCCAGATTGTTTTTTTTTTTTAAATATGCAGTGTAAAATATTACAGTCGAACTCTAGTTCTGAATAACCTTCAATCCACGATTTAACCGTAGTAAGTAATGGTTTTATGAAGATTTTATTAAGGGATTTAACTAATAAAATGAACGGTGACAAATGAATATTAGATTAGTCCCAATATGTATATTAAAAACGAAAAAGTTAGAGCAAAAAAAGAAATTAATTCGCACTGTTAAGATAAGTCGAACGAAATGACTCAATTTACTTGCAATAAAAACCTTGTTTCCGCATGCGCGTGATTCTAACCAATAAAATAACATACATGGTACACGCTTGATCTTACACCTCACTTATTTCGTCGCACGCATACGGAACCAACTTTAGAGCTTTTAAATCTCTGCAGAGTAGATGTCTATAACAATTTCAAATAGATTTCACCTTCCAGTCAACTCTTCACAAATTGAATAAAACACAAACAGATTTCATCGGTAGTTTGTTTTTTCTACAAATACTATATATTTTAGTTGTGTAATTTTGTATTTTATTTATAATATACAAAACAAAAGATTTGAGTAAAAATAATAATTTCGAAGAAGTTATAAACGTCACGTGAGCTGGTATTGTGAATAGACCATTGACCAGGCAGATTTTTTTTAAATTGACAAAAGTAATACCCAGCCGCCATGTTACAATACTATTAAATAAAATTTGCATTATTTAAAAGTCTAACTAAATCATAATTTTCGGATCTGTTGTTTTTTTTTTAATTTTCTTTTAGTTAAAAACGTTCGGGGATTTTCATAATATTTGTATACTTTTCTTTGTAAACGTAGTAGTTTGATAGCTTATAAAACATTTTTATAAAATTATTATTTTGTTGTACCCTGCTATGGATTTTGACGTCACGACTCGGTAAAATCCGATCTCTTTTAATAAAAATGAACGTTATATCAATGAAATTACATTGATTTTGCACCGATGTGCGTTTTTAATTTTGATAATAATTTTTTTTTCTATATCAATGCTTAAAATTGGTTGTCTTAATGTAAAATTTATTTAATACAAAATATTCGTTGTTATAATGAATTTATGCATAAAGGCAAGGAATTTTAAGCATTGGTACAATAAAATGTTCATCGGTGCAAAATTATTTTTAGTGAACTGTGTGGTCATAAAATTAAGTGTTTCGTTAAAAAGTGAAAATAAAAGTGTAAATAAATAAATATAAAGTTTAAATATTTTTCTTGTGAAAACCGTTATTACTTAACAAGAATCTGCTTATACTTTGTACTTACTAACACAGAAAAAAATTAAAAAATATTTTTTTGTCCGGCTGGCCACAGCTGTCGTTTTTTATTTTATTTTTCAACGGGACAGTCAGACTTGGTCCCAAAAAAAAGATATTTTTTAATTGTATAAGTAAAGTCTTTGTCAAAATAAATATATTCATTATAATTTAAAAAATATTTCCATTTAAATTATTCGTAGACGCGTAGGTTACCTAGTTAAAGGAGATTTTTTTTTAATGCGAAAAAATGTTTGATTTAAAAAAATATGTTTATTTTAGGTTATTTTTCGTATCTACGTTTACTCGGAGCAAATTACTCTAGAGTAAAAAAACATTTTAAAAAGCAAATAATATTTTTTAAATATTTTTGTCAAAATTTGCATATATGGGTTTTTAAAGTCGACAAAACTGAATATGATAATAATATTTTTCTAACTCCACCCCTAGCGGGTGGGGATGATTAATCTTAACCCCTTCCGCTCCAGCCGGTTTTTCAAGGTACAGGTCCCCACATCAGATTAAAATGTATATGGAAAATCCCGTAAACAAATATCCAACTGTGGATATTGTGGTATATTATGCTGTACCTACAAATATCCATACATACATACAATGGAGCGGAAGGGGTTAAATGTTTACAATATTTTCGTGAAAATCGGTATATATGGGTTTTTGAGGTCGCTAAAAATGAATCTGATAATAAAAAACTCTAACCCCACCCCAGGAGTGCGGGGGGTAATTAATTTTATATATTTACATAATTTTAGTGAAAAACGGTACAGAGGGGTTTTTGACGTGGCTGAAATTGAATAAAATAATAAAAAATTCTTACTTTACCACCTGAGGGGTGGGGGTTAATTTTAGTGAAAATTGGTATATTGGGGTTTTTGAGGCTGCTGAAATTAAATCTGATAACAAAAATGGTCTAACTTTACCCCCGCGGGGCAGGGGCAATATTTTTTTTAAATATTTACAATGTATTTGTAAAAATTGGAATATAAGGGTTTTCGAGGTGAACGAAACTGTTTCTAATAATAAAAAATCCATTTCACGCCCAGGGTTACAGAAAAATGGGAAAGTTTTTTTACTGAGCAGTGTATTTTTAATTATTTTAATTTTATTATGGTTTTCTTATGATTTTTTTATAGATAACATGGGTATTATGGATTATTACAAGTTAATACGGGTTTTAAGGATTAATATGGGCTTCTATGAGTTTTTGTGGGTTCATAAAAGTATTACGGATTTTTATGAGTTAATATGGGTAATATGGTTTATTATGGATTTTTATTGGTTATTACCAGTTAATACGGGTTTTTACGCATAATTATGTACTCTTATGAGTTTTATAAGTTTTTCTGGGTTAACTAAGGAATTATGGGTTTGTATGGGTTAATATGAGTAATACACTGTCCAGTAAAAAAACTTTCCAATTTTTCACCTCCGCGCGTGAAATGGATTTCTTATTATCAGATTCAC
Organism: Brachypterus glaber; assembly: GCA_958510825.1. Lineage (NCBI taxonomy): Eukaryota > Metazoa > Arthropoda > Insecta > Coleoptera > Kateretidae > Brachypterus > Brachypterus glaber. The sequence goes on from OY294044.1 coordinate 36,580,061, forward strand.
TTTCAGCAACCTTATAGGTACCAATTTTTACGAAAACTACCCCCCGCCTTTAAGGGGGTGGAGTTAGAATTTTTTTATTATAAGATTCGATTTCAGCAACCTTAAAAACCCCAACATACAAATTTTAACGAAAACTACCCCAGCCCCTTAGGGGTGAAGTTATATTTTTTTATTATCAGATTCGCTTTCAGCAACCTCAAAAACGCCAAAATACCAATTTTCACGAAAACTACCCTCCGCCTCCCAGGGGGTGGAATTAGAAAAATTGTATTGCCAGATTTAATTTTGTCGACCCTCAAAAACCCCTATATACAAATTTTGACGAAAATATTGATAACATTTAAAAATATCTAAACACTCACCCCCGCGGGGGTTGAGTCGAAAAAAAATTATTATCAGATTCAATTTCAGCAACCTTAAAAACATCCATGAAACTGTAATATAATCCTAAATAAATAAATAATAAAATAATAAATAATAATCTATATAGCAATTTTCAAATTTTTGTGAAAAATATTGTATTTTTTAGTTTGATTTTTTTATTAAACCAAGGCTTTTCTCAGCTTAAGCCGGGAAAGCAAAACAGCAATACAGATCTCCAGGGCCCGTTCTATAACTCAAAATTTGCAATTATGTCATTATTTCTTGCTTAATACAAAGCTACTTGAATTTAATGTAGATGACCCCTTTTTGATGCGGCAATTTTGGTGAAGATTGCGGGTTTTGATGCGGCAGCATTATTTTAAATGTAAACTAAAAATACTTAAAGTGCCCTTTTGGCAAAATTTCTTTTTGCAGAATTACTTATTAGCAGTAGACGGCAGTAATGACTCATCAACGTTGAAAATAAACACAGAAACATAGGCTTACGGAATAATTTTGCCGAAGTATGAGCGAAATTTTTATAAAGGTCACTAATTCGAAACTGACGACTAATTTGTTACACACAACAATATTGACTATACATATTAACTATACATACAGAGCGGTCCAAAAGTCACCCCCCCCCTCTTAACTTTTGAACCAGTTGAGATATCGACTTCAAATTTGTAACTTTTAAATAAGACAACTTAAACTATCTTTTGGCATATATTTAATACTTTCAGCTCTTAAAATGTGGGCAGGGGGGCATGGGGGCACATTTTTTTAAATGGAAAGGGGGGTCGTGTAATACATCAATTTAAAGCTTATAAAATTCTCCATTTAGCTCCATATTTTTAAATAAAAAAAAATTGGGTTTAAAATGGGGTTGAAAATGGGTATTAATGTCAAAATTCCCCTAATAAAAAAACAAATAATTTTTTTAAAATGTCTAATTTCATCATAAAAAAATGTTAATTATAGTTTTAAACTAATTATAGTTGACATAAATAAAAATTTATAAAAAAAACTTAAAAAATCGAATGTTTTAGCACAAAAAATTGAAAAATCAAAACCTTAAAAAACATTTTAAAAAAAATTAAAAATGTTAGTTTAAATAGAGAATTTCATAGGCTTTAAAATGATGAATCACACGACCCCCTTTCCATTAAAAAAAATGTCCCCCATGCCCCCCTGCCCACATTTTAAGAGCTGAAAATATCGAATATATGGTAAAAGATAGTTTATTTATTTATTTATAGTCTTTCTGGGACCTATAAAAGGTGTTTTATACCTTAGTTGTCTTATTTAAGAGTTCTAAATTTGAAGTCGATATCTCAACTCGTTCAAAAGTTAAAAGGGGGGGGGGTGACTTTTGGACCGCACTGTATACTTTTTTCCCACTTTACTGGTCTAAATGGAATCATTGAAAAGAATCAAGATAAAAAGAAATAAAAATGTAAATATTTAAGACCTCGCGTCAACGCTAGAGTCGACGCGGCGGCTATGCGAATACTGGAAATTCGCCGAGTACTGCTTATTAGTCCCCGCCATTGCTTAAACCATCAATAACTCTTTTTTTTAAATGCAGATGTACCCCTTTTGATCCGGCACTCTTCAAATGTTGTCAAAATACCTCCCAAGTGGCTGCAACTAGCCAATAGGGACAGTTAATTCTAATAAACATTCTGTGATACCGTTACTGCATCAATTTTTTTTCAAATAAATAATAAATAACTAATTTTACACGGCGCTTTTAATAAAGAACAATTTTTTTGTGAATAGCGACAAAAACTTGGTTTTGCTGTTTATTTCTGATGAGAAGAATTTATTTAATTATGGAATTATGATAATTAATATTCATGGAACCTAATTGACACTGTAGCTGAAATAGTTCTTCCAGTTAAAACGTCGTGCGTCACACCCTGGCGCGTTATCGCTAATCTATTTCTAAAACAAGCCGTGAAGATATGTAATACTACGCATTTCATTATATACCATTCACAGTTTAACACCAATAACTTTTTTGTTTTCGGGGGAATTAATTTTAAAAAACAAAAGAAGATCCCCCCTCATAAAACTTGATTTTCCCTAAATATTTCGCTTGGTCGATCGGATCATTTGTTATCGTGTCCGCAAAAAAACGTTACTTATTACGTATTATACTATTCTAGCGCTTACGCGCTGTGAATAGTACAACAAGCCGTAAAGATTTCTAAGACTTCGCATTCAGTTTACTTTTGAAAATTTAGAGTTTATTGGATTTTCCTTCCATAGTTGTTATAAACAATTGCGGCGATTAATAGATTTATATAATGCACCGCCTGCCAGTGATGTAATCTCGTAAAAATTTTAAGAACTTTTAACTATACCGCTGTTGAACTCGTATATTGCTATCGTATACGATACAGATTGTCATCGAAATAATATTGTGTCTTGAATAGTGTTAAATGTCAGCCGCATTCAACCCACGCCTATTTTCTTGTTCTCGTATTGATTTTTTATCTATTTTATAAAAGCCCTATGGCAGATTGACTATTTTAAAAGAAAATACAAAGTTCACCGGTCCAATTAGCCTTGTTAATGGTATAGGAAAATAGCGTTACAGGGCGGGGGTGGGGGTCCAAAATAATCAAAATTTGCGTTACGTAATACTTGAACGTTCCCTAACTCCACGGGACGAAAAAATTTTAGCACTATGTACCAAAAGTTGCCTTTATTATAAAACATTAACAGTATTTTTTTAAAATTTTTTGGAAGTCGTTTTAATTCCCCGCGGGGCCTTGAAATTAATCAAAATTTAAGAAATTTTAAAAATTTGTTGAAAATTGCATTATAGGGGTTTTTGAGGTGAGGGGGTAAATATTGAAATATTTTCCATATTTTCGTGAAAATTTGTATATGGGGGTTTTTGAGGTTGCTAAAACTTTATCTTGAAATTATTTTTTTCTAAATCCACCCCCTTAGGGGTAGGGGGTGATTTTTTTGAAAGTTGGTGTTTTGGGGTTGCTGAAATCGAATCTGATAATAAAAAAATTCTAACTCCACCCCCGCGGGGGCGAGGGAGTAAATATTTTGAAATATTTTCCATATTTTCGTGAAAATTTGTATATAGGGGTTTTTGAGGTTGCTAAAACTAAATCTTGAAATATAGTGTGTAAATCCACCATTTTTATTATCAGATTCACTTTCAGCAACCTCAAAAACCCCAATATACCAATTTTCAAAAAAATCATCCCCTACCCCTAAGGGGGTGGATTAAAAAAAATTATTTCCAGATGAAGTTTTAGAAACCTCAAAACCCCCCATATACAAATTTTCACGAAAATATGGAAAATATTTCAATATTTACCCCCTCACTTCAAAAAAAAATTAAAATTTCTTAAATTTTGATTTAAGGCCCCTGCATTGAATCAAAACGACTTCCAAAAAATATAAAAAAAAATACTGGTTATGATATGGATTTTTTAACTTTATTGTAATAATTTTGTAAATCCTACTTTTTTTAGGTCCTAAAAAATCTATAACCTTCCAGTAAGTAATATAACACTTTACATCTTAAAAATTATTTTTGATAAATTTTCATATGAAAAATTTCAATTTGACATTGTCAACAAACTTTCAAAAATACATACCATTAGATACTTTCGTGTCCATAGAAAGCAATTGGGCGATTTACCCCCTTTAATAGGTTATTGTAACAGATACTGGGATTGGTGGAAACAAACGTTCTTATCTAAAAATTTCATACATACACCCGAACTCAAATTTCGCTCATTTTTTTTATTGCTGTATAAGTGCATATTTAATTTTTTTAACGCGAGTCCGATACACCCTGCATATTTTTTGTTAAAAAATTACTTACCCCTACCCCCCGGGAGCGTAACGTTAAAATTATTTTGGTATAAAATAAATAATTAAGTTTCCTTACACGTTGAAGGCTTTTAAAACTTTATACTTTAAAGAAAAACGATTAACTCTTACAACTTATATACAAAAAAATTAAGAATAAAGAACAAAAAACTAATTGAATATTTTAGTGCGTATTCAAAGCCTTGCATAACAAGCATAATACATAAGAATGCGATACCGTGATTGGCTTACAAGATACATGACGAAACATCAAGCCAATCACGGCATCGCATTCTTATGTTTTATGCGTGTTATGCGAGGCTGTGAATATGCTCTTAATTACCATGTTTTTAGGTTAATCTTTCTAATAAAATAATATTTATTTATGTACAGACATAAATCCTTAACAAATGAAATGTAAAAAAAACATCGAAAAAGGATCATTGTAACGAGTTTGTGAACCTCATAACTGGATCCTGTTATGCAAAAAGCAACCAACGCACAATATTTCACATAATATTATTGTGGGTTGGATATAGGAATGTAGTATGGACATTTCTAGATTAGTATACGTCATTATCTCGTTTTTTTTTTTAATTTGTGGGTTGGTTGATTTTTGCATAACAGGATCCAATTAATCCTATGTTATATAAACAAAAACATTAGAAACAAATAGAAGCTCTTTTTCTTTGAAACGTTTAAAGAAACTTCATTATTTATTGTATACCAAAATAATTTTAACGACACTCTCCCGGGGGGGTAAGGCTTAGTATTTTATTAAGAAAAACTATACAGAGTGGTCCAAAAGTCACCCCCCCCCCCTCTTAACTTTTGAACCACTTGAGATATCGACTTCAAATTTGTTACTTTTAAATAAGACAACTTAAACTATCTTTTAGCATATATTTAATACTTTCAGCTCTTAAAATGTGGGCAGGGGGGCATGGGGGCACATTTTTTAAATAGAAAGGGGGGTCGTGCAATACATCATTTTAAAGCTTATAAAATTCTCCATTTAACTCCATATTTTTAAATAATTTTTTTTTTGGGTTTAAAAGGGGGTTGAAAATGGGTATTAATGTCAAAATTCCTCTAAAAAAAAAAACAAATAATTTTTTAAAAATGCCTAATTTCATCATAAAAAAATGTTAATTATACTTTTAAACTAATTTTAGTTGACATAAATAAAAATTTATAAAAAAAAACTTAAAAAATCGAATGTTTTAGCACAAAAAATTTAAAACCCAAAACCTTAAAAAACATTTTTTTAAAATTTAAAAATATTAGTTTAAATAGAGAATTTTATAAGCTTTAAAATGATGTATCACACGACCCCCCTTTCCATTTAAAAAAATGTCCACCCCATGCCCCCCTGCCCACATTTTAAGAGCTGAAAATATCAAATATATGCTAAAAGATAGTTTAAGTTGTCTTATTTTAGAGTTCTAAATTTGAAGTCGATATCTCAACTCGTTCAAAAGTTAAAAGGGGGGTGACTTTTGGACCGCACTGTATATAATTTTTATATTATCAAAAAAAAAAAAAGAAATAATGACTTTTATCCGGCCTACTTTGATTATAACTCCAATAATTTTGGACTTTTTGACATTCTATTGAAAATTAAAAAAAAAATAACAAAAATGTGCATTTCAGTAATTTAGTTTATTGAAAGTACACATAAATCAAAAATATATCCTAAACTTTTAAAAAATATTAAGGGGGGTTTTTTGAGATATTTAAATTTAAAGTTTTTAGCTGATATCTAAAAAACACTATCGATATAAAAAAATTGAATTTTGTCAAGAAATGGACGTTGTTTCTAATGTTGAAAACCGTTTTTGGATATCTCTAATAGTTTCCCCTCGGGTCAAATGAGTGACAATAATATATTCTGTAAAACACGACGGTATTTACGTACTATTTTGTGATGACGTTAGTTCAAAAAATATTGGACAGTTAGAGTACCTAATATATCAGAACAATTTCGTTTTAGAGCGGCATAATCTAGTTCTAACTAACCTAAATTTTAGAGGTATACGATAACAGTTATCTAACTAGCATTACTTTATTAATCGGTCACACAAATATTACGTCAGGCCAATTTTTTTTTAAATTTAAAAACAGCTAAATTCTTCCCTAGTCGATCCCTTGATAGCATTATCATGTGGTTTTAAGTTATAGTAAAAAGCCTTAAATTGGTAAAAAGATAAACATTGCCCTGTTAATAAAATTTGAATACAATAGCGATTAAAAATATGGTACTGTAGCGATATCGCTTTTATGTCATTCAAGTTAATATTACGTAAAGCGCGTTAATGTCAGATAACATATTGTGCTATATTATAGCATAACTACGTGGTATTACAATCAACAAAATTAGTTAAAATTAAGATTAAAATAGTAATTAAAAACTGTACTAAATTCATATTTACTTCCCCTATCAAAACAGATAAAAAATGGGTCAAGAGTGACCGCTAAGTTAGCCTGTTTTTCCAACACCTGTAACTTCGATTGGAATTAATTTAATTAAAATGTAACGTATAAGTGCTCAAAATTTGTCTGTGGTCATGAACTTTTGCCTCGACTTTTGCAAAAAGCAAGATTTATTGTTCTAGAAGCTACACATCCCGTTAAATAAAGGGTTACCTACCCCCTTATTTTATTAAACAACTGGCTGAATCCCTTTAACTCGATTTTTCTTAAGATACTACTACTACTTTTTTTGTTGTTTGGGGGTACACAAAAAAAAAGAATTCTTTTAACAAAAGTCAATGTCCTTGAACGAAGATCGCACATCTTACATCTTTACAATCACTTTAAAATAATCAATGAATGTTATTTACATAAGTAACAATATTAACTACTAAAATAATAAAAAATATTTTCCTCGTACGTGCGTTATGCAAAAATAACCCTTTGTTTAAGGGGATGTTTAGCTTCTAGAACAATAAATCTTGCTTTTTGCAAAAAGTTCATTACCAGACAAAAATTTTGAGCACTTATACGTTACATTTTATCAATTCCAATCGAAGTTACAGGTGTTAAAAAAACTCTTTTTTTTGCGGTCACTCTTTGGCTCGATAATAGTAGGTCGACTCGGAAAATAGTACTTTTCCGAGACCTTTATTAATGGGGTCGACGAAAAGTACAATTTTCTGGGACACCTGTATACTATTTTATTCGCATTCGCAACTGTTTTTATTTAAAAATAAAGTACTAATTTTTTTGAAACCTAGATGTTTGAATCCAAATGAAGAAAATAATACTATAATACTTAGTTTTTTAGTTTTTTTCATATTTACCAAAAATATTTTTTCCTGCATATCACAAGAAAAGCACAATTATATAAAACTGAATACGCGCAACCCAAATAAACAACCACAAAAAACATTTGTTGATAGCTCACAAGGCACCGTTTATAACATTTATCATCCTTCTCAGTCCCAAAAGTAAAAAAAAATACTAAAACTGTACATTTAAGTTTTTTAAACGAAATGTTTTAGATTATATTCGTGTCTATCATGACAACAGCCATATTGTTTTAAGTCTAAACCAAATGATATTTTAATCGGTGGCGCCATCTAGCGAAAATTAATGATTTATATTGCAGACCAGTAATAATTAGTTTACTGGTCTCTATTTTTCATTACAGGTCCAGGAGTGGAAAACAGTGGGACAGTGGTTGGTTAAGATGCATCATGATGCATCATCGGTGATTACTTACTGAGTAAATATTTTGTAACTCGTGTTTTCAGTTTCACTTACCTAGAAAAAAAGAATATATAAATAAAAAGCTAAAAAACTGTTATCTATGGGATAAAAATCTTTATCTCCATGTATTCATGCAGATTTTCCGGGCGCGTCCGTCCCTCACGGCTTAACTAAATGCTCGTCCTAAAATCACTTATTAAAGTATCATTTTAGGTACTTTTACGTAAAGCTATTTTTGTATATCTACAGATTACCGAGCTTAACAACTTGAACAATTTTCAAACTATTCAAAATATTTATTATTTAAAACCTTGCAAGATAAAACTTTTAATGAGGATAATGATTTACTTGTAAGACCAGTTCTATCCGTTTAAAAATGTCTTTCCAGACTCAGATTGAAACGAAGAAAAAACTAACAAGATGTCTTTTTCTGGGACTCGACATGGCGTTTGAAAATTAAATCTTATCAGGAAACTTTGAAATTATTTATGCATTTCATTTATCTTAAGATCTTTATAAGAAACAAGCCGTGAAAATGCTTCAAATTCTATAGTATACTCCTCGTAGTTTTTTCGTGGTGAAGTTTTAAGTTAAACTTAATTAAATTGTATTAGGATATTTGTAATTTTTAAGTGGTCCTATAACTTTTTTGTTTTTAAATAGATTTTATTTACGAATGGAAACACCCTTTACGGGTGGAAACGTTTTTTTTTTTGCATTTTCTGCTTTAGAATTCTAAAATGTTATATGTCGAGAAAATGTGAAAAAAGAGGGTGTTAAAAAAATGTCTGTCAGTATGTAACTAAACCTTATAACTTTTTAACGGAATGTCCGATTTAAAAACTCCTTTCACCAAAAGATTCAGGACCTTTTCTATTTGCGTCACATTAAATATGGTTAACATTAGCGTAGGGCAAGGGGGCTTAACAGACAAAACCTATAATTTTTAGCGATATGATATCATATCTCACTTATTATTTATAGTAAGACAACATTTTTTACAGAAATAAAAATAATGTTTAATTCCATACAAAAATATATTTAATCATTTTTTTCGTAGGATTAGTAGTTTTCGAGATATAGGCATTAAAATTTATTTTGATATTTTTTTGCATTGAATTTCACTTTTGACATTAAATCAAATCAAATTTGTTTGGATTAGATGAAGTCAATTTGATCTCTTATTTTATAAACGTTCTCATTTTTTCATCCATCTAGAAAGGGAACCCGTTTCATATTTTTTTTTTAAATTTGGTATTTAATGAAGGTAATTTTTCCAGAAAAAAATAGGTTGGTAGCACGTTGCATTCTCCTTTTTCGATTTTTTAAAGGTTTTCGGGGGAATTTTCTAAAATTTGGTACCAATTATGATAGTTATTTATGGTACTATTGGGTAAAGTAAAATATTTTCCATGAGAAAATTGACCTGACTTATATCGGTTTACCCATACAAAATTTTGACCAATACCCATTTTAAACGTTTTTTTTATTTATACAAAAATTCCGTTTAAATTTTTTATTTAAACGTATAAATTGTACCTTTCAAAAACGTCGGCTATTAAATCAAGTAGGCTGCTTTGAAGTTTTATCTGAAACAACTGCAAGTCGACATAATGTCAGTTTTATTCGCAATAAAAATTAAAAGAAAAACATGTAAAAATTGCCAAAACTGATATTTTAAAAATAAAAATAACGTTGGATAACAGATACCTATGTAAGTAGAAGAAAAAATACGGATATTTATTTCTAGATTTAATTTTATGATATAAAATTTGTAGCAAAAAATGTTGACAGATGAATGGTTTTAACTTTGGAAAAGTAAAATCCACGCGTGGGTTATTTACAAGTTTCCCTGTTTAAAATGAAGCTAGTGATTATCTTATTACGTTTGGGTATTGGACAAAAGTAATTTTTTCTGAACGAATAAATTTGAGATTTTCTTTCACTATTTTCGATTTTTTGGCCCCGCTTAACTTTTTTATTTTTGGGGAGATTCTTTTTAATTTCTGCAAGATCTGTGTCCTTACCAAGATTGATTATTCCTGAACATTTTAAGTCTATCGGATCATTATCGTGCGGATAAGAAAACGTGGATTTTTTTTTTCGGGGTCCGAAATTAATACTCCTCTGCTGTAAAGCTCGGAGTATATTTATTTCAAACGAGAATAGATAATGATCTCTGAAAAATTTTTAAATTATAAGAATTTAATTTTAATGTAAGTGATTAATTTTCAAAACTGCTTACTAACCAGTGGTTAAGTATTTTAAAATTAATTTATTGCTATTATTATATTATTCACAGCGCCTGCGCTAGAATATTATACGGTAATTTCGAATTTTCAAATATTGTCCTAGACAAAAAATTCTTGGATATAAATTTATTTCATGAAAAAATAAGCAATTTCCATCTATCCGTCCGTCTGTCCGATGACGATTTTTTTAGACACGATAACTCAAGAACGAATAATCCGATCGGCCTGAAATTTTCAAGTTCTTTGAGGGGAAGATCACTATTGTTTTTAAAAGTAATCCCCCTAAACATAAAAAAGTTATGGGGGGTTAAACTTTTAAAAAAATTGAAAAAAGCTTAAAGAAATTCCCGATTAACTTTTTCAGGAAAAATTACTTTTATTATAAGGATCAATTTTACCAATTTTGAAAGTAATCCCCCTACAAACATAAAAGTTAACTTTTTAAGAAATTTAAAAAACATTTTCAAAAAAAATTTTGATTTTTTTTTATTTTTCGTTTTTGCAAAATAAAATTAAATAAAATTGAAAATTTTTTTTTTGAAACAAAAAATCAGTTTTTCAAAACAATATCTTAAAATAAAATAATAAAATGTAATTTTTTTTTGAAAATTATTTTTTATTTGGAAAAATGCAATATACCATTTACTGTGAATAATATATAATGGAATGCGTAGCATTACATATTTTCACGGCTTGTTTTTAATGTTATAGCGCTTTGACTGAAGAATTAGAAATTTTAGCAAAGTTTTATTTAAAACAATTTATCTTATTTTTTAAAACTTGCCACTTTCGGTTTTTGCAGAAATAACCACGACTTTATTTTTAAGGGCGTCCTTTCTGGGAAAATTACTTATGTACGGTGTACAGTGTACACGTGCTTGACAATCAAATCATGCAGTGATAATAAAGGGCAGAATTAACAATGTACTGGTAGTGGAATTTATCATCAATAAAAAACACCCCTTCCCCCAATCACACTAATAAAGTTGTTAAACTGAAGGGAAGTTTGATTAGTTGACAAAATCTTCATCGAAAAGTGGGAATAAATTGAGCTCATGAGCTTTTTTTTTGTGATGACTTGTTTTTTCTGGAAAAAAAGTTGGTAATTCTTCATTCGAAAAAAAGTTGGTAATTATTCAGTCCAAAATTTTTGCTTTATCTCCCCAAAAAATTGCCCTCGTTATGGCTCTGGTTATGAGTGTAGACTAAATTTTTAAATAACGTTTAAGCTAAGACTGTTACACTTATTAGCCATTGATATAATTATATTTTAATTTTTTTATGATTAAATTAAATAAAATACATATCACATTCCTTATCCAACAGATACGCTACTTTTTGTTATGTTATAGGAAGTGTCAGAACACACAGCATTTAACTTTTTTCTTTCAACTTTAATGAAATATGACTTGAAGCTATCATAAATTAATTAATTAGCAGAGCAAAAAATCAATTAGTTTACATTTCCTTGAATCGTAATAAAATTAACATTTCTTCAATTAACTTTACCCTGAAGATAAGGTTTAGGTACTACCTTCGAGGTACTAAAATTACCTTTATGGTCATACATTTAATTTTATAAACGGTAATACACTTTTTTGGTTGTGTTTTTCTTACTAGATTGTTTTTGGGTCCATACTGGTTTTACAACCTGTTACACGATTACAAGTAGAAAGTTTTTTAGGACTACTTAAAGGTTATTTTAAAACCATTGACTGAATTTAAATAAATTTATATCTGTAACATAAAAAACAACATGAAAAATTATTATAATACAACCGGTAATATGGTTGCGATAGTCTGGAAAGGTTACTGTCTTAATCAAGAAGTCATGACATTTTATTGCATTTAATTATATAAGTTTAAAATTTAAAAATGCAAAAAACAGCGTGTTCGAATTATACCAAGAATTATACATTCAGAATTTAAGACATCAGTGCAACGTAAGCATCATTTTTTTTTGCAAATATGTTCCACAATAAAATTTTAAAAATCTTTCGTTACGTAAAGTATGTCCAAAATTTAACAAATAAAGTTTACAGGTACATAAAAAAAATAGGAGTTCATGGCAAAAAAACGTTTTTTTTTAGCTTTAATTCGCCGTCACGGATCAAATTTTTATTTCAATATTAGTTTTATATATTTTTTGTCAATTTGGTCAATTGTAACCACCTAAAATATTATTGACCTACCTACTAAAAATTACTTTTTTACATTCTGATAAGCAGAATTTTTTAGTTTAATTCATATTTTGGCTGTCGAAATTTCTTCATGGTTTTACCATAAAATGGCAGCACTGACAAATTGTGACTTCGCAGTATTATATTTCGCGATAAAAGTTGAATATTAAAAACAGTCGAGAAGACAGTCATTTCGGGTTTTAGTTCTTTGTATAATAAGCTCTATGAAGCTTATGACAAAGCGCATCAAAACAAACTGTGCAAATTGAAGTTTATAAATTGTGGCTTAACCTCAAAAAAGAAAAAACCGTTGTTAAAGATACGGAACGAGAAATCAAAAATTTGCTTCAAGCCGCTACGAAAAACTAGGCAACATTGTTTCATTATTTAACATCAAGAACAGCATCTACAAGCAAAATTCCAGCAGTAATTGCTCCTCTGCCACCGCAAGAACAAACAATTTTTTTAAGTAAAATTAGAGATGGGGGGAGGGGACTTTTGACAATGTGTGACATGGTGGAGGGGGGGTCTAAAATCGCCTAAAAAAGTGTGACGTATTTTATGGACGACCCCTAAGGTGGCGCCAGGGGGACAATGGGGAATAATATTTCAAATGGCGTCCTAGGTCTTGTGATACTTCATTTTAAAGGACTTAAAATTCTCTATTTAACTATTAATTTTTAAATTTTTTTTTTGAATATTTTTTTTTTCATAATTATTAAAAAATTTAATATTTTGTGCATAAATATTAAAAATTTTACATGAAAATGATAAATAATTAGTCTTAACAGAATAATACACCATGTATTAACTATTTGGACCTTTTTGCGAAAGATTTCCAAAATTAATTTTTCAAAAATATGTACTGAAAATTTCATCAATTTTGAATAAAAAAAATCCCCTTTACAATTTAGTCCACATCAAACTTTAGGCTTCCAAAGAAGCCTAAGAGTTTTTTGGGTGTTACTTGGGATATATCTGCAGGTCTTGGGTATACCTTTTGCGAGCAATGGCTTCGCAGAAGCACATAATGTGTTCGGCTGTTTCTGGTGCTTCTGAGCATAGACAGCAAGTGTCGATTTCTAATTTTCCCATTTTTTTTAAGATGATATCTTAACGGAAAGTGTCCGGTTAACAGCCCTGTATAGGTCCGCCTTGCTGAGATCGAGTATCTTTCTTGTTCGTTCAGGTTCATATTTTATGAATATTTTGGCCTGTCTTAAGTTTTGGTCTTTCCAATATCTGGCGCCACCTTACCGAATAAAAAATTAAATAATATGAAAAATGATAGTTTTTATCGTGTGATATGCATATTCCAAAAATAAAGTTTATATCTCATTCTGTTCAAAAGTAACAATGGGTATACCATTTAAAAGACTAACCCTGTATAATAAAACACACCCGGTACGTGTGTCGATTTTTAATTAAAAAAAAAACTAAAATTTAATCTAAATATGTAAAAATATATACAGGGAGGTGCTATTTATCTTTTTAATGATAAGGGTAGTATCTTTTTAATGATAAGGGTAGTAAATAAAATTATATAAACATGTTATTGTCCGACTTTATCTTAATCCGTCCATGAGATATAGCCTGAGTAAATAAAAAATTGAAATTAGGGTTCCACCCACTTCATTTGAAAACTGGATAACAATTAAACTTATTTATTTTTAAATTTTCAACTTGGCACAGATATTATTTATGCACTTTGCATGACGTGGTATACCAGATTAGGTTAAAAAAAATCTTACGTAATTTCATTTTTTTTTTATCTAAAAGGCACAGAATTTTTTTAGGAAATTTTTAAGGACAACTTAAAGTTTTCAAAAATTCGGGTTTTTTGAAATGCCTTCCTGTACAATTAGAGTTATACGAAGTATGATTATAATGGTGTTCTGCATAATATCCGTATGAAAATAATGAATGGTACAAAAGGTCAGTTTTGAAAGAACCAACTGCTAGATAGTTAACTTGAATGGAATGTGAAAAGTACCCACAATGTTATATTTATGAGGTTAAGGACATCGCATAGGTAAAATACAAATAGCTCAACTGTATACTTAATTCACGATACCTATTAATAAAACAAGTTTACAATTTTTAACCTTTTTCTTGCGTCTACGTTTCTTGTGTAATTTTGAAACAATTAATTTTAGCGCCATAGCCACAAATAAAAAGGGACGTAAAAAAAATCAGGTAATTTAGTAGCGACAACGGGATTGGTCGAAATAAAATGATTTTTTGCACGACCGGAACAAACGTTATTTTACTCCCTGTTTTACTTCTGCATCTGTATTAGGTTATGCACGATAGCTGTACCTACACTTTCGGGTCCCTTAAATTGGCTCCAACAATTTTGAATTTTCAAATTTTCTCTACGGCATTCGAAAGTGCTCGCGAAGTGTTGGCGATTGGCCAAATTTTGCGTTACGTAATTCTTAAACGATCCCTAAGTTAATCCTAGATAGTAAGTTTACAACACAATAATTCGTTAACATTAAGCTATAAGTTATAATATTAAGATATATAATAGGCTTTTTAAAAAAATAAAAGCTTTAACGCTTTATAAATAACTAAAATACCTTTTAAACGATGTCACATCATTGACGTGTAACTTGAGCCATTAATATGATTTTTTTTAGAGATGCAACAATTTTTTAGACTTCGAACCTAAATTTTGCGCAAAAATAGTGAAAAAACTTAAATTAATTTGTGAACTATACTGATTTACAAACGCCTTGTACAGAAATGTAAGTAAATTTGGTTTAATTATACTTTTATATTGATTTTTAATGATTTAGAAAAAATCCTAAACATAACCTTACTTTTTTTAATCTTAGATATTCTTATATTTCAAGTAAATATTAAAAGTTCTTTATTTTCAAACATTAATAATTCTTCTAACTCTTCCAAATATAAAATCATGTCATTATGATCCTAAATAATTAGTTTTTTAGTTTATTTTTGGAGATACGACAAACAAAAAAAACGTAAGTTGTCGTATCTCCAATTTGGTTTTTCTTATATAAAATAAACGGAACCTTTAATTTATTAAATAAAAACACTTTTGGATAGTATTTTTATTAAACTATTGTAAGAAAAAGAGTTAAAACTCATCCAGCATAAGATTTGCAAGATATTTAGAAAAACATCTTAAAACTCAATTTCCTGAAAATGGGATTTTTGGAGATACGAAAAACCAATACTGGGGTGACGACATATTACTCAAGACTGCGATTTTCCAAACTTTTTACTCGAGATGAAAAATTCCCAAATTTTTACACGGCGAAAAAAAATTAATGACAAAAAAAAAGGTAATTAATTTTGTAATTTTTCCAACTGGAGAGTGAATTTTCGCAACTGTAGATTGGTTGGAGGTGTCCCCCTACCCCATCATCCCTGCTCTTTATGGAGAATTCATAGCCGTAGGGAAAGTAATTTAATGGGGGTGATAAAGCACAATTTTTCCAATTTTTTGATTATAGAATTACCAACTTTTTTTTGATGGAAGAATTACGAACTTTTTTCCAAAAAACACAAGTGACTAAGAAAAGTCCAAACCGATTTTTACCAACTGTTTGATTGAAGCATATTATAATTTTTGTTTAGTTTGCCAACTTTAAAAGTTAAATTTGTGGTTGGGGGGATGGGGGATTCACCTCCCCAGTCCCCCCATGACTACGGCTCTAAGCGAATTATTGTATTTTCTTTGTCTTATTTACATCCTTTCTCAAGATAAACGGTAAACACTCTAAGGACTATTGGATCAAAATTATATCTGTGCTTTATTTCTAGAAAATCCATATTCTAGAAAAACCGTAAAGGATGTTTCAGAAATCTCCTTAAATCAGTAAAATAATAGCTATAATAAAAAATTGCTCAAAAATACACATGTCTTGAAATAAAAAAATAGCGTACTGTACCAAATAAAAAAGAATCATGTACCACCGTACTGTAAAAGGTCTATACAATGTACACATATTTCTAAGAGTTCAAAAAAAAATCTTCCATGATCAAGGCTTTATATTACTTTCGAGCGACCTGGATATAATTTTATAGCAAAAAAGGGTTTCCAGCTTTTTATGTATTTATAAATTCCGAAAAAATATCTAATTTTAGGATTTTTCGGCTAAACGTTTGCTCCAGTAATTTACTATGTACCAAGAAATTTTACTTTTATCACAAATACATATTTTGACTTTTCATAGGCGGAATTTTAAAAACTTAATTAGGGGAGTGATGATCAAACATTCATCGAGTCTAAATATCATGACTGGATAGGCCAGGTTTGTTAGGGTAGGTAGGTAGCTTACAAACCACTTAAACTACCCACCTACCCTAACAAGCCTACCTTTCTAATACTCTAATTTTGGATCAATTATTGGGCATTCACCTGCCAAACCCTTACATTTTTTTTTTAAATAAACATACCATTATATTCCAGATTACAACAGGAAATAGTTGGTTTACACAATCAAAAACAACAAAAACCATGTACAGAAAAAAAAAACAAACACAAGTCACAAAAACAATAAAACACAAAACAGTCTTTTTTTAATAAATAAACAAACGAATAAAAACGTAGTATTTTTTTATGAATGGGGAACGACGTATATGCGACGAATCTCGGCGACCACGCGGTCAGGCAAGCCGGCTGTGATTACACCACGTGGATGAAAATGGTGCCATTCTGAAATTTCGGACCTCTTGGGTGCGCTTGCGCCTCGTTCAATAACTTCAAGGACGACTATCCTTCCACTGAGAGAACGCGCGGGAAAACCAGGCGTTGGATAACCGGAGTCGTTCCAGGTGTCAATAGATAATGGAGAACAATAACACTGTTCTACAAAAAAAACATATTTGCCGGGGAGCTTTTATAGACTAAGAGCTGGCGGCCGCGAGGTACTATGATAGTACCTCCGGCTGGAATTTTGTGAGGTGGTTCAACCACCGTGGTTGGGGGAGCATCAGAAAGTGTCATCTGCAAGGATTTTGCTTAAAACCGGTACAAAGAACACGTCAGACGACTCAAACATGCAAAAAAATCCTCAAAAAAAAAATTATCGTACCTCCTGCTGAAAATTTTCAGGTTACCTGAAGGTCACAGATGATGTATGTAAATCGTCAGACGGCTAGGTCGGTTTAAAAGGAGTGCCCTCAAAGTTGTAATTTGATTGTCCAATTTTTTTTCTGTTACCTCCGTCTTACCTTTTAACATATTACCTCAGAGACCATTGTGAGCACATTATAATCGTCAGACGAAAATACCGGTCCGAAGTCCATCTGCAGTGCACAGTGGTTACAGAAAAAAAAGTGACAAAAGTCTGATTTTTTGTATAGGGCCATTTTTTGCACCGCTGATTACGAATAAAATAGTAAAAAATTAAAAAAATCGACATTAGTGGTAATTTTTTTTGAAAATTTTCCTGTTTAGCTGAAATTTGGCATAAAGGCTTCTTTTGGTAATATTAATACGGACCAATACCCAAAAACTTAAGATTCAAAATGGCGGAATAAATATGACCGACTACTAATTGCTGTAAAAATTTTATAATTGTCTACTGGCTCGTTTTTTTTTATTTAATTCTGAAACAATAATATTACAAAATTGGCAAAATATGAGTAATTTTTCTATTCCATTTATATGTTAAACAATTTTACCCTAAAATAATTACAGATTTACGAAGAAAAACTATTTAGTTCCATACCATTCCATACATAATTTATTTTGAATATTTAAGAAAGAGAAATCGCATTTACTTAATGACGAACAAGAAAAATACACTTTTAACGAAAAATACATAAATGCTCGGACGACTAAAACAAATTTTAAATTATTAATCGGAGATTAATCAGGAACGTCACCAGCGAAAGAAAAAATGTACGACGGTCTTGCACGGTTCACCTGGGCGATTTTAAATAAAAATTTCGTGGACCCCTACATTTTTTGGACTAAAACATACCTGATGATATAAGAAATCAATTTCCATTTGAAAGAAAATCGTAAAAGATACACTTTTTTAGAAAGATAAAAAAACGTTTTTTTGAGTAATAGGGTGTGTCAAGAAATTCCGATTTGCGAAATCAAAAATGCTCTCTGGCTTAAAAGTTGCTCCTTAGTAAAAAACTGTGGCCACTCAAAAATGAGCCAAATCGATTAATGTTTAGAGGTAGCTCAAAGCACTCAAACTTTGAAAAATATCGGTACCTGTTTTTCGGATAAAAAGTGATTGTATATAAAATTAAGGAAATTTTGGAGGGTTTCTTTGGTAATATTTAGAAACAATACTAATTGTGAAAAAACTAAAAAAATTATATTCCCCCTCCCCTTAAGTTAGAACATAAAAAATCGCCAATTATTTGAAGATTTTGCGAAAATTTATTGAAAATGGGCATATTTAAAAACTTAACTTCCTTAGGAATGATTTTTTGACCAATGTGCATATAAATTTTGTCTATGTTTTTAATGTTAAATAACCACTCATTACTAAAATATTTGTTTTTTGCTTTATATTTTTTATTTTTTTTTATTTTTGGTTCTTCATGCGTAAAAATTTACTCTTAAATGCATTTATCTTTAAAACGGTTAAACTTGCGATGTTAAACCAAAGAAATTTTTTTGCGTATTTTTACATAAAAAAGTATTCCAACCAAAAAATCCAAAAAAAGTACACCGAAAAAGGTTTTAGGCAAAAAAACAGAAAATCCACCCGGTTTCTAATCGAAATTATTTTTTTTTACTCAACTTGAGGAAAAAAATTATGTTTCTGTATAGTCATTTAGGTTAACATGTATATATGCTTATATACTAATATATAATTTTGCAGATTTGTTATTTAAAACAATTTTTTATGCACTTTTAAAAACTTGCAAAAATAAAATTTTCGCGAAATCTTCAAATAATTGGCGATTTTTTCATGTTCTAACTTAAGGGGAGGGGGGATATAATTGTTTTAGTTCTTACATTTAGTATTGTTTTTAAATATTACCAAAGAAACCATCCAAAATTTCCTCAATTTATATCGGTATCAGTTTTTATCCGAAAAACAGGTACCGATTTTTTTTTAAGTTTCAGTGCTTTGAGCTACCTAAACATTTATCGATTTGGCTCATTTTTGAGTGGCCACTGTTTTTTACTAAGGAGCAACTTTTAAGCCAGAGCGCGTTTTTGATTTTGAAAATCGCGATTTTTTGACACACCTTATAACTCAAAAAAACGTTTTTTATCTGTCTAAAAAAGTGTATCTTTTACGATTTTCTTTCAAATGGGAATTGATTTCTTATGTCATCAGTTATGTTTTAGTCCAAAAAATGTAGGTGTCCACGAAATTTTTATTTAAAATTGCCCAGGTGAACCGTGCTTGAAAGGCGGACACGACTTTATTATTTACAAATTCGAATTAATGCTGCAACCGTATTTCAAAATAGTGATCCGATTGAATAATGTGCGACATTTTTAAAATAATATATGTCACCAGCAAAAAAATAAGCGACCAATTAAATATTTCATTTTATAACAGTTATAAATATTTATATTATTTAAAATATTTAATTGGCAAATAATACGATTATTCTGTAATCAACATCGTATCTTTTATCACGGGATTAAGAAAGCTCAAAAGATAAGTACCTGATTTTAATATTGCTGCAAAGAAGAATATATTTTTTTATTATTAATAGTATATTAATATTTAACAAGTGACTAAATAATTAAAGTTTCGTCAAAACCGAATTTATTATCGCAAATTTGGCAACAGCGCATCACTCAACACACTCAATTATTAGCGCGATTGTTAAATTAACCAATAAGGGTTATTCTTTCTCACGCTTTTACTTGCGATGGTGTCGTATCCTGCATTTCTCTATGTAATTATTCGCAATTAAAACGATTAAAAAAGTGTGTTCCGGGCAATTTTAAGAACTGAAATTTTTGAAAGGTATTAAAAGTATTAAAATTAAAACGATTAAAAAAGTGTGTTCCGGGCAATTTTAAGAACTGAAATTTTTGAAAGGTATTTTTTATATATTTATAAGTATGCAAAATCTTATTATTTTGTGTGTTTAGCTCAAAATCGTATGTATTGCGTTGCTAAATGCTTTTTGTTACACGATTCCTATAGTATATTTTTACCTGATTCCGAATATCTTTAAAGTAAATCGCCATGTTTTACCTTTTTCGAGAAAAATGCTCTTGAAAATATTTTTTCCGTTTTTCAAGTGCGTGTAGAAAAATTATCATAGTACCTGAAAGCTTTTATCTAGGCTTCGTTTAGAGCGGGGTTCTTACTCTTTAGAATAGTACAAGAAAAACTTAGCACAATGTTTAGTGGTAAATTTGAAAACAGTTAGTAGTTAAAATATCGCTGAAAACACACTTTATGCAAACTATATTTTTATTTGTTACATAGTGTTATTATGTTAGCAGCGAATTTTGCCTCTAACAATCTCAAATACAGAACGTCTATGATACTACAATAATTCGCAATTACTGTCAAAAATGAAAGGTGTACAAAAACCAAGCAAACTCGGCAAAATTCGTCAAAAACACTATTAGCAAAAAAAAATATAGTTTGCATAAAATGTGTTTTCAGCGGTATTTTAAAACTGCTTTCAAATTTACCACTAAACATTGTGATAAGTTTTTCTTGTACGATTTTAAAAACCCCGCTCTAATTGAAGCCTGAATAAAAGCTTTCAGGTACTATGATAATTTTTCTACAAGCACTTGAAAACGGAAAAAATATTTTCAAGAGCATTTTTCTCGAAAACGGAAAAACATAGCTATTTACTTTAAAGATATTCGAAATCAGGTAAAAAAACACTATCGGAATCAGGTAAAATACTGTCGAAATCGTTTAACAAAAAATATTCAATTTATTGTCAAAGATTCTTTCTGCAGAAGATTATTTAACATTATTTACCGAAAACAAGTTTTTTGGACTTAGCTGTAAATGTTTCTGTAATGTGTAGACCTTCTGCTACCATGATCCAAAATCAGATTTTTCTGTAGAGCTACTTCATCTCATTAATCGTTCAGGAATTCCGTGTGGGGTGGCTCGTTTTTGACGTTTTTTAAAATTCCAAAAACATGTTTTATATCGAAAAAATATGATTACCGTCAAAAAAAATCTGTCTGTCGATTACTCTACTCTGTCTGGGAAATTTGTGACCACGATAACTCGATAAAGCGTTGAGCTTAAGATTTCAAGTTTGGAATATCGGTTCCTTATCTAAAGTTCTCGGCTAGGATTGTTTTTGGTAAAAATCGGGTTGGGGGTAAAATAAAGTAAAACGGCCATTCTTTTGCAACCGTAAACAAATATCCATACGTGGATACGATGAAGCGGAAGGGGTGGGCAAGAGAGCACGGCTCAGACTCGGCCCCCAACCAACATGCACTCGAAGGGCGGAAGGGGTTAATAACACCAAGACATGCAGCAATCCGAATCCAAAATACGTTTTTGACGCGATTTTTGTTAATCTGAAGCCTAACAAGGGAACGCCGTGTTGTTTAAAAATAAATTATTAGAAAATGTTTATTGCATTTTAAGTTCCATTTTTCGAAAAACGAAAAAAAAAATGAAAATTTTATTTATTTTTTTTTTTTACATTAAAGTTCATTTTTTCGAAAAAAGAACATTTTATTATAAGGGCTTAAGGCTTTGTTTATTAAAAAATAAAATAAATAAAAAAATTATTTTTTTTTTGTTTTTTAGAAAAAAAGGAACTTTTTTGAAAACGGATTTTATAATAGGGAAGGTATTCTTATGTTGGCAGCAGTATTTTAATACTGGAATCGAATCTTTTAAAAATATATGCTATAATTTTGGTTTTATAGTAAACTCAAGATTTAATACTTTCCTCGCATAAAATTATTAAGAAAATTTGTATTAAAACCTAAAAATTCCTTAGTTAAATTCTAAGAATAAAATTTTACATCAATTGTGATATTTATTTTCTAAAGAAAGGAATAAAATACAATCACTTTGAATGCCTTTGTCGAACTTTTATTTAGTACATCAATGTTTTAATTTGCAGCAGTGTTTTTGCATGTTCCTGGAAAATTCAGGTATGTTGTAAACTCTATTGTAAACCTAATCCATGAGAAGATTAAGTATTTTTAGTATAATGTTACAGGTGCAAGATCAAATATCCTAATCCGTTGAAACTTTTGTACTTATAAAATGTTCCATTACAAAAAAAATACTATCGCAAAAATTTCCTATCTGTTATTTGTAACTGCAGATTTTTTTAATTTGACTGAATTGGTAACTACCTACTTTAGGGTAAAGACTGCTGTGTATTACATAACAGTCTTTTAAAGAATGTAATGTAATATATACATAGTGTGTAATTGCATATCCAGAGACCCGCATAACAAGCATAGTACATCAGAATGCGATGTCGTGATTGGCTGGATGTTTCGTCATGTATCTTGTAACCCAATTACGGCATCGCATTCTTATGTACTATGCTTGTTATGCGAGCCTCTGGCTAGGCCTTAAAGGCGCTATTCACCGACTTAAGTAGGGTTGCCAAAAAACCTTTACTTCAAAGGACAGTCTTTTATTTTCTACTTCTGTCCTTTATAAACCCTTAAAGGACGCTAAATGTCCTTTAAATTTGCATCTAATCTTAAAAAATGTGAAACATTTATTTATAATAATTTACCGGAGGTCCATGTGTCACAATTGTTTTTAAAGATCAAACGTAAAAAAGGACAATAACACAGGCACACACAAAAGGACTGGTTCCCCAGACGAGACAAACATTTCTATACGTTTTTGGGGTCGCTGAATCCGAATCTGGGGTTGGTAATGAAATGTTTCAACTTTCATCACTTTTTTAAGGCTAGGAACGAAATGCGATTTGACCGAGTCAAACCGACCCCAGATTTGGATTCAGCGACCCCAATAACGTATAGAAATGTGTCTCGTCTGGAAAACCAAACCTTTTTTTTTTCGTGTGCCTGTGTAATTAATAATAAAACTTAATTTAAATCAAATTGTTAAGTCGAATTTTCGCATAACTTCGGACTTAAGAAAAGATAGATTGAATAGGGTGCTCTGCCCACCTGTGTCGGCCACATCGCTATCAATTCCCCATACAAAGCTGTTGAAGGATTACATTATTTTTTTGCCTGTTTTTTACAATATTCTACAATGGGGGGTGGGGAGTAGTTTTCGTGAAAACTGGAGTATTGGGGTTTTTGAGGTTGCTGAAAGTGAATCTGATAATAAACATATTCTAAATCCACCCCCTGAGGGGTGAGGGGTAGTTTTCGTGAAAATTGGTATATTGGGGTTTTTGAGGTTGTTGAAAGGGAATCTGATTATAACAAAATTCTAACTTCACCCCCAAAGGAGCAGAGGGTAGTTTTTGTGAAAATTGGTATATTAAGGTTTTTATGGTTGCTGAAAGTGAATCTGATAATAAAAAAATCCATTTTACGCGCGGAGGTGTAAAATGGGAAAGCTCTTTTACTGGGCAGTGTATTTGATTTTTTTTTGAAAATTCGAAACTACCGTATAGTATTATTCTAGCACAGGCGCTGTGAATGATATAATAATAAACAATTCTAGTATATATAATGTTATTAATTAAAATTCTTTCTGTTCAACCTTATTGCTTTCACATTCTTTGATAAATATCGATTTGTAATTTTATGAAATATTGCAAAAATAAGGGTTAATAAGCAGGTTTGAATATATTTTGCTGTAAATAGGATACTATATTATTAAAAAGTTATAAATAACTTATTATTATTTATTATTACTAGATATTTTACACCAATTGATTTTAAAATACTACTCCATTAAAATTTTTTTCTATGCCACAAGTCTAATATTATAGAAGGTGTCCCACCTCGTGTCCCACTGTTCTTTGACCATAGATTTTATCGGAAAAAATCCAAAATGACTAGTTGGATTTTTATTTTTAATGAAGTAATTTTGACTTAAATCCCTACATGGGGATAAGATATACATACTAAGTAATTTTAGTTTTTACTTCGTCCCCTCCAGCCGCATTAGCTACATATATAATTTTAAATGGAAAATTAACCCCCCCCCCCAAACTGCGTAGAAAACTCATGCCGACAGCATCCATCAAGTATTTTTACTTCTAACTTGATTCGCACAAATAATTTTGTATCCATAACAACGAAGGTAAATAAAATTCAAGGGGTAAATCACTCTCGAAAATTTGTACAATGAATTCGGGAATTCCAAGGAATCTCAATAAATTCGTATATAAATTCCTATAATTCCACGGGTCTGTACAATTAATTCCAGGGAGGTTTACCACCTCGATAAAATCTATCCGAATTTATCCGATTACAAACCTACACCACGACATTCGAATATCGTCATATATATGTAAGTTAAATTACACAGCCCCACAAAAAAAAAGGTCGAGATCCGTGAGACGGACCATGATATTCTTATGTATTTTTGGACGCTGAATTCAATTTGAGGTCAAAAAAATGTTACACCCCTAGAATTTACCCCCGGCCCAAAAACTACCCCTGGAAAGGGGTTGGAAAATTGCGTTTCGGATGCTAGATGCTCAACCGTGGTGTTCCTTTCTATTTTTCGACGCTGAATCCGGATCCGGGGTCAAGAAAGATTTTTTCTTTCGCTAGGGCTCCTGCAGAAAAATCAATGTTATGATTTATTTGTTTAAAACTTGTTGTTATAACAACAACAACCATAAAAAAGTTAGCTGGCAAAAATATTAAAAATATTGAAAAAATAAGATCACGTCTAACTGGCGGAGGCTGGAGCTTTGCGACTTCAATCGTTTTCCGTCCCAAGTTCAATTTTCACCCGTTATTGTTCGTAGCTTTGAGCCCGGGGTTGAATTCCAGGGAGGTAGATTTTTTTGACCTCGGATTGGATTCTGAGTCGAAAAATACATAGGAATAAAATGGTTGAGCATCTGGCACCTGAAACTCAATTCCCCATCCCTTCTTAGGGGTAGTTTTTGGGCCCGGGGTGAATTCCAGGGGTGTAGATTTTTTTTGACCTCAAATTCGGATTCAGCGTTGAAAAATACATAGGTATACCATGGTCGAGCATCTGGCATCTGAAACTCAATATTCCACCCCTTTTGAGGGTAGGTTTTGGGCCCGGGAGTAAATTCCGGGGGTGTAGAAATTCTTTTGACCTCAAATTCGGATTCAGCGTAAAAAAATAAATAGGAATACCATGGTTGAGCTGGCATCTGAAACTTAATTTTCCTCCCCTTTTGGGTCCGGGGGTGAATCCCAGACGTCTAGCGTATTTTCTGACCCCGGATTCAGATTCAGCGTCGAAAAATACATAGTAATATCATGTTCTCTCTCACGGATCTCGACCTTTTTTTGTGGGGCTGTGTTATCGCATAAATATCCTGTCTAGTATTAATTAAACGTGTGATATATTTATTTAATTCAAAAATAATATTTAAAAAAATAAATACCTTCTTTTTCACATTCACAATAAACATATTGTTGAATTAAATTGAAAAAAAAACAAGAACTTGTGGTGCATAATTTATTAAATGTCATTGTCAAATGCATAATAAAAAAATTCCACATGTATTAAAATTAACTCAAATTAAAAAAATTAATTTGCAGTTATCTCGTAAACTGCGTTTGAATTTATTAATAAAATATTAGAAAAGTGAGCATAAATTAGATTATTATTACAAACGCGGTTTATCTAGTTACTATTTAATTTTTTAAACTAAAAAATGGTCAGTACTTACAACAATAAAAAATTTCAAAAAATATATAATATACAGGGTGATTCAGAAATGTTGTAAAAATTTAAGGGGCGATTCTAGGTCCAAAAAAATGTAAAAAAGTTCCTATAAAGATTGGTCCGGAAATGAGCCCTAAGAAGCAATTAAAGGCAATTTTACGTTCTAAGCATCAAAAATTGGAACTAAAAAATGCACCATTAAAAGTTTAAATACTGCTAGGTTCGAAAATAAGTTTTAAGTGTACTAGGGCCTCTTAAAGAATAATACTTTTTAAGGGACCGTAGATACCTTAAAGGCGATTTGTAGTTTTTGATGTAGAATCGTACAAAATGTACAAAAACTCGTTACTGTGGTTTATATGGTTCCAGATATATTAATTAAAAACTAAATTTCAGATGTACCCTTAGGAGGGCCGTAGCTCCATTAGGGCTCATTTCCGAACCAACCTTTATAGGAACTTTTAATCATATTTTTGAACCTAGTCTCGCCTCTTAAAATTTTGTTGCTTATTTCTGAATCACCCTGTATATTATACAAGGTTATTCACGGAAGCGGCCTATCATAAGTCCAAAACAATAATTTTAAAAATCTGATCCGTAGTTTACTTAATAACACTTAACCGAATTATCCTAAGCCAAAACAGAACCCAAAACTTATACAGGGTGTCTTAGGAAGCAGGTCAAATCTAACAAATTTAAAATAGCCATAACATATTTTTTTTTAAATGGCACCCTATATATTTTTTTAGTTAAATAAAAAATTAAATTTGTTTTAAATAAATAGGGATAGCCTGTCTCTAACCTTAACCCTTTTCGAGTTATTTGCAAATTATAGTGAAAAAGCCTCATTTCTGTTAAAATTTGTTATACTTGTTAATCAAGTAGGTCAGTAAAACTAATTGATTTGAATTTATGTATTTACCTTAAGGACCATTAATATTAACCTTAAAAGTAAAATCCCTTTTGACGTTAGCTAAAATATTTTTGAAAATCATCAGGTTTTAAAGCATTTTTTTACTCTTTTCTTTTTGTAATTGTGTATCTTGTGTTTTTTTTTAAGATTCTTTGGATGCTTGAATGGGAAATTCTTAAGTCGTAACTATCCGCAAGAATTTAGCCATGTGGATGAGCATAAAAGTAATCCAAAAAATTGACATAATTATCTTTGTTGTTTCTAATTGTTGTTTTTAGAGATTTCACTGCGTTTTTTTTCCCAAATTGGGAAAAATTTGTGTAAATTCTTCTAAATTTTTTACATGAGAGTCTTTGTAAATCAGGATATTTTGTATCAAATTTTCTGCAGATCCTACTAATTAATCATTTTTACTAAAAATAGCAAATAAATCCAAAATAACAGGGTAAGAATAAGCCTCTGCCATTATTTTACTCTAATTTATCACGATGACATTTAAGTTAAAGAAATAAAAACGAAATGTAATTTACCGGTCGATTTGATTAAATACAACTTCAAAAATTTACAGAAATACCTACGCCTTTTTTCACAATTACTTGCAAATAACTCGAAAACGGTTAATGTCGAGGTTAATGTTAGGTATAGGGTATCCTATATTCATTTTAAAGAAAATTTTATTCTCCATTTAACTAAATAAAAAAAACTATAGGATGCGTGTGTATGATCAGACACTCTGCAAGTTTATTTTAATTACATTAACGTATTTCGATAAAAATTATTAATAAATTAAAATTTATTATTTTTTGCTTATAAGCATTTATGGTAGATAAATATTTCTTTCAAAAAAGTTGCTAACGCCACGAAATAAAATTCATTTTTGAAATTTAATTATGTATTTAAACTTTTTAAAGGATCAAAGATCAAGAAATCTTTTAATCTTGGGTTAAATTAGATGATATTAAAATTACAGATATTTATTTTAAGTACTAGTTTATATTTATCTGAGTAGTATTAAAAAAATACACTTGTTCTTGTTAAAAATATACATTTTAATACCCAAATTTACAAGTTTCATAAAAAATATTATTAATAATCTCATGCATATTAGTTGCGTCCTTTTTTAAATTTTTGAGGTTAGGTTTGTGGTTATTAGGACAAATAAAAGGCTTATTTCAAATTGGCCGACGTTTCGAGGGCATTTACCTCTCTCTTCCTCAGGGCTAAAAACAATTATAAACAATTTACGAATAAATAAAATCTTGCAATACTTGTCGCAAATTCCGACAAAACCGAACTCACCTAATTCAAAAACTACATCCACAACATGGTCATATTATCAAAAAAATAAAGCGAAAAACAGCGTAAGTAGTTTATTAATAATATTACAAATTAAAAATGTTTTAGGTATAGTTTCAGTCCATGGATATCCCCTAAAATGAAACTGTTTTCAATCCGATCAAATCAATTTTTTTGTTACCTATATTTCTTAACAAGGGCTACAAAATATTATTATTATTATTATTATTTTCTTTGCGCTTCCGGTGTCGCCGGAAACTAAGTCAATTTTATTTTTTATAATGACCCCCTGTATATTTTTGCATTTTTTAATTCAGAAAACAATTTTACATATAAAAAAAACATTTAATTAATTTTTTTCATTAAAAAAAATTTGACTTAATTTCTGGCAAAAGCGAAAGTAAAAGAAAACATTCTATAGCCCTAAGTTAGGGCCCCTAACACTACAACCCAAAAAGGTAGCCGTGTCCAAGGGGGTTGTCATTTGAAAAAAAAATAGGTTATGAAGGAAAAACCGTTTTGAAAAACTTAAGTAGAAAAAAAATACCAAATTTTGAATTTAGATTTTATTTATAAAAAAATAAATCTTATTTAAAAAAAAAAATAAAAAAACGCACTGAAAAAAAAATAAAAAGATTTTAAATGATTTTTTTATATAAATATTTCTGGATCGAAAAATGCAAAAATATACGGGGGATGTCATTAAAAAAATAATTTAACTTAGTTTATGACGAAACCGGAAGTGCAAAAAAAAAATTTGTACGCTATTTTGTAGCCATCGTTAAGAAATATAAGCTGCTTTGATCGGATAGAAAACAACCTAATTTTAGGGGGTGTCCATGGACTGAAACTCGCCCGGTATTAATCTTTATATTATTAAGATTAATATATTAATACATATTTAATTTTGAGCTAGGTAAAAAATAAGTATTTAAGGGAACGTTCAAGTATTACGTAACGCTCCTAGGGGGGGGGGTCCCAAAATGATCAAAGTTTGCGTTGCGTAGTACCTAAGTTAAAGGTATTTCCGTATTTATATTTAATTTTATGCTGATACATGTAAAATTTACAAGACTTTATATGTAATTTTATAATTTTACATACAAGTAATTTTAATAAAAGATCCGTGTAATTTTAAAAATAGTAAACTTTTTTTATTAATAGCCAACAATTCTTAGCATCCTTAAAATCATAATTAATTATATTGTGACTACATAGGCGAAAAAAATTATGCGTAAATGCTTAAAAAAATCAAGGTTGCTGGCCAATGGCCACAGCCAAATACGTGATTAGTATATAAGTCGTCTAGATGCAAACCCAGCCAAATAACTACATCCGAGTTTTTAGGTTATTTTATCCAATCATTAACACTTAACTAACTATAATTAAGGTTAGTTCATCATTTAGAAAGTAAATAGCTCCACTTTAAATTGCCTTAAATTAACACGGTCCCCGGAGACCGAAAACTAACTTTATTTCGGTGCGGCGGCATTTTTTTTATATGCTACCGGTCCCCGGAGACCTATATCGCACTGAAAGAAAAACTGTGTTTTTCGGTGCCGCAGTCGACGTGTTAATACATAAATAAAACTTACATGACTAGATAGCGCAATAATAATTTTGCAGTTTCTGTGGTTACAACAATTAATAACTGTCTGTTCACAGTTGTATTTAAATAGAAAGTTATAGTTACTTCTTGTTGTACTTTCTCATAAAGTATTTTTATTTCATTCGAATTCAAACTTTACACTTATTTTTAAGAAAAATTAAGGCACTAGATGGCGCTGTTTACATTAAATTATTTTTAATTTTAGTGATAATGTTAGTTTTATAAGCTATCAAACTACTACATTTAGAAGGAAAAGTATGTAAATATTATGAAAATTCCCTAACGTTATAGAAAATTTAAAAAAATTTAAAAAAAACCATAACAGAAAATTATGATTTAAGGCCTTCCAGAAGCTTGCATAAGAACATAAAACAAGAATGCGATGCTGTGATTGGCTTACAAGATACATGGCGGCACATCAAGCCAATCACGGCATCGCATTTGTATGTACTATGTTGTTATGCAAGCCTGTGGATATTTCCTTAGTTGGACTTTTAAATAATCCAAATTTTATTTAATACTATTGTAACATGGTGGCTGGGTATTACTTTTATCAAGTTAAAAAAATTATACCTGTCCAATCCTTCTATTCGCAATAACAGCTCACGTGACGTTTATAACTTGTAAAAAATGTTTTTAAAAATTTCTTCGAAATTATTATTTCTACTCAAATCTTTTGTTTTTCATATTATAAATAAAATATAAATAAAATACAAAATTACCCAACTAAAACATATAGTGTTTGTAGAAAAAACAAACTTCCGACGAAATCTTTTTGTGTTTTATTCAATTTGTGAAGAGGTAACTGGAAGGTGAAATCTATTTGAACTCGTTATGAACATGTATCTGCAGAGATCTAAAAGCTCTAAACTTGTTTCCGTGTGCGTGCGACGAAATAAGTAAGATGTAAGATCAAGCGTACCATGTACTTTATTCTATTGGTTAGAATCACGCGCATGCGGAAACAAGGTTTTTATTTTATATAGGTAAATTGAGTCATTTCGTTTGACTTTTTTTCATTTGTCACCGTTCATTTCATTGGTTAAATCCCTTAATAAAATATTCGTAAAACCATTACTTACTAAGGTTAAATCGTGGATTGAAGATTATCCAGAACTAGAGTTCGACGAATTATTGTACAGCACTAATGGAAAAATAAACCTTTCCTGGTGTTACGATATATGTAATGTTTTGGAAGTAAAATTTTCAGGTGTTTGCGGCGAAATATTATTACGCAACGAGTACGCGCACCTGTGTGAGTGATTATTTTTTTACGAGGCGGAGCCGAGTTAAAAAGCAGTCGAAGTGCACTGAAAATGGTTTGCCTCGAGGTGTGTATACTATATTTCCTACGACCTAACACCTAAGGGAACCTTCAAGTATTACGCAACACAAAATTTGGCCATTTTTGAGGTTATGTGTTTGATGTTCTGTATTTTAACTTTTTAGCTCAAATAGTTCTCGACTAATTACCGATTTTTAGTCGTACTGTCAAGATAAGAAATAGACAAACTTAACTATATCTGTATCCAAATGCAGACATCGTAAGATTTTTGACAATTGTTTGCAATTCTTTTTACTTTTTTGTTAAATGAACTAACATTAACATGTTTCTATCTCTCGTACTATTCTACGTAATTCTACGTAATTCAGTATCCCAGGACTTGCGAGGGCTAGTAGTAGAAGGAAACCCCCAGATTTAAATGACTTTCGAATCAGTTTTTAGGGGGGTTATGACTGTCACCTTCATAAAATTTTAATTATTGATTAAATGAAAAAGGTTATCGGCGCGGGTGAGATTCGAACTCAGGCAAGCCGACGTGCTAAGTAAAGGTCTAATAATGAATCAGATGCCTTAGCCCGTTGGGATACTTCCCTCATGACTAACTAATTAACTAAGGAAATTAAAGGGGAAAATACTCGGAAAAGTATCTACAGCAATGTATCACTCAAAGCTTTGCAAAGGTTCCTTTCCAAGTAAAAAGTTACAGCTTTAAAGAACCATGACTTGTAATAACCTGAACCTGAGGGTAATTGTCAGACTTTGAATTCAGACGATTCATAAGTAACGTTCTCTCTTAACACCTACATTCTGTATGATAGCCAAAACAAAATTATCACAAGAGTGTACTCCGAAAATATATTAATTAATTAAATAATTGAGAAATTAATTGTGAAAGGTTATGCCTATAATGATAATGCCAATAAATACACGGTTCGCCGTTACTTACTTTTAGTTCGACTTTGGAAAACACTTAGTTTTCTTGTATAATTTGTTAACTTATAATGTAGATATCGATTTAAAACCGAAAATAAAACAATCTTTTGGGTGAAACGTGTTTTAACCGCAAAAATTGCTCACCTAACCTCCACATAAGTCTTGAATAAATAGGTCAATTTGAACAAAATATACATTTTCTTAATTATTATTTGAAAATACGCGGCGCGACGATTCAATATAAAATTAAAAACTAAAAAAAACTAAAATAAATTTCGAAATTTTTAAAAAATTAAAATTTAATTAATGAACAAGAAAATGTAATGTATGTTTAAATTAACCTATTTATTAAAAAGTAACGAAGGTCACGTGACCCTTTTTTGCCATTAAAAAACGTTTCGCCAGATAATTTGATTTTTGAGTTTAAATTGTACAAGAAAACTGAGTGTTTTCGAACGTCGAACTAAAAGTAAGTAACGGCGAACCGCGTATACAGGGTTATTCAGAAATAAGGTCATTAATTTTAAGAGGTAATTCTACAAAGGAAAATACGAAAAAAAGTTCCTATAAACATATGTCCAAACATGCGTCGTAAGGGAGCTAGGCCCCTTTGAAAGTGGCTAAAAAATACGGGTTTTATTTAATAACTCAGGAACACTTTTCGATATAGCAACGAGGAGAGGAGAGAAAGTGTTTCTGAGTTATTAAATAAAAACCGAATTTTTTAGCCACTTTCAAAGGGGCATTTTTGGACATACACCGGTAAATATATAATTGTCTTATGTTTAAAATATTTGATTCACCATAGAGGGAACTAGTGGAATTCAGTTTCGGTTTTCTAAATATTATCTTTAATATTGTATTTTGTATTGTTTGTAAATTTTCTAAAGAACTTTTATAGATGCCTCCCTAAGCTAAAACGCAGTAATTAATTAATGATTCAACTAATGAGTTATACACGATTAACAGATTTTTACGATTTAATATGTTTAATAAATACAATTTTCGAATTAATTTTCTTATTTTATTACTAATGTATTCATTTAAATATTGATCCACAATTGTTCCTAAATATTTGATTTTTGTAACTCTTTTGATAACCGGACATTGGCATGTTTTTTGAGAGAGATACTTCCGTATTTTATTAAATTTCCTGATTTTTCCAGAAGGTGGCCACCCTGTTAATATTAATTAATTTTTCGTGGGATTTTTGTTTATTCTTTCCTATTTATTATTCTGTAAATGCAGTATAGCACCTTTATTATGAAGGCTTTAAGTATATAATTTTGAATTTCAAACATTTAAGAGAATGTAATGTTAGTTCATCAACCTGTTCTTACGCAGCAATTTGGGAAAAAACATAACAGTTGTGACGTCAATCGCATTGTTAAGTCAGAGGCTTTTTAGTGGGGCAGTTCATTTTATGCTTGTTTTAAATTTTATTAAACGTGAAAATGTTTACTATACTCCATTTAATGAGAGAATACGAATCTGACGTCACAGTGAAAAAAATATTAATTAAGTCTTAAGAAATAAATTGCAATTAGCCTACAGAATGCTATTTAGTTTAGGTCCAGTTTATCAATGTACAGTTAAAACCTTACCTAAAAGATAAAGTATCAGTTAAGAGCAAATTCTGGATTTTGGTT
Source organism: Brachypterus glaber (assembly GCA_958510825.1). Taxonomy (NCBI): domain Eukaryota; kingdom Metazoa; phylum Arthropoda; class Insecta; order Coleoptera; family Kateretidae; genus Brachypterus; species Brachypterus glaber. The sequence continues at coordinate 36,613,846 of OY294044.1, forward strand.
GGAGTGTTGGTTATTACGTGTCAGCTAAATTTAGCTGCACGTTGATAAACCCAGCCTTACTCGCTGTGCCGTTAGAGTGGTATTCTCTTATTAAATGGAGTATATATTTTAGTTGTAGTAGTAAAGGTGGCTCCAAAGCCTGACAAGTAGGCCCAGTGACCCTTCAAAACCTTAAAAAACATGTTTAAAAATTTTAAAAATGTATGGTTATATAGAGAATTTCAAAGGCTTTAAAATGATGTATCACACGACCCCCCTTTCCATTTAAAAAAATTTCCCACCATGCCCCCGCTCACATTTTAAGAGATAAAAGTATCAAATATATGCTTAAAGATAGTTTAAGTTGTCTTATTTAAGAGTTCTAAATTTGAAATCGATATCTCAATTCGTTCAAAAGTTAAGAGGGGGGGGGGGGGTGACTTTTGGACCGCACTGTATATTCCTTAAAAAACTGAAATTTAATTGATGAATTCTTAAAAATTAAAACAACATAAAACTGGGAGAAACATACTGTGGATAAATAATTTTCTATTTATTCTATTCTCTATATGACAAGGCAATATTAACATAACAACTAATCATACAGATTTGATTTAAACCAGATCCATTTTATTAATCAACAAATTTATTTATTGTGTAGTAGACGACCTACTTTCTTTAATTATTTTGCAATTTAGATATCCCTACGATCATTCATTCATTTCTATTCTTATCATTTTTCTCTATAATTTCTGCAGACCAGGCTCGAAGGACCAATTTTATAACGGCCTACCACAGAAATGAAATTCATTATTATATTATTCACAGCGCCAGCGCTAAAATAATATTATACGTAGTTACAAATTCTAAAATCGTCCTAGACAAAAAATTCTTGGATATAAATTTGTTTCATGAAAAAATAAGCAACTTTTTTTTTAAATGTCCGTCTGTCCGTTCGTCCGTCCGTCTTTCTGATGTCACGATAGATATAGCATATAATTTATAGATTTATTTACATATTCTTATGTATTTGTTATAATATTTACTGGTTGTCTTTTATAAAAAGTTTAATGCTTAATTCTCTGCTTTTATACAAATTTTATTAGGTCTGCAAATTAATTCTCGGCCCCTAAATTCTACTGATCATAAATGCGATTCAAATTTGAATAATTTTCCGGTGACACATGCATTCTGTAGCACCATCTTTAAGCTTTAAATCGAGCTATGAAACTTTTTTCTACTACGCACAGAACCCGAAATATCAGCGGTAGACGTGAGAGCAGCGTTAGAGGATGAAAGACCTTTTACAGGCCGTGGCACGAGAACGGTAAGTCTGTTGCAAGATAAAGTCCGGCCTCACACCGCAAAGAATACTGGAGATACCATTTCTGAGTTAGGCTGGGAAATTCTCCCACATGCGGCGTATTCACCAGACTTAGCCCCTTCGGATTTTCACCTGTTCCGATCTCTCCAGCACCATCTCGCGGATTCCCAATTTAAGACAGTCGACGAGGTTAAAAAAATCATAGATGAATTCATTGAGTCAAAACCGGTGGAATTTTTTCGATCTGGAATTCAACAACTGCCCGAAAGATGGCAAAAATGTTTAGAAAGTGAAGAAGAATACTTTGTTGACTGAGTTTGTATTTGTTTTTTTATAAATAAAAGACTAAATAAGATGAAAAAGGCCGAGAATTAATTTGCAGACCTAATAATTTATTATAATAAATTAAAATTTGTATAAACTGTAAGTTTTCAAAATTGGTTTTGATGTTATATTTAACTGATGTTATTTATATTTAACTGATTTTCTTTGCTCGTCCGTCTTTTGTAAAAAGATTGTTTAAATCTTTAACTGATTGTTTCATTTTATAAAAAATTATATGATGTTTCCGTCTATAGTGCGTGTCACGTGTCACCCCCCCTTTAATAAAACAACCCAAATAATTTTTCGGTATATATTTGATATGTTTAGGGGAAACCATGGAGATAAAGACCAAAAGGTCCAAAATGATCAAAATTTGCGTAATATAATACTTGAACGTTCCCTAACTTAAGAACAAATAATCCGATATATTGTTTTTGAAAGTAATCCCCCCAAAAACAAAAAAGTTATGGGGGGTTAAACTTTTTGGTTTGGACTTTGGAAAAGTTCCTAAAAAAAGAACCACCCTGTAAAAATTGTTAAATGTTTTTTATCGTTTGTAAATCTTTAATTACTTTTTATACTACCCTCCAAATTTCAAAATAATTCATCCATCCAAGAGTTTTGATTTTTGTCCATCGAAAAACATGCGGACACACTGTGGGGCGTGAGGGATTTTTATTAAATGGTAAAGGGATACATCATTTTAAAGGTCTTGTATTTATCTATTCGACTATAATATACAGCCTGTTCCAGAACTCGCGTACCGAAATTTAAGGTGATCTAGAATCACCTCTTAAATTTTGGCATGCCAGTTATGGATCACCCTGTATATTATATTTAATTTTTTTTTTCATAATTTTTGTGGCGTTAAAATGGGATTTATTTCAAATGCCAAATTAAACTTTTAAAAAACTATGCTGCCAAATTAAACTTTTAAAAAACTATGCTGCCCTACTACGCTAGAAAGCAGTAACTCCATTTGTCGCCTAGCGACTTTTTGACGGCAACTCTGATGTAATATTTTGAAAACACTGCTATGCGACAGATGGAGTTAGGAAGCGTTCAAGTATTACGTAACGCAAAATTTGGCCATTTTTGACCCCCCCCCCATGTAACGCGGCGTAACATTTTCGTTTGGACTTTTTGTTATTATTTATTATTACATTTTTATCGTCTTTAAACATGTAGTTTATTATAATATAATGTTTTTTCTGTTAAAAAATAATGTTTACGTATGTTGAGCTAACCTCTTCTACTCGCCAACCTTGGACCGTCACGATACAAGCGCCTAATTTCAGCTCTCCGTGCCGGAGTTTGTTTTGGTTTTTTGTTCTTTGGTGTTCTTTTTTCTAATGAGGGGATCTTGGTTTACGTTAACGTTAGTTTTAGCGTCTATTTGGTGTTTTTTTTTGTAAAAAAATGTTTTTTAATAATATATCGATAAACGGTCAGCGCATGCGCAGTTTATCAAAACGCGGCATAAAGAGCTGCACTTAATCGCTGCTGTCACGATTTTTCTGTGGTTTGACATAACCTATAATTACTGTTGCTTTTGGCGCCTATTCTTTAACATGTAAATAAAAGTAAGTAAAATTAAAAAGCTAGCAATAATTATAAATATAAAGCAAAATAACAATTATTTTTAACTAATTACAGTACTATGGAATGAATAAACGAATGTTTGATTGGATTGATAGCTGATAAGACCAAAAAGTTAGAAGCATCAATGGTAATAGATTTTTCTATTAAAAGTAAGTACACCTGAATTTGTTTAAATACATTAATAAATATCGCTTAATATCGTTTTATTATTTACTACTAGAATGCCCTTGACAATTTTAATTTATGTCATGAAATTTGTTCTTTATTGGAAGGTCACAATTTAGTATTTGTTTTTTGTTAACACGAGTATTTTTAAATAAAATCATTACTATGCCAAACAGGCCCTATTTGGTTTCAACATGAACATTGACATAAAAAAATATTTCTCCAGCCAGCCTCTAGCAAGTGTATAAGAGAATTGACATACAATACCAAAATGTCCCACTTTTATTTAGTTTATTTTAGTTTTGTTCATCCAGTACGGGGTTCATAGCCCCCAACACCTGGTCTCTAGGGACCTTTGTTAACCACACAGACCTCCTTATATCATCCCTGTTTTTTTTTGTCAACAGCAGTATTTTTTATTATTTTAGGCCCCGCTAAGCCCCCCTAGATATGCGCATAATTTCTTTAAAAAAAATTATTCTCACCCTGGAATAATAACTAACTATTTGTTAGTAACAAAGTCATACTTGTCCAATTATTTAAACACCTCTTGTTTTGTTTTTTTAAGGAAAAGTTGGAGATGAGACAAGATGGATAAAGGAAGATACAATTCAACTTAATGGGATCCCAGGACAGCCCCCCCCCCCGGCCTTGGTTTGAGCCCACCTGGTAATTTTTGGGGCGCCAAGTTTGGTAGAAACCGTCAAGGACAAAGCCTTTTTCCTTGAAGGTAATTTTTGACGCGCCATTTTTTTTGCAGGGGGCGCCAAGTTCGGTAGATACCGTCAGGGGTAAAATTTTTTTTCGTAAAGGTAATTTTTGGGGCAGCATTTTTTTTGCAGGGCTCCAAGTTTGGCAGAAACCGCTAGGGACAAAGCTTTTTTAATTTTTGGGGCGACAATTTTTTTTCGCTGATCCCCTGGTATTTTTTTGGAGCGCCAATTTTGTTTTACAGGGGCGCCAAGTTTGGTAGAAATCGTCAGGGACAAAGCATTTTTTCATGAAGGTATTTTTTCTTTTTTGGGGCTGAGCCCCCCTAGATTTTTTTATGGTTACGGACCTGTCCCAGGATATCAGCTGAATTATTTTCATAATATTTTTTACTAGCTCTTTATAAAGAACTACTTCTTTAGGGGCTATTCAACAATTAGGTCACCATGGGGTCAGAGGTCAAGTTACAAAGAGTAGGGTGGGGGGGTTTGATGTATTAGTGACGATATTTTTTCGGGGGGTAGAAGCCAAATTGACACGGGGTCAAAAGTTGTCTAAATTTTGGGGACGTAATTTTTGAATAGCCCCTAAAAATGTTAGAGTAAACATTATGTTTATAATTATTAAGTACCTATTTGATAACAGGCGCGTAGATGGGATTTTTTCTTGGGTGGGGGGTAGTCAGCCTCCAGTGTCGGACTGGGAAGCCCAAGGCTAGTGAGATTTCTAGCATATGGGGCCCAGCTATTAAAAATGTAATTTTTTTTCCTATCTAAAATAAAATTTTTTCATTCAAAATTTGACGCCCCTACCAAAACAAAAAAAACACCCTCAGAAAAAAGCTTTGCTTTGTCCCTGAGCGTTTCTACAAAATTTGACACCCCTACCAAAACAAAAAAAGCACTCTCCGAAAAAAAATCTTTGTCCCTGAGCGTTTCTACAAAATTTGACGCCCACCTTTGGAAACGTGCAAGTATTAAGTAACGCAAATTTTAATCATTTTGGACCCCCCCCCCCGTAACGCTATTTTCCTATACCATTAACATGGGCGTAACACTTCAAAATGACCCCACCCCCCATGGAGCGTTACGTAATACTTGAACGTTCCCTTAGCGCCCCTACCAAAACAAAAAAAAAACACCCTCAAAAAAAAAAAGCTTTTCTACAAAAGTTGGCGCCCCTACCAAAACAAAAACAACACCCCTCGACCTCCGAAAAAAAAAGGCTTTGTCCCTGGGCGTTTCTACAAAATTTGGCGACCCAAGCAAAAAACACCCATTATTTTAATTTTTCAATTTTTTATTTGAAATAACAAAAAAATATATAACAAATACTCTTGGGGGTGGTAAATACCCCCTCTAATCCCCCCATATCTACGGACCTGTTTGATAAACTATTTTTCTTTATACTTATATATTTTTTTTTCAGGTATTTACATAGAGTTTGTATTATAGTTATATTACAAATTTGTTAAAAAAAAATACCTTATTAATTTCTTGTTTTTTTTTTATTACCCACACAACCATTATATTGATTTAGGCGTTCGGCAATTTTGTCGAATGCCTAAATCAAAGTAATGGTCCAAATAAAATAAAAATATTATTTTTAATTTGAATAAGCCGCCATTATGTGCCAGCTGATGTTTAGTTTTCGCATATCATTCATAGGGCGGCGACACATACCATTCGTGGTATTATGTGTTGCCTAACTTTAACATGGGGATTGGGTTTCTGGTGGGTGTTCTGTGGAGTAGAGTAGAGAAATGAATCAAGTCACACTTCACGTATTAAAGCGGCCAGAGTCCGTTTCCATTTGGTTTCTGAAAACATTGTTAAGTGAAATGGATCAAGTCCATAAGGACTTTTTACAGTTCACTTCTGAACCCCTCATATATCAACTTAAGTTGATATACAATTTGAAAACGAGCAGTATTTAATATTTCTTTAAAATTTGATGAAATACGTCAATTTACATATCAAGGGGAACAACTTTTGAGCTATTTGTTTTTGTATTACATTCAACCCCCTGCCCCCCAGGGCGCCTACCCCTAAAATTCTAAATAGCAACCCCCATTTATTTCGCCATTTTTGAAATCCTTATGTAATTCTAGATTCTCTTTTTAATTTTTTTTGCCAAAATTAAACGTAAAAAAAAAATCGAAAAAAAGCTGAAAGAAATATCCGATTAAAATATTTTTTTCATGAAAAATTACTTTTATTATAAGGATCAATTCTACCAAAAGAAAATAAAGGAAAAACATTGAAAAAAAGTTTTTTTTTTAATTATTTTTTTATTATTTTGGAAATGCAATATACCAATTACTGTGAATAGTATGTAATGGAATGCGTAGCATTGCATATCTTCACGGCTTGTTTTAATTTATAAATTAAATATATTCCATACATTCCACTATGGGCCAGGAGAGCAGAAAATTTGGCCAGTCAGTGATAAATATTGAAAAAGTAAATACATAATATATATATAAATATATAAAGTATATAAATACGAATATTATTCGTTAACTAAACACATCAAGGCATATGTAAACAAAAATTTTTATAAATCGGTAAAAAATGTAGTTGTTATGATATTTTAAGTTCGTATTCTAAATTAAAAAATCATTATTTGTTTCATAAAAGAATTATTAATTTTATCACTTAAAATTCAATCAATTCATTTATTTTTTTCACTGTATATTAACTATAACAAATATATAACTAACATAAATATATAATATTTTAATATATAAAACATTAAATATTATTTTTATTATTATTTATTATTTTAATATTTTTTTACAAAATGCCTTCATTTTATATTTGTTGTCCTTTTATTACGCAGCCTCCTAAACCCCCGTCATATATATATATTTTTTTATTTATACAAATCTGTCCTACAAGATGAGTCGGCTCGTTTTGAAGATTTTCAAAATATTGGGAAAGCCTTGTATTCGTGCAAAAATTTTAATTTGCGTATTTTTGCGTTTTATGACGTTTTGTGTCAATATAAATCAATTTCGAGCAAAAAAAATTGTCGATCGATTCGTCGATCGGCACGTAAACTTAATAACGCTTTAAGCTAGAGACTTAAAATTTGGCATACATGTATGTTACCAAAAGTTCTCGCTCTGTATTGTTTTTGGTAAACACTGGGGTGGGGCAATGGGAACAAATGGGAAAATACAATATTTTTTTACAAAACTAAAAATTGCTAAATAGGGGCTTTTGAGGTTGCTGAAATTGAATCTGATAATAACAATTTTCTAAGCCCACCTCCGCGGGGGTGAGTGGGTAAATATTTTAAAATATTTTTAATCAATTAATTAATTTTACATCAAAATTGGTGTATAGGGGTTTTTGGAGACGACGAATATAAATCTGATAATAAAATTTTTCTGCGGGGGTAGTTTTCGTAAAAATTTGTATATTGGGTTTTTGAGGTCGCTGAAAGTGAATCTGATAATAAAAAATCAATTTCACGCCCGGAGCTGAAAAATGGGAAATCTTTTTTACTGGGCAGTGTATTTTATACTTATTACCTATATAAATTAAACGTAATTAATTTCTTATCAATTTATATCATTTCAGTTATCAATTTTGGCATCCTTTAACTGATTTTGACGACATATTGGATCCGCCATTTTGAATTTTGAATTTTTGAAATCAGATTTTGTTTTAGAATCCTCGAAAACCTCTGAAAAACAATTTTCATCAGAATCCAATGAAATTTTACAGACTTCGTCGCCATATTGGAACCGCCATTTTGAATTTTAAGTTTTTAAAAACATATTCGGTTTGAGAATCCTCGAAAACCGCCATATTGGATCCACAATTTTAAATTTTTATTAACAGATTTGGTTTCAGCATCCTTGAAAACACCTTGATACTAATTTTTACGATATTACGGCCAAAAGCCGAGTTTTGGCCAAAAACGAAGGTCTTCTGGCCCATAGTGCATTTGTGAGTTTAAGTACTTCAAATTTGATAAGAAAAAATTAAAAAGAGATGTAACTTATCTAAAATTACATAAGGATTTCAAAAATGGCGAAATAAATGGGGGTTGCTATTTAAAATTTTAGGCGTAGGCGCCCTGGGAGTCATGGGGTTGAATGTAATATAACAAATAGCTGATAAGTTGTCCCCCTTGATATGTAAATTGACGTATTTCACCAAATTTTCAGTGTCATCAGTTAAAGAAATATATATTAATGTTAAAAAAAATGGATAGGAATACAATTACAAACGTAGGCGCCTTTTAATTAGCAACTTGTAAAAAATTAAATAATTAATACCGACTAATGTTAATGAACTCGCTTTGCTTACTGTTTAAGTTAGTAAATATTTACAATTTAAAAGCCGCGAATATTATTATTATTATCATTATTTACAGTAAACGGCATAGCCGATGAGACTGCATTCTATAACAAACTAATAACATAATACAACTTCTTTTCTTTTCTTCGAACAGGCATAAGGACACCAAATACAACAAATAATTTAAGTCTTCCAGTTTCGCCTTCCCTCCATTTTCATAGATTTCTCGTACCTTAAAAACCATTCTAAAGATTCTCTTTCCAAACTTTTAACAATGTATAAATTTATAGTATACACCTCGCACAAGGGCGCAGTCAGGATTTTCGTCTGGGGGTAACGGACTTCGCGCCTTCGCATTTTTTAAAATTTGTATATTTTGATGTTTTAAATATTTTATTCATATGTGCGTAACTTCAAGTTCTTTCGTCTAGTTTAGCGCCACAGGCGAAACTTTAAGTTTTTTATTTTCCACAGAGCCCAGAATTTGAAAATTATTTTATAAAAAATTCCTTTCCCCGAGCAACTGCGAATCTGTAACTACATTATTAGTAATTATGTGCTGCAGGCAAAAGTGTTTCGGAATCTGACTGCCAAAGCAAGTTTAAAATATAAAAAAAAAATTATTTTGTTGGAGATTTTTATTATTTTTGGGGTAACTACTAATTACCCCATTCCAAGTTAAGTTAGTCAAAGTTTTTCTTTTACTATTTTCAATTTTTTTAAATGTTTAGCCCCAAATAACTTTTGGGGGCTCTTCTCTTTTTTTTAGTCATTAACTTTTTCTCGAGGAAAAAAAAAGTTGTATTTTTAGGCTAAAAAAAGTAGTAATATTTGACCTTCTCCCCCCCCCACAAAATCTTCTTCGCTACGACCCTGTCTGCACTATACGCTTAGCCACTTAATATTAAATGAGTAGTTCGCGGAACAAACTTTCTCTCGTATTTAATAAATACAACATGAAAATACTGTTTTTAAGTCAGAATAAATCAAAATAAAGTATGTATACATGTATAGTATACATTGTATACTTTTTATCTGTAAATATCGTGGGCTTACAAGCAAAATGCACTAAGTCAACTTTTTGTAAAAACGAGATTTAATCCAATCTAACTCCTAGGTGAACTGCAAAGAAAGTTACCCACTAGACAAAACGCACTAATTTGATTTTGCTTAAAATTTTACCTGGCAAAAGTCACTTAGTACGTTTATTATTTTGAATGTTTTGTGAACGAATTAATAACACAGCAACTTAGTGCTTGTTTGTTTGTATTCTACAAAACATTTTTTAATTTTTTTTTTATTTTACAAAAAAAACTTATTGGAAAAAAACATAGGAATGTTCCCCAAGATGACTGGAGGAAGTAGTTCCTATAGACCAAAGCCTCCAGATATCTATGGATTACCATACCAATCCGATAATGTGTATCGAATTAGCTGACTAGTAAGTTACTAGTAGTATATCCTTATAAAGACAGCTGTCTTTTAATACTAGTCTAACTAAAAAGTCCAAACCAAGAACGACTTTATTCTTTAAAAAGTTTGGTAAGTGGTAACATGTGGCGCCACCTATAGCATGACGCTGTCAAGTGAACTGAAATTGAAAAATTACACAAGCCTGTACTAAATAACTCCTATAAAAGCATTTATACTTGAATAAATAGCTTCTTTTTCGCTAATGAATTTATTCACTTTTTAAGAGTGAATCTTCTTAAATATAAGACAATTTATTCTTTTTTTTTTAATACAAAATTACTTAAAGTGACTATAACTATGGTTGGAAAACAAGTATAAGAGTATATTGGCTTCAAATATTTGTTATACCCATGGAAAGAATATTATACATAGAACAAATCTAAACTTTTAAGTATATGATTATTCTTGAATATAGATTTGATTTTTTTCCGTGTATTATGTCCAAACATGTCATTGCCATTTGCAGTAGTTTTTTTCCAAAAACAATTATTACAAAAATTAAAAAACAAAAATGAAAGTTAGAGGAGGGTATCGTATTTTGGGCTAAATCGCCTGCAACGATAAGACTTTACATTCTTATAGATACATAAAAACTAAATAATTAGCCAAATTTTCAGCCCTTTTTACATCCCGAAATATACTTTAATTAATTATTTTAATACAACATTGCACCGTTTCGTTAGAAACTTCAATGTCATGTCGTCAAAACTTTGCACATTGACTACCACAGTGGGGCCAAAGGAAAAGGTCTGTTTCGTGATCACTGCTCTTGACTATAATATATAAATAAAATATTCTGTTGTTTTATTGGTTTTTACGGATTTAACATGCTGTAACCCAATGTGTAATTAGGCTGGAATGTTGTGACTAGTTTGAGTACGATTATGGAGTTATTTTTGAGGTATTTATACTACAATAACATTGTAAGCAAACCAGCAGCTTCAACAACAACTCAAAGTATGCATTTTCCCCAAACAAGTAATTTAATGTGGCTTTCAACATATCAAATAAGTTTATTTCCATGGTATGATTTAAAGCTAGATTATGAAAAAGTTACATATAGACTTTTAACTTAAATATATTTAATTAATATTGTACAGTGTTTTTATTATACATTCTACCTAAATGTTATTATGTTGGTTTTTAGATAAACAAAAAATATTACTTTTTTTCACTATGATGAAGAGTCACATTTAGCGCAAGAATAATGCGGTGTTGTCGGGTTTACGATAACAAATAATTCCTGAAGAGTTTCTATTTTTTTTTTCATTTTTTTCTTTATTAAAAAATTAACTTGGTACACATTTTTTAATCATTACTTTTCATCATTTTGCACTTTTAAAAAAAAAACATGTTTTTCTCATTTTGCCCAAAACTCTCATTTAAAACGATATCCTTCATTGTCAATATCTCAAAACCATATTTTCTGACGTAGTGCCTTTTGCTTTAAGTCCACGATATATAAGTAATTAATAATTTGGATATTACTAATTATAATAGATGGGATTAATTATTTCAATAGGTATGTAATAAAACTAGTATCAACATTAAATTTTACATCAAACCCTCATTCCGAAAAAAGAGTACATTACAAAAACTTGGCCAACGGCCTGGGGTAACTGAACTCCGCGTCAGACAATCTTTTTGGATGTCGTCCAGTCACCCAGCCAGATGTAGTCTTTTCAGGTGGGGAAAGGAGGTCTGCAAAGGTACATGACAGCACGTCATCCGTTGTTGCCAAGCCATTTTAATCATAAATAGAAATACAAGGTGTTTTAATAATAGTAGAGGTACAAAAACTAACATAAATGTTGGACCGCAAACGAGCCCTAAGGATGCTACGCGTCCGTTTAAAATGGCTAGTGCTCCATTTTATATTTCTCTGGAACCTTAGTTCGTAGAGCACTGGATAGGTAGGTTTGAAGAGTAGGTAGGTAGTTCCTGCAGAATCAAGTATGCGAACTACAGCAACAAAATTTTGCACATGCTCTAACAATGATGAAGGCAATCATACTCTATAATTTTTATTTGGTAATTTTAAGCGAAAGCGAGCAAAATGTTGTCTCTAAAATGGTATTTAATATACAAATATTACATAGTAGAGGTACAAAAATATGAAACAAAAATTCATTTAAAGGTTGGACCGCAAACGAGCCCTAAGGATGCTAGGCGTCCGTTTAAAATGGAGCACTAGCTAGGTAGTTTGTTAGGATAGGTGGGTAGTCGAGTGGTTCCGCAGTTTGTAAACTACCTACCTACCCCCAACAAACCTGCCAATTCAGTGCTCTAGTTTAAAATAGTTTTTTGTTTAATACTTGATAAAATGGTATTTAATATACATATATTACATTAAAATATTGAATACAATTACATAATTTTAGGTAGTTTTTACTAAAACACCAAGCATTATCCTATTTTAAAGTATTGGAACGGTAAGGTAATTTTTTTTCATAAATCCGCGGTCCAACGCAAAATCAGGTACACTTTTGTAGTTGTACTTTGTACAACTACGCTTGGTTTTAAATGTAATTACTTGGAGAAATTTACTCCTTTGTAGTTGTATTTATTACTAAGCAGTTAAGTAATGTTTGGCGCATATACCACAAGTTGTGGTCCACAACTACATACAAATTGTAATTAATAGTATTTTTGGTCCCAAACAGAGAATAGATATAGTCCATGATATAATTAAAAAAAAATCCAAAAGGAATTGTTTTCTGAAAATGTTTTTTTTTTTTAAATTGTTTAATGGTTCGGATAAGTAACGGCAACACTGTTTAATTTACATAATAAAATTCCGAAAGACTAAACAAAATATGACAGGAATTTTTCAACGAAACCTGTTGATGAATGCATTAGTGGTCTCTGGTATATTTGCCCAGTTAAACTTTATGTTAAAGGGTTTAATTAAATAATGTTTCCGGTACGAATAACTTTCAATTTAATTACCTGTTCAATAGTCGCTATCGGTACCAGAATATTAAAGAAATTGTACCTAAAATGATTATTTTTTTCTAAAATTACATGTTGCTTTACCTGTAACTGAAAACTTTAATATTACGTTGTCATCATAAAAAATGTTTGGTTATATTTTTCTATAAAACAGTGAAAAATTCATTTATACTAATTTTAAAAGAACCTGGCACACAGCTATATAGGGTTCTTGGGCCTCAGTCCAACTGCCTCAAATTTTGATATTTTGTAATTTCGGGGGTAAAAATTAAATTAGGAAAATTGCACCCATATTAAATGACCAGTTTCGGAGAAAAACGCCTTTAAAAATCTAATTTTATGACATATTTTTTGACATATATTAAGGCTATTTTTTACTTACGTAAATATTAACTTAAATTAGTCGTTTTAAGTTTATTATACTCTATTAATTAAAGAAAAGGCATGATAAATATTATATAAAAGGCTGTATTATCATTTACTTACACGTGAATCTATAAATATTAAAACTTTTGTGAATCTTCCACATGCTGACATTTTCTACGTGTTTGCTAATTATCTGCATATTTTCTGTTATATTTTTACTTCATTATGTTTCAACATGGTTTGGTATATCGAAAAATATTTTGTAATTATATATTTTAGATTTTCTTGATATATTTTTTCAAAAATACGTCTGATGTTTGACATATTTTCACAGGTAAAATATATTATTAAGATTGCCTAGCAACAACTTTTAATAAATATTACTATAAAGGGTTCACTAATGAATTACGTTGTTCTAGGCCATCTCAATAATATGTTTTACCTATGAAAATATCATGACAGATTTGTCAACCATCAGATGTGGTTTTCAAAAAATATATTAAGAAAATCTAAAATATATAATCATAAAGTTTTAATATTTATAGTACCACATGTAAGTAAATGATAATAAAGCCTTTTATAAAATATTTATCATACCTGTTGTTTAATTTATAGAGTATAATAAACTTAAAACGACTAAGGCCCAGTTTATCAGTATACAGTTAAACCCTTATCTAAAAGATAAAGTCTCAGTTAAGAGAAAATTCTGGATTTTGGTTGGAGTTGCTATGGTTATTACGTGTCAGCTAAATTTAGCTGCACTTTGATAAACCCAGCCTAATTAAGTTAATATTTACGTAAGTAAAAAATAACCTTATTATATGTCAAAAAATCTGTCATAAAATTAGATTTCTAAAAGCGTTTTTCTCCGAAACTGGCCATTTAATTTGGCTTCATTTTTCCTAATTTAATTTTTACTCCCGAAATTACTAAATATCATTTTGACTCAGGCCCAGGCTCTTTAATTAATATTAATCTTAATTACCCCATTTTAAAATTACTCTCTATTACCCCATTTTTGTACAGTGCATATCGGTCAATCACGATAGTAGTTTTAGTAAATGCAATAACTTAAAATTGAACTTGGAACACACATATTTACTAAAATACAGTCAAATTCTAAGCAGCTTTAAAAAATGGTTATGAAACAAGATTAAAAAGTTGGGTCATTTTAAATCTGGCTATCAAAAATCGGACATTTAGGCCACGGACAATAGGAATATTTATATTAGTTCAGAAAGTATAATATATTAAACCTACCTAATCTATTATTTTTAGATCGTTTAAAAATATAAAGTTTATATCAAAAACGTCCTTCATAGTTAAGATAAATTAATAATAATTTGATAATAAAATGTGAAATTCGGCATTGACCATTAAAATTTATATGAAATTTTAAATAAAAATATTATTTTATTCGAGATTAAACCTCGGATTAAACTTAAATTTTATCTACGTTTTACTTAGTATAATAATTAAGCACACATTTGGGTTTATTAATGTTCACATTACAACACTAGTGCTTTTGTTTTTCCATTTTCCAACAGTCTAATGATTTTTTAACTTCACTGGGAGCGCCGTGGAAAACCTTTCATCTTCGTGCACTAAAAGCTTAAGTTGAAATATAATTTCATAATAATATTATTATATTATTATTTACAGCGCCTGCGCTAGAATAATATATGAGGAGGTGACTTTCAAAACGCAGTTTTTGACAATTAACACATTTCGAGATATCAACCAAGTATTAATTTAGGAACTATAACAGCTTTTATAGTACCAATGAACATTAGGTATTATCTATTTTAGAGAGAATAGTTAAATTACATTGGCGATTTAAATCAGTTTCACTAATTATTAAAAAAATTGCATATTAAAAAAATCAAAAACTGCGTTTTGAAAGTCAAAGCATAAAAACTGCGTTTTGATAGTCCAGCATTTAAATTAATATGAATATTATTAATAGAATCTCTTGTGATATTGATTTTTTAAATATTTTTTAGGTGAGTATAGATACAAATAGTATACAGGGGCTGTCCATATATTATGTAAAGCCTTTTTTTACTATTTTGGACCACTTTGTGTAACGCTTTTTTCATTTAACACACAACATGACACTAGGTGGAGAGGGGGTCTCCCTCCAGAGTGTTACGTAACTTATAAATAGACCCATATTGTACATTGTACATACATTCTCAATGTATGAGCCTATTTTACTTTCCCATTTTAAAATTTTTTAAAATTTCGGAAAGCCTTGTATTCGTGCAAAAATTTTCTAAAAACTTTTTTACGTATTTTTTGGTTTTATGCCGATATAAATCCATTTCAAAACGAAAAAAAATTGTCGATCGGTCGGTCGGTCGATCGGTCTGTCTGGGAAATCTTGTTTTAGGTAGTTAGTAGCGATGCCTACTAACCCAGGGGGACCGACGGCTTTATGTATTCTCCGAAGCACATGGTTACGTTGGAATTTTTATTTGAAAAGTTTTTGTTCTCTGACCGGGGATCCAACCTCGGACCTCTTGGTTAGAAGACCAGAGTCTACTCGACTGAGCTACCACCGCTCCCTTAAAAAGAAATATATTAAAAGATGTCGAAATTGCGCTCTGCACTAAAATGATCCAACTTGGATTGAGCCTAAAAAAAATAATATCTCCTAACCAATGAAAATTGAAAAAAATTTATTGGAACTTTTTTATTCAATTTTTAACGCTCTATAATTTATGCGGAAAAAAATGTGTTTTAGGGGACTTTTAGGAGGCAATATTTTTCTGTGTGCCTTTTAGAGTGGTAGACTTTATTCCATAGTGTTTCTTGACCCAAAAACCATAATACTACAAATTTTAAACGTTTTGGTAAGCTTAGTCCCTTAAAAACTGGGACGTATATAAATAAGAGGGGGCGTATAGGGGTTTCGTAAACCCTAATCAGATTAAGCTGAAATTTTGCATAAATCATTCTTAGATATATTTAAGATATTTAGAAAGATATTAAGCCGATATATAAAAGGGTGTTCAAATGGCAGCCAGTCCTAAAATGTTTTAATAACGAGTGAGTTACGACTTTAAATGCGTTATATCTTCCAACCAATAGAAATTGAGGGAAAAAAATATTAGGCAATTTTATTGCATTTTTTGTGCCCTTTCACTTTCTGTGCAGTTTTTGTTTCTAGTAGGTTGCAATCAAAAATTATAGGGCAAAAACGAGTTTTTAGGGTGTTTTAAGAGCCGTTTAAGGGTCTTCCGAAACTCGAAAATCGACTTTTTTTTATTGAATTTCCCATCCCAAAATCTATAGGAATACATACTTTTTTTTGACTGAGGAATTTTTTAGCAGTTGAAACCTATATTGACGTTATAGATCGAATATGCATTAACAGTGTAAACACCATCATTATCTCAATTTTTCAAAAAATGTCAAAAACTGCGTTTTGAAAGTCACCTCCTCATATGGTAGTTTCGAATTTTCAAAAAAAATCAAAAATCGTCCCAGACAAAAAATTCTTGGATATAAATTTGTTTCATGAAAAAACAAGCCGTGAAGATATGTAATGCGCACTCCATTATATATTATTCACAGTAAATAGTAAATTGCATTTGCCAAATACACACATCGCCAAAATTTTGGCCCCCCTAATTAATTTGAAACGTAAAAAAAAATTATTCTTACAAATATGTGGGTTCATTTCTACATTTAATTGAAATGCTTTATCACATTTACGGTTATTTTTATGGAACGAGTAAACGACCAGGAATTAAATTTAAAAATTTGTGTCAAATAATTTTTATTAAAAAAAAATTAAAGTCGTCACAAAATTTGAGAAACAAAGATGTCAATAACCAGTATGTCCTCCTCTGTTCTCAGAAAAACATTAACTCGTCTGTGTATGTCAATAAAAAGATTGTTAATGGCTTACTGCGATTTTTGTGCCATTCTTCTTGAGCAGCAACAATTAGCTCCTAAATGGTAAATGGAAGGTTAAAGATAAAAAATGGCCTTTTACGAATATCCCACACGTTCTCACATAGATTCATTTCAGGTGAGTTTGCTGACCAGTTCATTTCGAGGTTCATTGTTTGAACATTCCCTTGCTGTAGCAAATTGGTAACCCTTCTTGTGCGGTGGGGAGTAGCGTTACCGTCCATAAAAATGAGATTATCTCCAATTTCGTTTCCCAATGGAAGGACGATTGGTTGAATGTTTTCGAAATAAATGTTTTGCTTGGGTACAGAGGACATACTGGTTTATGACATATTTGTTTTTCACATTTTCTGAAGACCAATCTTTCAATAAAAATTAATTGATACAATTTTTTTATTTAATTCCATGAGAATAACCTTACGGGGGATAAAGCATTTCAATGAAATGTAGAATTGAACCCACATATTTGTTAGTATTAGAATAGTTTTTGTTTACGTTTCAAATTAGTTGGGGCCAAGAATTTTGGTGATGTGTGTACTTAAAAAAAATAATTTTCAAAAAAAATAACAACAAAAATATTAATTTAAAAACAGATCTTTTTTGAAAAACAAAAAAAAATATTTTTTCAAAAACTAAGTTTTCAAAAAAACTCTTTTAATTTAAAATTTTTTTTTAATTAAATTTTCTTTTTGCGAAAAACGCAAAAAAAATTTTTTCAAAAATTTCCAATTTTTTTAGAATTGATCCTTATAAAACAAATAATTTTTCCTGAAAAAAATACGTTAATCGGAATTTTATTTCAGTTTTTTTCGATTTTTTAAAAATTTTAACCCCCCATAACTTTTCTTTCTACTTTCAAAAGCAATAGGAATCATCCCCTCACGAACTTGATTTTGCCTGAAAATTTCAATATGATTGGATTATTCATTCTTGAGTTATCGTGTCTACAAAAATCGTGAAATCAGAAAGACGGACGGACGGATATTTGAAAAAAAAATTTGCTTATTTTTTCATGAATCAAATTTATCTCCAATTTTTTGTCTAGGACGATTTTTGATTTTTTTTTTTGAAAATTCGAAGCTACCGTATATTATTCTAGCGCTGACGATGTGAATAATATAAGCATATTTTTTTTTAATGTCCGTCTGTCTCCGTCTGTCCGTCTGATGTCACGTTTTTTGTAGACACGATAACTCAAGAACGAATAATCCGATCGACTTGCAATTTTCAGGAAAAATCAAGTTCTACGAGGGGAAGATCCCTATTGTTTTTGAAAGTAATCCAATCAAAAACAAAAAAGTTATGGGGGGTTAAACTTAAAAAAAAAGAAAAAAACTGAAAGAAAACTCCGATTAACGTAACTTTTTCAGAAAAAAAAATTACTTTATTATAAGGATCAATTCCACTAATTTTAAAAGTAATCCCCCTAAAAACAAAAAAGTTATGGGGGGTTAAACTTTTAAAAAAATCAAAAAAACTATGATTTTCAAAAAAAATTTGCTTTTCAAAAAAAGAAAATAAAAAAAAGTTTTTTTTGAAAATATTTTTTTTAAAAATTTTTTTTTTTCAAAATTTTTTTGTTTGTAACTTTTTTAAAAAATAAAAAAAACTATGATTTTCAATGTTTTTTTTAATTTTTGTTTTTCGTAAAAAGAAAATAAAAAAATTAAAAATGTTAAATTTTTTTTTTGAAAATATTTTTTTATTTTTTTTATTTTTTCAAAAACTTTTCGTTTGGACTTTTTTTTTCAAAATTTTTTCGTTTTTTGCAACTTTTTTAAAAAATAAAAAAAAACTGATTTTCAAAAAAAAAAAATAAATTAATTTTTGTTTTTCGTAAAAAGAAAATAAAAAAAAAAATAAAAATTTTGAAATTTTTTTTTTTTTTATTTTTACAAAAAAATTTTCGCAAAAAGAAATTTTAAACAAAAGTTTCTGAAAAATTTTGAAAAAAATTTAAAGCTTTTTTGATATATTTTTTTATGAAATTTATTTTTTAAGTATTTGGGAAAATGCAATATGGTGTACTGTGAATAATATACATATAATGGAATGTGTAGTATTACATATCTTCACGGCTTGTTAATATACTATATTTAAAGGGAATTATGTAGTTTATTTAAATGTAAAATCAATGTTATAAAATAAAAAAAAACATAAATGAACGAAAAAGGTTTGTGATTAAACGTATACAATTTAAAGACTTTAAACTTGGGCAGATACCTTCTTGGCACGTAAATAACTATTACAGCTTACATGCACAAAGGACCCTAAACATTTACTAAGGAAAACGAATTTGGCTGAAATTTTGACATGTAGTCCTAAGTTTTTGAACAAAACTGACCGGAATACAGCCTCGGCTGAACAACCGTTTTGATGCAATAAACAGGCCTGATTTCCTTATATTTCATAAATTGTAGAGTTGGAATAATAAATAATGTGCTAAGTGACAAAAAATTGGGAATTTGAAAAAACACTTGTTTAGTGCGCAGTTACTAAACACTAAACAGTGTTTTTTCAAATTCATACTTTTTGGCACTTTTATTTCGAGATTTATTTCAACTACAATTAATGACTGTATCTTTATGCTTTATAAAGGTTTTAATTCTCAGGTACAGGTTACCTATTACTTTGGCATACCCAAATCAGTGTAAAGTATCAAATTCGTGCAAGACAATATTTTTTTAATATTTCCGCAATAATATAATATTTTGTATCATTCTGTGTGCTAATAAAGAATTATTATTAGTATTATTATAACATTTCTATTCATTTACCGAACCCAAAAAACAAGAAGCAAACAAGTTCAATAACATTTCAGCCAAATCTGCGGAAATAAATTTTTCTCAGTAAATGTGTGGGGTCCTTTATACTGTTTGAACAATAAAAATATAATAGTATTTTATTGGCGCCATATTAACCGAGTTGAAACTGCATCATATGATCATGTCGAGAATAAAATTAAAAGGTGTAAAAGCCAAAAAAACTTTATGATCCTTGGCTAAAAATATGTAAAAATGAGGATGAGGTTTAAAAATAGAGTAACTAGTAATTCGTTTGTTTTATTACATAAATAAATTAGACTTAAATTTTGTGACGCTTCATATTCTATAGTATACTCTCAGGGAGACAATTTCACATTTCATGTAATGTGATCTGGCTTCACCGGGAACACCACAACAACATTTTGCACTATGGACCAATCGTAAAAATCTCGTTCTCGTTCACCAGTGATCATATTACATAGGTAATGTAAATTTCATAAATAAAATTACATGTTTCATACCGTAGAATTAGAAAAAACAATAAATTTTCGGTATTTTCTTCGTAAAATAAATAAACATTCAGAATGTAATGTAAAATTACGGTACGCATAATGGGTTATTTTGTTGCCAATATGTATACCGGAAAATTAATTTTTACCTTAAAAATACTGCTAAAAATTATAAAATTACTTTAAGATTTTCGGTATTTTATCGGCATTGTGGCAACAAAATAAGCAATCATGTGTACCGGAATAATTTCTTTCAGTGCATATGAAATATTAACTGGCAGCCGGTGTCGTTTTTTTAAAACCCTTTCAACAAAACATAAAAAGTTCTTAGTCACAGACTATTTCTGGCTTAGTGATTAGATCACATCACGTGTGAATTACTGTCGAATTAAGTTCAGCTTTCCTAAACCTCCATTTAACAAAACATAAAAAAGTGAAAAAAGTTTAAAGAACAAGAGAATTTCGGAATTATTGTAATAGGTATTAGGTATAAAATAATTTTGTAAAGATTCCTATATCACATAAAAACTATAAATTATCTCGAAAAAATACATTTCTTGGAATTTTTAGCATAATACAGTATTTTAGATTTTAAGCTTTCACGGCCATTAAGATATAAAGAACTTTCACTTTCGGGTTTAGACCGTGTTAATGGATTTTCACTTTCCGACGTTTCGTCTCTTACTACTAGAGACATCTTCAGGGATTAATCTGAAACTAAGTTTCGAATCAACTTGTGTCACTATTTATGACGAGTTGTGGTTATTCACCCGTGACGAGGTTTTTCCTATCAAAGACTTCCATATTGCAGGTAAGTGGTAACCAGTGTCCCGATTGATATTGTTAGGATGCTTGATGATTTCTATCGATTCCCGTATCTTCCTTGGCATTTTTCTGTTTTCTGTTAATATTTGTTTTGTTTCAGACAAATTGATTTTATGACCTGTTTCATGTACATGTTCGGCAGTCTTTGATAGGAAAAACCTCGTCACGGGTGAATAACCACAACTCGTCATAAATAGTGACACAAGTTGATTCGAAACTTAGTTTCAGATTAATCCCTGAAGATGTCTCTAGTAGTAAGAGACGAAACGTCGGAAAGTGAAAATCCATTAACACGGTCTAAACCCGAAAGTGAAAGTTCTTTACATAATACAGTAATTTGCGATGATTTAAGAAAATTAAAATAGAACTGTAGCAAACAGTTTTTTTTTTCGTATAATTTTTTTTTCTCCAGCTTAATGTCATTTTTGTTTAACCACAAAATTTTCTTACATTTATTTAAAATACTTTTAGATTAAAATGATTCATAAAAAGTTTTCTATTTATATCGGAAATGTATAAAAAAATCAGAAAGTTAAAATAGTAAAACTAGATATCTGTTGAAAAAATATTCGAGGTTTTGTAGGTAAAAATATTCTTTGTAATTTTTAACTTAACATTACTTCAACCGAATCTTGTTCCCGTCGAAAGAAAATTGGGGTCCGGGGGTAGTAACCTACGGGCCCCCGACTGATTTTTTCTTCTTTCCTTTCCGGGCCCCCTACTGATTTTTTTCCCCAGGCCCCCGACTATTTTTTTTTCTCCCAAAAATTTTGATGACAAAAATAAATAAAAAAAAGCTTATCAAAAAAAAAACTTAGGTTTTCGATTAAGATCCGGGCCCTCAGAGAAAATATCCGGGCCCCCTCAGATACTCCGGGCCCCCTCAGAAACTCCGGGCACCTTTAGAAACTCCGGGCACCCTGACCCCCCTTGACGGGCCTGCTTGTTCCTGATTGTAAAGCACCTTGCTTAAAGAAAGTGTACAAGGATAGTACCAGAAATTACCTCCCTCGTATTCAGAGCCTCAGTGAATGAATTTGGGGAAGTAACTAAAAAATATCACCATCTCCCTAGCAAATTCAACTGCACGGAAAGAAATTAGTGGGCTCTGCGCTATACATTATAAGATATTTGGTAACAGTGGCAAATTTTTCCCCGGACCCCCCGACTATTTTTTTTTCTCCCAAAAATTTTGATGACAAAAATAAATAAAAAAAAGCTTATCAAAAAAAACTCAGGTTTTTGATTAAGATCCGGGCCCCCTCAGAAACTCCGGGCACCCTGACCCCCCTTGACGGGCCTGCTTGTTCCTAATTGTAAAGCACCTTGCTTAAAGAAAGTGTACAAGGATTGTACCAGAAATTACCTTCCTCGTATTCAGAGCCTCAGTGAATGAATTTGGGGAAGTAACTAAAAAATATCACCATCTCCCTAGCAAATTCAACTGCACGGAAAGAAATTAATGGGATCTGCGCTATACATTATAAGATATTTTGTAACAGTGGCAAATTTTTCCCCGGGCCCCCCGACAATTTTTTTTTCTCTCAAAAATTTTGATGACAAAAATAAATAAAAAAAAACTTATCAAAAAAAATTCAGGTTTTCGATTAAGATCCGGGCCCCCTCAGAAACTCCGGGCACCCTGACCCCCCTCGACGGGCCTGCTTGTTCCTGATTGTAAAGTACCTTGCTTAAAGAAAGTGTACAAGGATTGTACCAGAAATTACCTCCCTCGTATTCAGAGCCACAGTGAATGAATTTGGGGAAGTAATTAAAAAATATCACCATCTCCCTAGCAAATTCAACTGCACGGAAAGAAATTAGTGGGCTCTGCGCTATACATTATAATATATTTAGTAACAGTGGCAAATTATAGTGATTTAAGGGACCCGATAACTAATAATGTTAAAAATAAATTGGAAACGATTATATTTATTACAGGCACTATTATAAATTTACAGGAATATATTATAAAAATTATTAGCACGGACAATAAGTGAATCTATAATAATAATAATAATAAGCTATAAAAATCATACTATTTATTATTCACTAAACAATTAAAGTATTTCATATAATTTTTTACACTAAATGCCATAATTGTAACAGGAAGCCTTATATTTATATAATTAGAGATTATAATTTGCTTGGTTTATGCCTTATGGCACTTTTAGCTATATTTTGTTTTCGTATGGTTACCAATAAAAAATGTTTTAGCCAATCCAAAAAAAATGGTCTTTAAAGAAAAACAGCCGAAAACCAGTAATTACCTCCATGACCATAATTTTAAGAGAAGCAGTATACTACTAGTACAAAGGTATAAAATGCAAGAATTTAAACAACTTGATTATTATTCTGTATAAATTTTGAAAAAAACAAATCTTGCTTAGTGTCATTGAGTAAAAGATTTTTAGATATAATTTTCCTTTGAAAATGTTTCATTTTTGGTGAATGCGCCAAACATTTCCAAATATTCTTCCCATACCTCGACTCTAGATCCGCCCCTGGTCTGTTCAAATCAACTGCAACAATTATTTTTAACCAAGGTACTAAAAGAAGGTTATCAACCCCGTAAAACGCCAAATTCCAAAGAAAAAAAAATACAAAATGGTCAACTTTTATATATTTGTTTTATAAATCGGTATGTTAACTTTTTTAATCTTGGATGGGTAGTATTTTGATGCCAGCCTATTTCGGAAAGTACCGTGACCTCATTTAAAAATATAATTTTAATTTGTTGTCTAAAATTCCTCATTAACCACAATATAAACTTGAACAAGTTTAAACTTTATTTACCTATACATGTACATTTAAATATTCTTTCCTATTAAATGTACTAGTTCCTGTACTAGCTAAATTAAAAAAAAAATAATTAGGTATCACAATGAATTTATTTATTTAAAGTCGTTCAGGACTTTTAAAGGTGTTTTATTCATTTGGAATTTTATGATTAATTATTATAATAATAAAAATAATTTTTAGTGCTAAAATTCTATTCCAAACCATAACATTACACACACTATTATTAGTTTTGATACAGCTACCTTGAGTAACCATTTAAACTTCCGGACTTGTGACATAAAAAATTTATTATGCAGAAGATTTATCTTTGCGGTAACTACGGGCCCACAGTCACGAGGGTCCCTAGGGACACTAGATCTAGGTTAGCAAGGCCTTTCCAGCTTTAGACCTCGATCCAGTGTCCCTAAACTACCACGTTCGCTGCGGAGTTTTTTCCGTAAAATTTTTAGGGGAAGATACGAGACAAGAATAACTCGTACAGGACTTTTTATTAACAGTACGACACTCATATGTCTCGTATATGTCTCAACGAATATTTTTGTATACGAAAAAATGATAAAAAAATATATACCTACCAGTAAAAAAAATAAATAAATCTATTTCCCGCGAAAACTTCAAGGGAGCCGGGAAACGTTCAAGGGGGCCCGCGAAGCGAGGGGTTTATTTATTGAAAAAAAGTGTACAAGGATTGTGAAAGATTTTCAAAGATGGTCAAAAAGATTGTATAAAACTTTAATGAAGATTTTTAAAGATTGTGGAAAGATTTCAGATGATTTTGGAAGATTTTAGATGATTGTGAAAGATTTTAGATGATTGTGGAGGATTGTAGATGATTGTGGAATAAGGAATTGTTAAGGATTGTAAAAAATTGTTGGATAGGTGTACAAATATTGTCTAATAAATAAACCCCTCGCCAAACGGCCAAAGGAGGGCCCGCGAAAGAAATAACTCGAGAAATAATTTCTCTTGTCGGTAATATCACAGTTATAGTTTACTATACTTTAAGCTGTAGTTGTTGTGTTATTGATCAAGTTTAAAGTATGTTACAGTATTTAGTAAAATAAAAATCGGTAAATAATACCAAAATTTGGATTACCTAGTAATAATACAGAGGAAAGTAAAAAAAGGATCGATTACACAACCCCACAAAAAAAAGGTCAAGACCCTTGAGACAGACCATGATATTCCTATGTATTTTACGACGCTGAATCTGAATCCGGGGTCAGAAAAGACCCTAGACGTCTGGAATTCACCTCCGGACCCAAAAACTACCCTTAAAAGGGGTGAAAATTTGAGTTCGAATTGAAGCCGAATTGAAGGTCAAAAAAATTTCGACACCCCTAGAGTTCACCCCCGGGCCCAAAACCTACCCCTGAGAAGGGTTGTAAAATTGAGTTTCAGATGCCAGATACTCGACCATGGTATACCTATGTATTTTTCGACGCTGAATTTTAATTTGAGGTCAAAAAAATTTCTACACCCCTGGAATCCACCCCCGGGCGCAAAAACTACTCCCAGAAAGGGTGGAAAATTGAGTTTCGCATGCCAGATGCTCAACCATGGGTTTCCTGTGTATTTTTCGACGCTGAATCCAAATTTGAGGTCAAAAAAAATTCTACACCCCTGGAGTTCACCCCTTTGCTGGAAAAAAATATTAAAAATACAAGATCTCTAAATGGGGATTCTCGCGGAAAAAGTAAGACCACGTCTGAACTGGCGGAGACTGGCGCTTTGCGACTTCTATCGTTTTCCGTCCCAAGTTCAATTTTCACCCGTTATTGGGGGTGATCTTTGAGCCCGGGGGTGAATCCCAGGGAGGTAGATTTTTTTGACCTCGGATTGGATTATCCGCCGCAAAATACGTAGGAATTCCATGGTTGAGCATCTGGCACCTAAAACTCAATTCCCCACTCCTTCTTAGGGGTAGTTTTTGGTCCCGGAGCTGAATTCCAGGAGTGTATATTTTTTTAACCTAAAATTCGGATTTAGTCGAAAAATACATAGGTATACCATGGTCGAGCATCTGGCATCCGAAACTCAATTTTCCACCCCTTCTTTGGGGTATTTTTTGGGCCCGAGAGTGAATTCCGGGGTGTAGAAATTTTGTTGACCTCAAATTCCGATTCAGGGTCAAAAAATACATAGGAATACCATGGTTGACATCTGGCATCCGAAACTCAATTTTCCAACCCATCTCAGGGGTAGTTTTTGGGCCCGGGGGTGAACTCCAGGGGTGTCGAAATTTTTTTGACCTCGAATTCGGCTTCAATTCGAACTCAATTTTTCACCCCTTTTAAGGGTAGTTTTTGGGTCCGGGGTGAATTCCAGACGTCTAGGGTCTTTTCTGACCCCGGATTCAGATTCAGCGTCGAAAAATACATAGGAATATCATCAAACTCAATTTTTCACCCCTTTTAAGGGTAGTTTTTGGGTCCGGGGGTGAATTCCAGACGTCTAGGGTCTTTTCTGACCCCGGATTCAGATTCAGAGTCGAAAAATACATAGGAATATCATGGTCTGTCTCAAGGGTCTTGACCTTTTTTTTGTGGGGTTGTGTTATTTTGTCAGTGTGTAATTGTGTGTGGTTGCAATCTTTATATTATTACTAATAAAAATTTTGGTATTATTTACCGATTGTTAATTTTTCTGAATACTGTAACATACTTTAAACTAGGTCAATAATACAACTTAACAACTCTACTCCGTAACATCTCTACTCCATAACATCTCTACTCCGTAACAACTCTACTCCGCACTATATGCACTCGATTAGCCACTTGTCTTAACTCAAAAAATATTTGTCATGCTAAGTCACTGTCAAATATGAATTTAGTTTATTAATTACTTACTTATTAGTGCATGGTAAGAGTACGCGGACAATGTGACTTTTAGAATAATTTATTTGTGACTGTTCTAGATTTAAATTTAAAGATGAACGTTTTCTAGGAAAAAATCAAATAATCTAGAAGAAGAAGCTTCTTTGTTCTGAGAACCGCTCATTTATTATTAAGTCACTAATAAAGTGCATTTAGTGTGGAGTAGAGATGTTATGGAGTAGAGATGTTACGGAGTAGGGTTGTTATAGAGTAGGGATGTTATGGAGTAGGGATGTTAGGGAGTAGGGAAATTGAGAGTAGAGATGTTAATCTGCCGTGTGATATGCTTTACCAAATGTGACAGTAATTTTTACTATAACATGCTAGTATTAATAATCACATTTTGCGTGGAGATCCAAATTTACCAGCACGTTGTGATTACATTTACTAACACATTGTGGTAGTATGACAACATATTGTATATAATAGGTACACACATTGTACTGTCACAAGTAAAGTATTAAATACCAATGGTGGCGATACAAATAACAAATATATATTTACAAATAAAATTTAGTATTAAAATTACAATGAAATTTTCTCAGTGAAGCCTTTGAAATAATTATAATAGGTTGCCATTAGGGTTGACAACTCTGAGTCATTAAAATAAAGGACAAGGTGTCTAAAAAAATAAACCACTGGACCATTCTTCATTAATAAAAAGGAACAAGCACTATCTCTCCCCCATTGTAGAATATCGTAAAGACAGGCAAAAAATAACATACTACTTGAACAGTTTTGTATGCGAGACTGGTGGCCGACACAGGTGGGTAGAGCGCCGCGTCATACCAATTCCCTATAGGGGGATACTCCGTCTATCTTTGCTTAAGCCTTAAGGTCCAGTTATGCGAACATATAACTTTACAATTAGATTCAAAGTGAAACATAAAAGCTTTATTATTAATTATAATTAATAATTATTAAGTGTTCTATTTTACGTTTGATCTTTAAAAGCAATTGTGTCACATGGACCTAGAATAAATTGTTATAAATAAATCTTATATTTTTTAAGCTCAATTGTAAATTTAAAGGACATTTAGCGTCCTTTAAGGGTTTTATAAAGGACAAAGGACAGATGTAGAAAATAAAGAACTGTTCTTTATAATAAAGTACGGTTGGCAACCCTAGTTGCCTCGCGAGGGGCCTGCAATAAACTTTAGTTGGAACCCGAGACGCTTTTGCGGAATAGTCCGGAAGCCTAAAAATTGTCTAGAATGAAAACAATAATAATTTACCAATAGGTATTTATAATGCCATAATAATAATAATAATAATAATGGAGTCTGTTGATTCATCATGGTATCCTAAAATAGGTCAAATTTAGTAGATAACTTAAAATAATCTTCACTGTCATTATTTTATATTTAATTTAGATAAATACAACAAGTTATATAATTTTGCAGATAAAATCTTTTTAAGTATATTAAAATTCGTTACTAAACGTTTTCGTCAAATTATGCTACCTTGTCAAAATCTGACATTTTTTTACGTCAAAATTACTTCTTTTGCAAGAAAACTGGATAAAAATTATAAAATTTTGATAAAAATAGAGGGTTTTTTAAAGATTTTCTCGAATTACCGCTTATTCTTAAAATATCATCTTGCCGAATAATACGCAATTTAGGGTGCCGGCCACATTCTCAACAGATTGCATGCAAATCATAATTTAAGTATTATTGTAAAACTTACGATTTGTTTGCTGCTGCTTCTAATAAAATTTAGACAAAGGATGTCTAAATTTACGATTTTCACACAAAACACTGAGTAATTCGCGTTAATTATACACAAATTTGTCAAAAAATCGACCCGATATTCCACGTGCTCAAAATGTTGTCTATAAACTTCACAACATGGCGGTTCTCGGTCGGTAATTGCAGTTTCAAAATATTAACGAACCAAAAATGGTAGTTTAATGATGAAGCCCGTGGCGCCACCTATTTTTGAGAAGATTTTACATTATAAAATGAATACACTTATCTGCAACTTCTAGATAGTCGTAAACCAAAATTATTAAAGATGTCATTACTAATTACATATTAGTTAATAAGAATTAAAATAGAAATCGCTACAGTTTAAAATTGAAAATTATTTTAAACTATAGTCCATCCAGTCATGCGTGATAGTAAAGGACGCGGTCCGTTTTACATAGTTGTAAAAAAATCGTTTTTTTTTTGGAAGGCTTGTTTTTTTTGAAGTTTTGGGGACGGTGAACTTACCGACCACACGAATTCTTATTTTTTTTTTAAACCAATAAAAAGTACTTACCTTAAATAGTATTTTTGCAAAAAAAAATTTGCGGATTACTCACAAATTAGCGAGAAATTAATTTTAAAAAAGTGCATTTTCAAGACATAGTTAGAGATTTTGACCACATTTCAATTTAAGTTGGTATAATTTTCAGTTAACTAATAAACAGCGTTGTCAGTTTGTACATTTTTTTTTTTAAATAATAGTACAAATTTTAACAAAAAATGTAACGTTAACGTAAAGGTACTTCCTCCATTAAAAAAAAACACCAAACAACACAAAACCAACGTAAACCAACGTTAACGTAAACCAACTTCTCCCATTAAAAAAAAAAATACCAAAAGAGCAAACTACCAAACCAAACCATTGTTAACGTAAACCAACGCCTCCCATTAAAAAAAAAAAAAAAAAACACCAAACCAGCAAACTACCAAACCAAACCATTGTTAACGTAAACCAACGTTAACGTAAACCAACGTCAATTAAATTGTTATAAAAATTCTAACAAAACAAAAAACTGAATTTTCCGCACCTAATTATATTCAAAACAGTAAGTTTTAGTAATAAAACCAAAAATCAGTGCAAAAATATTGTTAATTTTTCACACAAGAAATCATTCCGAATAATACAAGAAAACACTTTAAATCAAAATTAAAATCTGACAACGCCGCATCTCTGTACACACGTGACATATGTCAGCAATATTATGGCGGTTCATAAAATTAATTATTATTTACGATTTTTCTCCTTGTAAGTTATTTTTTAGTAATAAAACAACGTTTTCCGCATCTAATTTTATTTATAATTGTTAATTTTAGTACCAAAGTGAAAAATTAGTGCAAAACTAGTCCTATTTTTTGTGTCCGGTAAGTTCACCGAAACCGAAGTTTTTTTTCTGTTTTTTTTGTTTTTTTTTTTTGTGAAAATATTCAGAAAATTACAACAATTGTATTTTAGGATCAACAAAAGGCTTTTTTCAATAATTTTTATTAGTTTTTATATTATTCTTCGTGAAATAATAAAATATATATGTACATTATACGCCATCTGTTAACGAGTTGAAACTTCAGTGACATAACCTCACTCTTCTAATGTGTCAAATTTATGAAGTTGTTTATGATGCCTGGCTTCAAAAAAAGTAACGTATGAAATCTTTTTATAGACACACAAACTAATGGAAAAGTTCCGAAAGTGAAATGCATGTTTTGTAAAATAATTAAATAAAAAAATTAATAATTGTATAAAAAATATGTAGTTTATAAACTTAAAATTTAATAATTAAAATTAAGTAAAGTTGTCACAACTCAGTTGTAAAAACGGTTTTAAATTACAACAAAGGAGTTGTAAAAAATCCGTTTTAAAACAAAAAACACGGTTTAAAATGAAATAAATATTTTTTTTATAAACTTTCATCAATCATACATGACTTTTAAAACAAAAAATGTGTTTTTAATAAAAAACAAATTAGTTTTTTTGACAACTGTGTTTTTTTTTAATAAACAAAAAATTTAAATTTGTTTTTTTTTATAAAGTCTAGCTTTGTTTTAAATAGAGTTGTGAAAAACCGTTTTTAAAGGCTTTTTTTTGTTTTTTTTTGTTTTTTTTTTGTGAAAATATTTAGAAAATTACAACTTTTGTATTTTAGGATCAATTAAAGACTTTTTGTAATAGTTTTTATTAGTTTTTATTTCAAAATACTTTATTACCCGTGAAATAATAAAATATACAGGGTGTTTACGGTCTTCTGGCAATAATTTTAAGGGTGGGTTTATTACTGCATTTTAAAACAAAAATTCCAACAAAAAAAATGTTTTACTCAAAAAATAAAAACGTAAGAAATTACCTTCTTTTGGTTTACATATTAAAAACTTTTGACGACTGCTGACCATGCTGCTACAATAAGTGTTCGAAGTTTCCCCCACCATTCTCGATACACAGGTGGGCCCGCCGTAACAATGAATTCATGGCACGTTGGATACTACCATGTTGCCGTATTTGTATTTCAGCCGCCTCGACGCGATTTATAAGTTCCTGCAGGTTTTGTGGTTCAGCTTGCCCTGCAGGGTACACTATAGCCTTTATAAAACCCCACAGATAAAAATCCATGGGAACTAGATCAGGAGATCGAGGGGGCCAAGACCTAACTGCTCCTCTGCCAATCCAACGATTGTGATAATTCTGGTTCAAATGGTTGCGTACACGGTGGCTAAAGTGAACGGGACAATCATCATACATGAACCACATACTTCTCCTAACCGCCAGAGGTACTTCTTCCATTAAAATATTTAGGTCATTTTCTAAAAAATTTAAATAGGATTCAGCATTTAGCCTATCAGGTAGAATATGCAGCCCAATTAATTGTCCATTAATGACTCCACCCCATATGTTTAAAGAAAATCTTTGTTGAAAATTTGTTCTTCGCACAGCATGGGGATTTTCCAGTGCCCACTGGTGATTATTATGAAAATTCATTTCTCGTGAAAGTGGTTTCATCAGAAAATAAAATATTTTGTATAAAATTTGGATTACTTGTATTATTTTGAATTAGCCAATGACAAAATTCCAATCTTTGAGGGCGATCTGCTTCTTGTAAGGCTTGTACTCTTTTATAATGATAGGGGTGCCTTAGATCTTCGCTTAAAGTTCTCCAAACCACCCTATTGGAGACCTCAAATTGTGTAGCACCTTGACGAGTACTTGCTGAAGGGTGTTCGTTAAAAAAATCCAGAATGTCCTCTTCGAGGTTTATAATTCCTTGTTCGCGTCCCGGTCCTCCTTCCTGTCCTTGTTGTGGCTGTACACTTACTGTATCCCGAATTCTTTGAGCAAGGCGCACAAAGGTACGATAATATGGATGAACCCGGTTAGGGAACCTTTCGGCGTATGTTCGTGCTGCAGCATTACTATTACCTAACACCTCTCCATAAATTAATATCATGTCACAATATTCATTATTTCCATAAACATGCATTTGTACAGGGTCAGGATCACGGTAATTTTCAGGCTGAGGGTTATTCTCAATTTCATTTTCAGGCTCTGGATCCATTTGTAAGAAAATATTACACCGAAACTAATTACATACAAAAAAGTCTAGTATTCTTATTAGAACTAACTTAAGTTAAATAATAACTCGAAAATAGCACTAAAACTCATAAAAACTAAACTAAAAAATTGTAACTTAACTAAGTATTAACTAAAAAAGTCTTCATAACAAAAAAAAGTCTAAACGAATCGCAATTAAAAAGAGGACACGCCAAAAACGCCAAAATTATAATCTATCACCGAATGTCGGGTTAAAACTAAACAATAGAATTTTCTTCATACTGATAATAAAAATACATTAGCTATAAACAATACAGGTAGTTTTCAAAGGGTCATGACCCTTTGAAAAACTACCCGCCTTTATAAGCTTATAAGCTTACTGACGCTGTGTACTGTTTTATGTTGATTTAATTAATTTATTTTCCCTAATTTTTGTCTATCAAATAGAAAAAATATTCTAAAGTACTCGTTTCATTATACTGTCGGCAAACTATTAAAAAACTCACCAATCGACTCGTTTTTTAAATAAATTTATAAATTTATATATTCTTTTAGCGTCTAACCTCTTGATTCATTAAAATAGCATTATTTTTTTGTGAATGTACATTTATTTTGTCATAAATATAAATACCAATAAAATTATTTTTGACTCTATCATGATTTTAAAACAGGTCCGGCAATGTCGCTTTTTTTACATATTTGTTAAAGCACAACTGCGGATAGCCCGCTATGTACCAGTGACCATCAAACAATTTTTGTTATTTTTTGTTTTAATTAATATCTCTCTTAATATTAATATTTAACCAAGGGTATATAAGCAAAAATAACTTAATTTTTGATGGACTATCATTCCCTAAAATTATTGCCAGAAGACCGTAAACACCCTGTATACATTATACGCCATCTATTAACGAATTGAAACTTAAGTGACATAACCTCACTATTCTCATGTGTCAAATTTATTTATTAAAAAGTTGTTTATGATGCCTGGCCGCAAAAATGCAACGTATCAAATCTTTTTATAGACACACAAACTAACGGAAAAGTTTCGAAAATAGAATGCATGTTTTGTAAAATAATTAAATAAAAAAATTAATAATTGTATAAAAAATAGGTAAGGTCGATTCAGGCATAATTATTACTAACTACACTAGACTGAATTAAGAAATTATAAAATTAAGATAATTAAGAAACATAACCTTAAATTTTATAATAAATTTTCCGCGGTATGCAACAATAAGGTAAATACCAAATAGATAATAAGCATGTGTAAATACGATTGAATAAGTAAAAAAAAAAACAATATTGCGCAGAAAGATTATTACTATATTTGCCGTTGTTGGGACTAAAAATCGTGCTTTAAAACCAACTTATCTCCAAAAGTACCGTTTATTTTCTTATGTAACTAACGTGTTTTTCCTTAACACTGGTTATGTACGAATTTTTAAAATACAAAGGTGTCGCCATCTTCATTTTTATTTTTATACTTGGATAACGATTGTTTATAAAATTTTGCACTAAAGTTTGTGTATTTCAGAATTTCTTTTTATATGGTGTATTTTAAGATTATATCATTATTTTATGCTATATTTTATATTTTATCTTAATTGTTGCATACCTCGGAAAATTTATTATAGAATTTGAGGTTATGTTTCTTAATTTTATTAGTTTATTAATTTCCTAATTCAGTTTAGTGTAGTTAGTGATAATTATGCCTGAATCGACCTTTAGTTTATAAACTTAAAATTTAATAATTAAAATTAAGTAAAGTTGTTACAACTCAGTTGTAAAAAACCGTTTTAAATTACAACCCAGTCCGCAGAACCTCGTCAAAATGACGTCATAATCTGGTGACTTTTCTCCAGATATGACGTGACTATATGACGACAATATGACCTCCTAATGTCACAGACCGATGACGTGTATATCTGACGTCATTTTTACGTCATTAAATCTTAACTATTATGACGTAATCCAATTTCAATTAAAACCACTGAATATTATTGTGTAAGTGTATATATTGACCACACTATATTAACAATGTTACATGATCTAATATAGATGTAAACAAAATATAAATTCTGGAGGCACATCACTTGGTATGAAAGCCATAATCAAACTTCTTGACTATTTTAAAATGGCCTTTACTTCTTTTACCTCTTCGCTTAATTTTCGTACTTCTTTATAGATATCCCCTAAACCTAAAATGATAAAAATTTGATTGTGTTATAACTGTCTAATATAGTCTAATATATAAAATACTTATAAAATTAAGCCCTAAAACTACAATAAACCATTACAATTACAATAAAAAATAATGTTATAAGTTATTTCAATATTTAGGGTATCCCCAGTTCGCAACTATCATAGTTATAGTTATTCTAGGTACTTACCCACGCAAATATAAGGAAAATCCTCGGAAAAAAACAAAAAAAAAACAAAAGAAAAACTCAAAACAATTACTCCGAGCTGGCGTCCCTGTTGCTGGCAAGATTCAAGATGGACATGTACTGCGCTAGCAGCCAAATAAGAGCGCGAAATTTAAACTATACATAGTCGAGATTAATTAATTTTGACACATAAGAAAAAGAAATATGCATACATAAATTGTAGTTAGGTAGCTACGTAAAATATAAAAAAGTGTAAGTACCATAATATGGTACGCATATTATGCGTTTTAGTAGTACCATCGTTTTCACAATAAACGCTTACACCTAAAAATGTTACAGATTATATTGAACTTTATCAAGGTCTCTTTGACATTTATTTGTCAAATATTATTATGACATTACTTGTCAAAATAATTCACATTAGTTATGCCGCAGCTTACTAATTATCAAAAATGTATTATGACGGGATAAGTGTACGTGAAATAGCCACTGAATTAAATGTTGCAAACAGCACTATAATGCGAGCAAAGAAAAAACTTGAGGAAACTGGACAGATTAGCAGAAAGCGGGGTTCTGCTCGAAGTAGAATGAGTAGTGCAGAAGAAGATATGCAATTAATGAATTATCTGCGGGAAAACCCTTTCCATACCGGAGTCAGAGCGAGGGAAGAAACTAACTTTCCTGGGTCATTATCCACTGTTAGCCGACGAGTTCAGGAATCTGAAATTAGAAATTGTGCTGCTAGCAATAAGCCTTTTTTAAATGATAATCACAAACAGATTAGAATTCAATTTGCGTTGGAATATTTTCCACAAGACCACGTTTGGGACAGAACTATTTTCTCAGATGAAAAAACTTTCCAATCCACACATAATGGCACGATAAGGGTATATAGGCCCCGTGGAATGCGCTACGACCCAAAATACGTAAGAAATACCAACAGAAGTGGCCGCTTTTCCGTAAATGTTTGGGCCTGTATTTCTTCTCGAGGTGCAGGTGTAGTATTTGAATATTCGCGCCATGCGCATGTTAATGTGTATATCCGATATATGACACAAGTCCTATATCCGGAAGGAGATTTGACTTAGCTATTCTTAGAGACGTACGTATCTACCAATGAACTGTGATATTATAATACAATATAAGTGTTATGAAGTTATATATATATATTTGTTTTACTACCTTGGCACAAATATAACAGCAGGTATATGCCTGATTGTCGAGGAACGTTTAAATGGACATACTTACATAGACATTCTTAGAGATGTTATGATTCCTTATGCCAGGCAAGAATTTGGAGACAATTTTATATACAACAGGTAAGTAGTTAATTTTTTTAAATTTTAATAATATTCTAAAATATTAATTACTATTTTTTTCTTTTTAGGATAATTGCTCGGTCCATCAGTCTCTAGTTGTTCAAACCTTTCTAAACGAACAAAACATTAACGTTTTACAGTGGCCAGCAAGAAGCCCAGATTTGAACCCAATGGAGAATGTTTGGGGAATGATGAGCAATGCCATTTATGAAAGAGAGTTTCGGCCTCGTAATGCTGAAGAATTACGACAGGCCATCATTGAGGCTTGGCACGCAAAAATTACACCAAATTACACAAACCGACTGTTAGCATCCATACCAAGAAGATTGGGAAAAGTTATTGAAACTAATGGAGAGCCAACAAAATATTAGTTCTATATCGGTTTATTTTAGACTAGATTTCTGAACTTGTTGGCCAACAGTATTTAATAAACCAGAAGAATTTCATCTCTAGCTCTCACCGCGGTACGGAAAGGGGTCCACAAATAATGCATTAATTGCGTATCTCCATCTGTACTGATCTTTTTCCTTCGCCTGAACTCTGCTTTCTGATAATCTTTCCAGTTTCCTCGAGTTTTTTCTTTGTTCACATTAAATTTCTGATTGCAACACTTAATTTAGTGGCTATTGCACGTACACTTATCCCGTCATTTATTCTTACTGTTAAATACATTTTTGATAATTTTAATTATATTTATTATTTAAAATAGTGAAGGCAATAATCACCTGGTGATGTCTAGCTTTATAATTAAAAAGAAATATTATTCTTATACATAATTAGTATTATTTTTAATGATTCATGTAATAAATAAAAAATATATTTAAAAACCTACACAACGTTTCAATATGAGAGTTTTTTTTGCTTACGGACAGAAAAAATGGTTAATATACAGTATGTCCCCGGTTAGAATTACAAAGAAGATTTTTTTATTTTTGATATCTTAAAATAAGTCACTCTTGATAACTTGCCCTTTTCAAACTCCCGAAACACTAAGCATTTTTTGTATAACTCTTACGGTTCATGAGAAAATGTTTTTTTTTCTTTATATTTTTAAGACACTATTTTGAAGAAAAAAACATTATCCCATGAACCGTAAGAGTTGTACAAAAAGTGCTTAGTGTTTTGGGAGTTTAAAATCGAGCAGGGCAAGTTATAAAGAGTGACTTTTTTTGAGATCAAATCAAAAATAAAAAATAAATTCCTTTTTGTAACTCTATCTGGAGACATACTGTATAAATATTATTTATAATAAAATTTGTTAACCTTTTAGCTTATAAGCATATATGCTTAAAGACAGTTATAGGACTTGCACTATATAATATAGACTGTACTTTAACCTTACTTAATTATTACGGAAAATGTCAGTGTCAATCTTAGTAAAGTACATATACCACAACTAAAAATTTAAAATGTTGGGGTACCTCAGGGTTCTGTGATGTGAGCGTTTTTTATGAAAATGATGGTACTTAAACAATAAACGATATTTTATTTTTGATAATAGATTTTTTTTACTTTATCAAAATAACTAATAAAATGCTTTCTGAGTACTACCTATTGCAGACTACACAACTTGTTGGTGTTAGTTATAGTTTTTTAATAAAAATATATCACCAAGAAAAGTCGGCAATATGACGTAATTAAATGACGTTAGAAATTCGTCAATTAACTGACGTCAAAATGTCGTCGATCATTGGTAGACTGACGTCTATTGACCAGTAATCTGACTAGATTTTGACGTCATTTTGACGTGCCCCTGCGGACTGGGAACTAAGGAGTAAAAAATCCGTTTTAAAACAAAAAACATTTTTCATCCATCATAAATGACTTTTAAAACAAAAAAATGTGTTTTTTAATAAAAAACAAATTTGTTTTGTGACAACTGTGTTTTTTTTTTAATAAAAAACAAATTTGTTTTATTTATAAAATCTAGCTTTGTTTTAAAACGTTTTTTTTTTGTGTTTAAAAAAAAACAAATGGTTTTGACTAAATGTTTTTTTTTTTAATTTAAAACTCCAGGGGGGGGGTTAGGCCCCCCTAGTTACGCCTATAATCTGCATGCATGCATGGAGATAAAGAAGATTGCATGTTTACCTGCATATTTTACTTCGTGGGTATTACTGCCGAAAATCATACGGCCGAAAGTAAGGTTGTAGTAGTGACAGCACTGATTTCAGTGGCTCTCAAAGTGTAGGCAAGTATTTATACATTGAGATATATAACAGGTTGCTTATTACTACCTTCTGCAAATAATAAATATAATAATTGTTGAAATTTTTATAACAAAAAATTGATTATTAATCAGCGATTTATACAAATCAGTCGATATAAATTAAAAAAAACACACATAAAAAACTCAAACACCTATATATGGGTACATTTAGTAAACGTTCCACTTTATCAATAAAATTCCAAACCAAAACCAAAACTAACCAAACCAAACTGCCATCAATCCCACGGAAATACCCTTACATGAAATAAAAATAACGTATAATCAAATTATAAGCAATAACGAAAAGCATATAATTAAAACCAAGGCTTTTTTACTCGGCGCACCCTCAAATCATAACCGATTTTCACGTAATCGCCACACCTTAGTCCACGATTTAAATTTTTCGCCTGATGAATTCGAAAATTTTTACTTTTTTGGACTCGTATAACCCACCTCTAGTAATAAGTTTTCCTAGCTAATTAGCTTTTTCAGAATTTGTTATAAAATTTTGTGGAATTTCCATATATTCGCTCATAAAAAGTAATGGACGCTTAAAATAAACAACCCTTAGGAACCGTCAAACTTATTCTATGGCAACCGATCAAAGCTCACTAAATACTAAAGATTGGCCAAAATCTTGCTTTTAACTGACCGTTACTGTAATTACCCTGTTGAAAATGACGGGTCTGGGCGGGTATAAATGGTGCGCAAACCCGTCATTTTCAATAGGGTAGCACCAAATAGTTTGA
Organism: Brachypterus glaber; assembly: GCA_958510825.1. Taxonomy (NCBI): domain Eukaryota; kingdom Metazoa; phylum Arthropoda; class Insecta; order Coleoptera; family Kateretidae; genus Brachypterus; species Brachypterus glaber. The sequence goes on from OY294044.1 coordinate 36,652,709, forward strand.
TTAAAAATAACTGTTAGAGACAGAAATTTCACATTTATGTAAAAAATATCTTAATACGAAGTTACGGACAGTTGTGTTAAATTCTATATAATCTATAATATACAGGGTGATCAATAACTGGCATGTCAAAATTTAAGAGGTGATTCTGCATCCAAAAATATCAAAAAAAGTTCCTATAAAGGTTGGTCCGCACATGGTCTCATAAGGTTTTTAATTAATAACTCTGGTACCCTTCAACCTAGAGCGACTAGCTTTTGCATGTATACTAGTATTAATAAGGGCAGTAAGTTTATGTTAATTTATTTTTTTGAATTTATCCAGAGGCGTCTCTAGACGGAAAAATGTATCAGGTTTAACACATTTTTGCCCCAAACTTTTTTATAAGTAGTTTTTTGGATTTTTTGTAAAAAGTATGAAAAACAAAAAAAAAATAAATAAAAAATAAAAAAAAAAATATTTTTTTTCGCTAAAAAAGAAAAATTTTTGAATTTTTTTTTTCAAAAAAAAAAAAAAAAAATCAAATGAAATAAAAATTTTAAAATTTTTCATTTTTTTTTTTAATTTTCTTTTTGCCAAAAAGGAAAAAAAATTGAAACATTTTTTTTTTTTTGAAAATGATAGTTTTTTTTATTTTTTTTTTAAGTACAACCCCCCATAACTTTTTTGCTTTTGGGGGATTACTTTGAAAAACAATAGGGATCTTTCCCTCATAGAACTTGATTTTTCCTGAAAATTTGGAGTCGATCGGATTATTTGTTTTTAAGTTATCGTGTTTTTAAAAAACGTGACATCAGACGAACAGTCGGACAGGCGGACAAGCGGACAGACGGACATTTTCAAAGTTTGAACTTTTTTCATGAAACACATTTGTATCCAAGAATTTTTTGTCTTTTGGCGATTTTGGGAAAAACTACCGTACAATACTCATCTAGCGCAGGCGCTGTGAATAGCATCCCGGACAACATTTGCTATTTCACGTGGAAGTCATTATGACATCATTTAATGATTTTCTCTGAGTTCATGAACGCATACAGATGACTCCTCATTCAGGCCTATTCACATGTACCATTGAGATTGAAATGTGTGGCAATATTGACGAAAATTGCAAGGTCATTTACGTCAACTGTATTAAAATTGCATGGTATTGTAATTTTTGTCAATATTGAATAGATTTCAATGGTACATGTGAATAGGCCTGATTGTGAAGTCATTACGAGATCATGTCATGAAGATCTAGCAGCGGTCTACGGAATGCGCATGCGCAAACTTTAAATTAACCGCTAAATTTAAATTGACCTCGAAATTTAAAATTTTAAAAAAAGAAAGGAAATTTTCTTAAACCTTTTTTTATTTGTTGATGTTTTTTTGGGAAGAGGGTTGAAATTAATAATACTCAAACTATTTTCTTAAATCGTGACGTTTCGAGGGTGGTTTCCCTCGTCCTCAGACCTTTAATATGAGAAATAAAAACAATATTAAAATTATGTAAGAACAAGTTTCTGTATAACCAAAATTTTGTTTTTGTTGGGTTAACCAAAAATCATTAAAACTACTTACAAAAATCTAAATCCAGTTTGAATACACGTTCGAGACATACATATATACACAATATAATAAATAAAACATTATTAAGGACTACACAATACTTTTACAGTTATTAATAATAAATTATAACCACTCATCGGCGAATTTCCAGTGCTCGCATAGGCGCCGCGTCGATTCTATCGTTGACGCGAGGTTTTAAATATTTACATTTTTATTTTCTTCGAAAAACATCGATATATTTACATATTTATAGTTAATATGTATATTCAATATTGTTGTGTGTAACAAATTATTCGTCAAATGTTTCGATTTAGTGACCTTTATAAAAATTTCCCCTTATAATTCGGCAAAATTATTCCGTAAGCCTATGTTTCTCTGTTTATTTTCAACGTTGATGAGTCATAACTGAATTTATTCCGATTAATGATTATTACACAAAACGTATCAGCTGACAGACAATTAAAACAATACTTCTTCTTCTTCTACTGTGTCCGCTACAGGTATTTTTTTGTGGTTAGTCCGGTTATGATGACATTTCGTTTTCTTTTAGATTGGTTTTATTTTATTTGTGCCATAATTAAGTTAAAATATATAGCACTAAGTCCCTCTACATCAGTTTTTCTATTCATTGCTTCCTGTTCTTTCTTTATAAAAATCATTTCAGCGAATTCACTTTTTTTTTTGTCTTTTTCCGTATATAAAATTTCTACCGATTCAAAGTCCATTTGATGTTTGTTTTCCAATGCATGTGAAGCCAATGCAGTACTGTTCGTTTTTCCTGTTGTAATCGTGCTTCTATGCTGAGATATTCTCGTGGCCAATTTAGATTTTGTTTGCCCCACATACACTTTCGGACACCCCAAACACCTTATTTTATACATTAAATTAGTTTTCTCTTTTTTTTTCGTCTTATCTTTCACTTTTGTATAAATTTTTCCTAGTAAATTTGTGTTTTTAAACACCGTTCTTAAATTGTGTTTTTTTTAGCGTTTTTCTTAGTTTTTCACTAATCTCCATAACATAAGGTAAAACTACCACTGTTTCGTATTCTGGTGAGTCACTTTTTTTATTTTTATTTTTATTTTCTGTGTTGAATATGTTATGTACTCTTTCCCGTATTGTGGCATCAATTAGTTTTTGTGGATAATTATTCTTTTTTAAGACTATTTTTACCAACTTTAAATTTTATTTTCTGTATGCTGGATTGCTTAGTTTTGTAGCTCTATCCACTAGGGAAATTATCACTGATTTCTTTTGTGTTTTTATGTGATTGGAACTGTAATTTAAATATCTCTGTGACCAGGTTTGTTTTCAAGATTTCCATTATTCCGTATGATAGTCACATCCAAAATCGATTAAAGACTTACAGTTTTCCCTTATATTCTACAAAAGGTACATGGATGATATAGTGACGTCGGTCCCAGAGGGAAAAGAGGAAGAGATCCTAGAAGTATTCAATAGTACACATCCCTCAATAAAGTATACCTTAGAAAAAGAACAAAATAACTGTCTAAACTTTTTGGATGTGACTATCATACGGAATAATGGAAATCTTGAAACAAATTGGTACCAAAAACAAACTTGGTCACAGAGATATTTAAATTACAGTTCCAATCACATAAAAACACAAAAGAAATCAGTGATAATTTCCCTAGTGGATAGAGCTACAAAACTAAGCAATCCGGCATACAGAAAAGAAAATTTAAAGTTGGTAAAAATAGTCTTAAAAAAGAATAATTATCCACAAAAACTAATTGATGCCACAATACGGGAAAGAGTACATAACATATTCAACACAGAAAATAAAAATAAAAAAAGTGACTCACCAGAATACGAAACAGTGGTAGTTTTACCTTATGTTATGGAGGTTAGTGAAAAACTACGAAAAACGCCAAAAAAACACAATTTAAGAACGGTGTTTAAAAACACAAATTTACTAGGAAAAATTTATACAAAAGTGAAAGATAAGACGGAAAAAAAAGAGAACACTAATTTAGTGTATAAAATAAGGTGTTTGGGGTGTCCGAAAGTGTATGTGGGGCAAATCTAAATTCGCCACGAGAATAGCATAGAAGCACGATTACAACAGGAAAAACGAACAGTACTGCATTGGCTTCACATGCATTGGAAAACAAACATCAAATGGACTTTGAATCGGTAGAAATTTTATATACGGAAATAGACAAAAAAAAAACGTGAATTCGCTGAAATGATTTTTATAATGAAAGAACAGGAAACAATGAATAGAAAAACTGATGTAGAGGGACTTAGTGGTATATATTTTAACTTATTTATGGCACAAATCAAATAAAACCAATCTAAAAGAAAACGAAATGTCATCATAACCGGACTAACCACAAAAAAATACCTGTAGCGGACACAGTAGAAGGAGAAGAAGTATTGTTTTAATTGTCTGTCAGCTGATACGTTTTGTGTAATAATTTATTATTAATAACTATAAAAGTATTGTGTAGTCCTTAATAATGTTTTATTTATTATATTGTGTATATATGTATGTCTCGAACGTGTATTCAAACTGGGTTTAGATTTTTGTAAGTAGTTTTAATGATTTTTGGTTAACCCAACAAAAACAAAATTTTGGTTATACAGAAACTTGTTCTTATATAATTTTAATATTGTTTTTTTTCTCATATTAAAGGTCTGAGGACGAGGGAAACCACCCTCGAAAAGTCACGATTTAAGAAAATAGTTTGAGTATTATTAATTTCAACCCTCTTCCCAAAAAAACATCAACAAATAGAAAAAACCGGGGTAAAAAAAACACTAAGTTAAACCTTTTTTGCTCATATCTTGAAAACGCGAAGAGATAACATAAAAATAACGAAAAAATCGACCCACACAAGTCCATTTTCAACAACTTGAGGACACCGGGATGTTTCCACTGGGAACTTCCCAGTAGGAATGTTCCCCAAGATGACTGGAGGAACTAGTTCCTCTAGGCTAAAGCCTCCAGATATCTACCAATCCGATAATGTGTATCGAATTAGCTGACCAGTAAGGTAATTACTAGTTATTACTAGTAGTATATCCTTATAAAGACAGCTGCCTTTTAATACTAGTATTCCTAGAAGGCTACTTTATTCGTTTAATAAGTTTAGTTAGTGGTAGGAAATAACATGTGGGGCCACCTATAGCATAACGCTGTCAAGTGCACTGAAATTGAAACATTACAGAAGCCTGTACCATTCGGCAATCGTTCTCAATCGGGTCCCGAGCAACATTTTCTATTTCACGTGGAAGTCATTATGACATCATTTAATGATTTAACGTTAAATGTATACATCTCATGACAAACTCATAACAAACTCATAACATGATCACAAAATCATGAGATGTGCTCATCATGATGTTCGTATGAGTACAAAACGTGGAAATCATAACATGATGCTCTCATGAGGCCTCATGAGTTTATATATATATATATTTCTTTGATAGATGTTGTCCGGATAATAACGGTAAAGAATATAACCAAATAATTAAGTTCTAACATCATTTTTTATGGATATTAGATAAATATCTTGACTTGGCAAGGTGACAACCACATAACACAAACCGTCGTATCGGACTTTTTCGTATCGGATCCGTTCCAATCGTGTTAAAATTCGAGTTTCGATATTCGCAATATTGACAAAAGTGTAGTTAAAGTAAATAATAAAGCATAGAGAAAGAGACCATAAATACAAATCTTACGGAATCGCGAATTACGTGAATGGTTTAGAATTAAAACAAAGTGGAAAAAGTGAGGTTAAACATTGTGTTTACATCGACTTAACAAATTGCTTCGCAAACGGAGGGCAACTGTTACAGTTATTTTATTTTATTGTGGTATGTATACATCAAAAAGAGGCAAAGAGGAAGTTTTAGAAGAAGAGACACTAAAAGAACACAATAACATTTTTGCTCCAAACAAAAAACTTATAAGATCCCCGCAACAAAGAAATAAAATAAATAGTGGAAAACAACCAAAATCGCAAAATAAGGAGGTGAATATCGAGCAAATGGAGGAAATTAAAGGCCTCGTTAAAGGCATGTTTGCAAAAATAATAACGGGTATGGAGAAAGGCATTATAGATTTAAAAAACGAAATGAAGGAAATAAGAGAAAACATGGAAGCTGAACGAGAGACATGGGAAAAAGAAAAAAAAAAGAATTAATCCATACAATAGAAAACCTGGAAAGTAGAGCCGAAAAAGAAAAAAGAAGGAATAATGTTATTATTAAAGGATTAGAGCTAGAAAACGGTAAAGAAGTAGATCTGATAAAAACATTTTTCAAGAAGAAACTAGACATAAAAGTGGTGGTGATTAAAGCATATAGCATAAAAAACAAGGATAATAGACCCATTATTTTAGCAACTGTAGAATATTGATTTTCGAAAAAAGAAATAATGACAGCAAAAAGCAAATTAAAAACGACGATTTACATAGAAAATGATTTGACACGAAAAGAGATCGAAATAGGTAAAGAGTTCATATGGGATAGCAATCAAAAGGGTGTTGTAAAAAATGGGAATGAAAATGCAAAAAAGTAAAAAGCAAGAAACAAGAAACAATAAAAACAAACAATGCAAAGGACATGGAAATGATTAAGGCTAAAGAAAAGGATAAGACAATAGAGAAAAAAAAATGAAAAGAGAACGAGAGTGGGAACATGGAACGTAAGGGGTGTATATGAAGAAGAAGAAGACATAATGAATTTGATAAGGGTTGCAGAAATATATGAGCTGGACTTTTTAAAAGAATTAAGTACTTAAAAACTTTAATAAATAAACTCCGCGCATTATCTATCTGAGTTGAAGGTCATTTGTTTCTTGTTATTTTGTTGGCAGAATATATTTAGTTCCTTATGTAAGGTTTTCATCTTGTTTAAAATTTATTGTCAATTAAGACATTATTTTGACATTTATAAAAAAATCCAAATAATTTGCTTTAGCAAGAAGAAATAACAAGAAAAGTGCATAAAAAGAAAACTAAAGCATCAATCTATAAACATTTTGTTTTAATGAAGTAATATAATGCAGTGCTCTATAAATTTTTGAAGTAAACACTATAACAGAGAATTTTTTGGTTAAAATAATACTGGTCCGTAATTTTATTCAGGTAATGTTAAATTTAAGTTTATAATAGCACTTTATGAATAAAAACTTACTTTTATTATAATTTTGAACAAAGTTTTACTTTTTAAACAGATTTTGTTATTATTTGTAAGACGTAAAATGACAGTCAATTTAACCTAAATGTTAAAAATTATCAAAAGCACAATGGACTACAAGAATATTACTAAAAGTCTTTTTTAAACCACTAATCATAGCTTCCTTGATCCAATTTGTTACTCAGATAGATAATGCGCCGAGTATATGTATTGTTTACAAGTGGAGGGGAAACAAGAAGACTGGGAGTAGGCTTTTTAGTTAAAAAGGAATATATGAATAAAATTACTAAGCTTGAACCTATTTCGGATAGAATTTGCTACACTGATTTAAAATTGGAGGATAATTTGATTTTTATTAATATATTTTTATTATTATTAATATTATTTGTCATTGTCATGTCAAAATTTTTCTAAAGTTTTATATCATATTTTTGGAAATAAATTGAATATTATGCATAAAGATGTATTTAAGCATGTAAAAAGACTGACTCTGCACCCCATATTTTGTAGAAGATGTAATCAAGAAGAGATATCCTGAGAGCTCACGATAAACAAGAAGATCCGCAAAGATTCAATTTAAATTTATAATAATTATAATATTTAACTGTGTAAGGTATAAAATACCTTCGTATAAAGGTCCATGTTTCACTATAATTAAATAAATACTAAAATTCACGCCCATACAGAAGAAAAAAACGACGAAATCAAGGATCAATTTTATGAGAAAGAGGACGAGGTATATAACAACATGGATCAAAAGAAATTAATTATGGTTTTAGGAGATTTTAATGCGAAGGTGGGGAGGGGAGAGTAAACATGCAGTATGCAATAATAACGGAAAAAGACTTGTAAAATTTGCAGAAGAAAAGAGAATGAAAATCATGAACACACAATTTAGGAGGAAAAAGAAAGTTGGGTAATACCGGATGGGAAAAAGAATTAAATTATCACGTTTTGAATGCAAAAGCAACAAGCACATAGTAAAAAGCTCGATCTAGAAAAGTTGCAATACAAAACCATACAAAAAAAATATATTAAAGAATTGGAGAAAGAACAGAACAAAAAAGAATCTAAAACACTAGACATAAATAAAGAGTGGACAAATCTAGAAGAAGTAATAACAAAGACAGCAGTAAAATTAATTCCAATGAAGAAAGTGGGTAAAAAGAACAAATGGTGAGATGAGGAATGCAAAAAGGAAGTTGAAAAAAGAAGCAACATTAGATGTAAAATGCTTCAGACAAAGATGGCCGAAGACAAGAAAGCTTATGCAAATCAAAGAAGAAAGTACAAGGCATTATGTAGAAATAAAAAAAAGATATGACATGAAGAAAAGTCCAAACCAAATTATTAAAATCGTGTGGGAAAATGCCAAGTGAATGAAGTAAAGCAATTTTTAAAAAAGGAGATAAAACGCAATGCAATAATTACAGAGGAATCTCATTGTTAGAGACAACTTATAAAATATTTTTGATAGTTTTAAAAAAGCAATTAGAGCAATTTATTGAGCCAAAGCTTGGTGAGTACTAGGAGGGTTTTAGAAAGGCTAGAGGAACAACACCAAATATTTACTATGTAAGAAACAATAACAACTTTCTACGAATACAATATCCCAGCTTTTATTTTTTTTTTGTTGATTTCCACAAGACTTATGACTTAATCAGAAGGAGTAAAGTAAGAGAAGTCCTAAGGAAGTGTAATGTACCAATTAAACTTATTAATCTATTTATGATGACGCTAGAAAAAACGTCGACTATTGTTAGAATTGCAGACAAAATGAGTGAAGATTTTGAGGTAGACATAGGACTCAGACAAGGGGATCCTCTTTCTACAATTATATTCAATGTGGTACTAGAAAAAAGTATTAGGAAAAGTAGGCTAAATAGAAGCGGTAGCATTTTATATAAAAGTCACCAAGTAGTAGCACATGCGGACGATTTAGCAATTATTTTAAAAAGCTGAAGGGGGCTAGAAGAAATTGTCATAAGTTTTTTGGCAGAAGCAAAATAGGTCTTAGAATAAATGCAGAGAAAAGTCAGTTTATGAGGGTAGGAGTTGAAGAAATAGGTTAAAATTTAAAGATTAATATCGAAGGAGAAGAAATAGAGTTACAGGAGGTTAAAGAATAGATATACTTAGGAAGTCTAATTACAAATAAATTTGAAGAAAAAAAGGAAATAGATTGGATATTACTTAAGGGAAATAGAAGTGTAGTAGGCCTAAGCCATTTATTGTCAGCAAAACAATTATTAAGAAAAGCCAAACTGCGGCTCTACACGAGTGTGCTTAGACCAACTGTATTATATGCATGTGAAATATGGATATTAAGTATAACAATGCAAGAATGTCTACTAAGATGGGAGAGGAAAATTTTAAGAAGAATATTTGGAGGAAAAAAAGTGGAAGATGGATATGTCAGAAGAACGAATGAGGAGATTTATGGCTTGTATAATGGCAAAAAGATTGTGGATGTAGTAAAATCGCGACGGATGCAATGGTTAGGTAATTTGGAGAGGATGGAGGTGATAAGAGGAGTAAAGAAAATTGCTTTTACAAGACCAAATTCAAACAGAAAACAAGGAAGACCAAGAACAAGTTGGAGTGTTGCGGTATTGGAATATATATATATATATATACATATATATATATATATATATATATATATATATATATATATATATATATATATATATATATATATATATTCCATACTGTATTAATAGTTTAAAAAAAGTCACTTATTAGCAATTGATATCATTTTTAAAGTATACATAACAAATTTAACTTTACCAATGGGCAAGGTACTAAAATCATAACGAGATTCACTAAGTATGTGAATATAAAGTGTATCTTTACTTGGTTGGCCCGCCATATTTAAACTAAAAGTCATAAATTTTGTTTTGCTGACATTGAAGCTGAGGAGACTACTATACAGCCATTCTTTAATTTTTATTAAACCCCTCTGCTAACTTTCGTAAATGTCATCCCACGATCGGCCGTAAAATACTGATGCTGTGTCGTCTGCAAATGAAAGTAGATTATTTTTAACTTCTTTTACGTCATACAGAAAATTGATATGTATGAAAAATAAAATAGGTCCGAGGACCGTCCCCTGGGGAATACCTCTTGTTATTTTGACGGAATCACTAAAGTTATCATTTATTTTTACCTTTTGATATCGTTTTGCTAAATAATTTTCTAATAACTTTAAAGGTATTCCACGTATTGCTCCTTTTTGTAGACATTTTAGGAGTATCCCATGGTCGATCGTGCCGAAAGCCCACTTTTTTGTTACACCCTGTATATATATATTTTGTTTATTTATGTGTTTATTACAAATTCATAAAGAGCCACAAATAAGCTTCAACTTGTGCCATGCTATAAGGGTTCCGTCTTTCGTATTTAAGGTATGGAACCCAAAAAATATATCTACTAAAGCTGCACCCTGTATCTAATCTCTGCGGTCTGTTTTTCAACTTGAGATACTGCTACAGTGGCATTGCCACTGGCAGATTTTACGAAAAGAGGGAGAGCGAATGAAGTCTGCACACTGTGGAACGAGGTCAATCTCCGACGTCTAGCTATAGCTATAGGCCGCTGACCTTGGAATGGGGTAGAGGCATCGCGATGCTGTAGGGACGCCTCGTCAAGGGAATGATGCTCGGAGATTAGTATACGAGTAAATTAGGCACAGACTGCGTTTTATTATAAGGAAACTCACTAAGGCATTTAATAATAGAGCTGCAGCCAATAGATATTTTCCATCTTAAGATATAATTGAGGGGCAAAGCAGGGTGTATTTGAAATAGAGTCTGAAATTTTAAGGGGTGATTATACATCATAAAATATGGCAAAAATTTCCTATAAACATAATATGACATATTATGTCCAAAAATGCTCGTAAGGGAGCTAAGCCCCTTTGAAAGTGGCTAAAAAATTTGGTTTTTATTTAATAACTCAGAAACCCTTTGAGATATGGAGACGAGATTATGCACGTGAACTAATCTTAATAAGGTCCATCTTTGTAAGTACATATTTTAACCAGGGGTGTGCGAAACGGGGGAGGGCCTTATTAGTTTTTTGTCCCAAACTTTTTTATATGTAACTTTTTAGTAATTTTATTTTTAGAATATGATTGCCCAGGTCAAAGTACATAAAAAGGTACTCTTGTTGTAATACTGTAGGATAAACCGTTTTTGAGAAAAAATCATTTGAAGGTGAAACAACACGGTTCGAGGACGAAAAATTAAATACTAAAATGTTAAAAACCAAAATTTCAATAATGCAGGCTTATATATCAAAACTAAGAAAAAAAGTTTCCATTCATGTATGTCGAAAAATCGCTTTTAAAACTACTATTTCCGTTCCATCTGAGTTGGCTGAGAGTATGGAGGATCCAAAAACATGACCAAAACATACTTCCATCAATACTTTTTTAACTCAACTGGCAAGGAAAAATCGACTGAGGCAGAATGTGGGAGGACTCGAATAAAGAATAAAATGGTATCAAATGAAAATATTCATAATTTAAGTCTATTGCACTTGAATGTACAAGGTTTATATCAGTATAAAATAGAAATTTTAGATTTATTGCTAAACGATTTAAATGCAGATCTAGTATGTTTCTCTGAACATCATCTCAAAGATGCAGAGTTTCAATTAAAAGAATTCTCAAATTATTGTCTAATTCAAAAATATTGCCGTAAAACACTAATACTCGGGGGTGTGTGTATCTATGCAAAAACTAATTTAAATGTGCACCCATATTCATATGAAGGCTCAGTTGAGCAAAACTTCGAAGTATGTGTAAGTACAATAAAAAAAGAAAACTATAAAATATTCCTAATTTGCGTTTATATGTCAAATAAAGGAAACATAGATTTAATTTTCGAAGAATTTGAAAATTTTATGGAAAAAGTTTATGGAAAAAGTTTACAATAATGCCGATCGTTTTATTATATGTGGCGATTTTAACATAGACATGCTAAACTTTTTAATTAATTTGGAACCCTATAAACTAAACGACTTCATTGATCCGTTTTCATGATTCTTCTTGTTTTTACATTTTTTTTCATTATTTTCGGTTCAGGAGTTACCTTTTGTTTTTGTATTACAAGAATTACTGTAAAAACTGTACTGTGATATTGAACAATAAAGTATATTATTATTAAAAAAAAGAAAAATATCAGCAAAAATTATCAAATTTTTTTAGTACATTTAATATTAAACAACACGTCAATTAAGTTACAAGGTATGATCAGAACGGGGCTACCCCCTGTATTGATAACATTTTTTCAAATTTAGAATGTGTCCCTGTTAATGTTAAAAACAATTTTCTGTCTGAACATACTTATCAAATGTGTAAATTTACTGAAAATATTGTAAAACAAGAAGAAGAGTCAACATACACGAGAAATTTTGCCCAATGTAATATTGATAAATTTAAAACTTTTTTATTAAATTAAAATTAGGATAATCTTTTAAAAAATACAGATAATAACTTTACAACCTTTTATAATAAATTTATTTTATAATATAACCTATCATTTCCTCTGAAAAAACGTAGAAAACCAAGTTTCTCTAAACCGTGGTTTACATCTAGATTAAGGGAATTACACGTATGCTTTGTGAAATGTCTCATGTAGAGAAACGTATTAGAAATCCGGAATATACGGTTAGATATAAAAATTTAAGGTTTTTGTATTTACAAGAATTAGAAAAATCAAAAAAAGTTCAAAATGATAAAAAATTGTTAAATGCACTTAATATAAAAAAGGAAAGTTGAAAAATTATAAATAAGAATAAAAATAAAAAATCTTCCTTTAAATATGAATTAAAAAACATTACTACACAAGAAAAATTAACTGATTTAAAAGTTATTTGTAACCACTTTAATAAACATTTTATATCTTTATCGGAATCAAATATCAATAAAACAACACAAAAACTATCTGCAGGCATAGATGATATAAACGGTCGAGTCTTAAAGGAAGTAAGTGATATAATCTCAAAACCAATCTCTTATTTAACAAATTTATCGTTTGCGACTGAAACCTACCATGAGGAACTAAAAGTATCAAAATCTGTACCAATTCATAAAAAAGGATCAAAATCGAATGTATCGAACTATAGGTTAATATCAGTACAAAGCCAGTTCGAAAAAAATTTCGAAACCGCATTCTATACCAGGTTTAAAGGTATTTTAGAAAAGTTTAAGTTACTAAATAATTAACAAAATGGGTTTAGGCAAAATAGATCAACTACAACTGCAATAACACTACCCGACATGATTTATATACTATTGATGAGATATATAGAGTCTAGAAGTATTTTTTTTCCTGATTTCAAATCCGTTTTTAGAATTCTTCCATCACGTCACAATTTTGATATACAGGGTGTTTTATAATAAAAATAGGCATTTTTTTGAACGTCGGGAGATTTTACATTTATGAATATTTTTTTTCAAATTTGGTACACTTGTTAAAAATTTGTGTGCTTTTCGAATATTTAAAAAAAAAAATTAAATATCGATTGTCATTTGTTTTTTATAATAAAAAGAAAAAGTTTTTTCGTTGCCAAAATTTTAAAAGATGGAATTTTTCGATGTAACTAACAAAAAAACACTATTTTTATTATTTATATGGCCTCAATTTGGTTTCAATTTTTTTTTGAAGGACCTTCTGGAAGCGGCACAATATCAATTTTAAGTCAATTATGTCAGATATTTTAACAGCGTTTTGCATACTTTAAGAACAATAAGTAGGCTTTGTACAAAAATTTGACGTTTTAAGTCAAGGTAAATTATTCAATCAATTAACTAGATGAAACGTTGCAAGCACCCTGTCAAAACATCGGCACTATTGTACACTAAAAAAAAAAAAACTTAAAAAGAGCTTTTATTTAAAATATAATTTTTTGAAATCGGGTTATAAATATGTGAAATATGCTAAAAAAACCTTTTACTGCTTTAAACGCCAATATCTTTTAAACAATGCGTTTTAGGAAAACGTTGTTTATAACATTTTTTGACCAATTTAAAATTATCTTTTATATAAGTGCCAAATTAACCAAATACAATAATAATTAAATTAAGAAATTCTTGATCCTTACTCATATTGGAGTTGATTTAAATAAACCATAGAAAAAATTGTTATCTCTCCAAAATATAAATTTATTGTCTATTAAACAAACATTACAGCGACAATTGTTTCGACTTTTTTAACATAAAGTCATTTTCAAGTTTTTTAAATTTATAAACAAATTAACTTGAGTACACATTATTAGAAATGTCATACTCAGTATGACATTTCTAATAATGTGTACTCAAGTTAATTTGTTTATAAATTTAAAAAACTTGAAAATGACTTTATGTTAAAAAAGTCGAAACAATTGTCGCTGTAATGTTTGTTTAATAGACAATAAATTTATATTTTGGAGAGATAACAATTTTTTCTATGGTTTACAATAATAATTGCTTTAATTATAAACAAAAAACGCTAAAAATAGGAGTTTTACCCCATTTTTACCCCCTTACCCCCAATCGTTTACCCCCAAAATCTAATCAGCGATAAGAAACAATATGCAAAAAACCGCAAGTCGATATCTCATGTAAAAATGGAGTTAGAGAGTTTACACCCAGACAGATAGACAGACAGACGGACGCAAAAATTTTTTTTACTGCTTTCAACTCAGAATACTAAGAGTGCCGATGTATTGAAATCTTCGCCGAAAAGTCAAAATCTTTGACCACGTTTTTTTCACATTTCTAAAACGTCGAGAAATGTGAAAAAAACGTGGTCAAAGATTTTGACTTTTCGGCGAAGATTTCAATACATCGGCACTCTTAGTAGCACTAAGTGCCGATGTAATAAAATGAACAAATAAATGATAAAAATAAATAAGGTTAACTTTTTAAACATAAATAAACTGTATCTTAAGAACTAAATAGAACATTGACTTAAAATGCCAAATTCTGGCCAAAGCCTACTTATTGTTCTTGCAAATTGCTGTTAAAATAACTGACATAACGGACTTAAAATTAATATTGCGCCTCTTCCAGAAGGTCCTTCAAAAAAAAAATTGAAATCGAAATGAAGCCAGATAAATACAGAGTGTTTTTTTTATAGTTACATCGAAAAATTCCTTCTTTTGAAATTTTGGCAACGAATAAACTTTTTCTTTTTATTATAAAAAACAAATGACAATCGATATTTAAAATTTTTTTAAAATATTCGAAAAGCACACAAATTTTTAACAAGTGTACCAAATTTGAAAAAAAAATATTTATAAATGTAAAATCCCCCGACATTTAAAAAAATGCCTTTTTTATTATAAAACGCCCTGTATATCAAAACTGTGACGTGATAGAAAAATTCTGAAAACGGATATGAAATCAGGGGAAAAAACATTTCTAGACCCAATATATATCATAAATAGTATATTTCAAAAGTTTCAAATTGTCGGGTAGTGTAAGTGATGCTTTAACGTTCATACTAGATACATTACAAAACAAACAACACCTATTAGAACTTTTGTTTATCTAAGTCGTGCCTTTGATACAATAAATCATAAACTGTTATTAAAAAAGCTTTTCAACATAGGTATACGTAGTCAAGTCCTCGAATGGGTAAAATCATACCTTAAAAATAGGAAACAAACAGTAGTAATAAATGAATAAAAATCGGAAGAAGGATCTATTAGGGCTCTATATTGGGTCCCTTATTTTTTATTATATTTATGAATGACTTAACCATGGAATATAAATTCATTAAAGTAATCATGTTTGCAGATGATTCAAATGTACTACTCCGAAATAAGACTATCGAAAATGTTATTGCGGATGCAAACCTAGTCTTTCATAGTTTTGTTCAATGCTGTATGCAAAATGGGCTAATTGTTAATAGCAATAAAACTTATTCATTGAGAGTATTATCAAAAAATATAAATAATAATTCTAGCTTTTTGATAAAAGTTGGCAATTCGAGTGTGCAACAATTAGAACAGATTAGTTTTTTAGGCGTTATACTTGACAAAAAGCTCACCTGGCAACCACACATTGCGCGGCTTACTGAGAGACTAAATTCATACATTTTTTTAATAAGATCCCTACGAACAACGGTATCACTTGGTGTAATAAAGCTATTATACTTTGCTACTGTACAATGTACAGTGTACAGTGTACATTCTGTATTAAGTTATGGTCTTATTTTCTGGGGGTCTGTAGGTTGTTCAGGTGATGTTGAGAAGTTTTTTGATTGAAAATGCATTTTATAGTGTAGAAGAATTTTTAAATTTTTAAATTATAATTATAAATTTCATTTTGACTAGCCTAATAAGTTATACATCACTGTATGCAACTTTTTGGTACAATAAATTTATATATCTTATCTTGTCTTGTCTTGTCTTGTCTTGTCTTGTCTTGTCTTGTCTTGTCTTGTCTTGTCTTGTCTTGTCTTGTCTTGTCTTGTCTTGTCTTGTCTTGTCTTGTCTTGTCTTGTCTTGTCTTGTCTTGTCTTGTCTTGTCTTGTCTTGTCTTCTCTTGTCTTGTCTTGTCTTGTCTTGTCTTGTCTTGTCTTGTCTTGTCTTGTCTTGTCTTGTCTTGTCTTGTCTTGTCTTGTCTTGTCTTGTCTTGTCTTGTCTTGTCTTGTCTTGTCTTGTCTTGTCTTGTCTTGTCTTGTCTTGTCTTGTCTTGTCTTGTCTTGTCTTGTCTTGTCTTGTCTTGTCTTGTCTTGTCTTGTCTTGTCTTGTCTTGTCTTGTCTTGTCTTGTCTTGTCTTGTCTTGTCTTGTCTTGTCTTGTCTTGTCTTGTCTTGTCTTGTCTTGTCTTGTCTTGTCTTGTCTTGTCTTGTCTTGTCTTGTCTTGTCTTGTCTTGTCTTGTCTTGTCTTGTCTTGTCTTGTCTTGTCTTGTCTTGTCTTGTCTTGTCTTGTCTTAATAATAATTTATTTATTTCCATAAGACTAAAGTTTTGAACAATGTCAATAATACAATTTACAAATAAATAATACAAGTAATTATACAACACATTTAAAAATACATTTAAATCACAGTACATTTAAAATCTATCTCCATCTTTTATCTAAAAATTCATTTAAAGAGTAAAAGGCATTTAATTTAAAAAAGTTTTTGGCAGAGGCTTTAAACTATCTGAAGCCGTCTATGTTTCGTATGATTTCCGGTAAATTATTATATATTCTAATGGATGTCCCAGTAGGTCCATTTTTAACTTGGTCATAGTTAAAAGTGGGAACATACAATAATTCCCCACCCCTGGTGCTGTAGTTATTTACATCACCAGCCGTAGGAAAAACAGAACATTTAGGGCACACTGAAACATGTACATGCTGTACAAGGTCATTATATTGTTTGCAATAAAGATGGGTTTGCAATGCTGATCAAACTTTAATTTAAACATAACATCAAGAAGAAGAAGAAGAAGAATAAAATAACGCATTTTCATAAATATTGTTTTCTATTTTAATAGTAATTGTATTATGGTTCTTCTATGTGTTTCATTAGTGTATAGTGGATTTTAAATTGTTTTTGAAGAAACAAATACTATTTTTGTGGCTAAATTTTATACTGGATAATAACATAACCTAAAATGGCGAGTCCTTGCGAATTTTGTTCCGAAGACATTAATACTGACGAGAAAGTTCTTAATTGTGACTGCTGTCATAAAGTTTTCCATTGTGTTGAGAAATGTACGCAATTAAGTTGTTCTGAGTTACGTGCAGTTGTCATTCAAAAGAGATCACTGATTTATTTTTGTAAGGAATGTTTGAATTATTATAAACAAATTCCTATGGTTCTTAAGAAACTAACGACCATGGAAAAGCAGTTAAAAACTATGCAGAAAGATATTGATGAGCTTAAACCTTTAAAAAAAGAGGTTAAGGATTTACAAAGAGAGGTTCGTGAACTTAAGCTTTCCAATGTAGAAGTAGAGGAATTATTGCCTTTGAAGGAAGAAATTCAAGTATTAAAGATCCAAAATAATAATTTAGTTAGTACAATGAGTCATGAGATTCAGGAACGCATAACTAGAAATAACAATTTAATGATGTATGATATTAAGGAATCAGATTCAACTGATTTAAATACTAGAATTCAGGAGGATCAACGCATTGCTAAAGATTTACTAATTAAGGCAGGTATTATGGCTGAAAAAATTAAAAAAGTGATTAGGGTGGGCAAAAAGGGAGCAAAACCTAGGCCACTCAAAATTATTCTATCAGATCCAGAGTATGTTATCAAGGCACTAAGGTCTAAGGATATTAAGCAAAAATTATCACCTGATAGAACTAAAATTCAACAAGAATCTTATAAATCAGTACTGCAGGAATTAAATAACCGTAAAGATAAAGGTGAAACTAATATTCAAATAATTCATAAAAATGGGGTGCCAGTAATAACCAAAATGGAACAAAAAAAACAAAAACTAACCTCATTACCTGTTTACGTTCATAATGCCAGTGGAATGCGTACTAAAATTCCAGACTTTATATCTGCAGTACTGTGTTCATCTTATAAAATAGTGATTGTGACAGAATCTTGGTTAAACGCTGACTTCTTGGAAACTGAGGTTAAAATCAAAGGCTTTGATGTATTTAGATCAGACAGAAATTCTTTAACTAGTGATAAATCAAGAGGTGGTGGTGTTTTAATTGCCATTTCTTGTGAATTAAATGGTGAAGTTATAGCCCCAGTTCATAACACTGTTGAACAGTTATTTGTAAGCATATCTCATGGTAATATAAAATACATCATTGGCGGGTTTTATACTTCCCCAAGATCATCTCAATCAGTGTACAATAAACATTGTGAGTCAGTCGAAGCTATAGCACTTGAATACCATGACCATAAATTTATTTTGTATGGCGACTACAATCTACCAGACACAAACTGGACTAATGATGAACATGGAGTTAATGCTGAGTGTGAACCTGAAACTGGTGCCTATTCTGTTGTTGAAAGTTTTTCTTTTCTAAATCTTTTTCAGCTTAATTCTGTGCCTAACTCTAGAATCGTTTTTTTAGATCTCATTTTTAGTGACTGTGATAATATAGTTGTGCAACCTGCGGTTGATCTTTTGTTGGCTAATAGTATTAATCACACAGCTTGTACATTTGATCTCCTCTTTTCTCCATCTTCTAAAGATAATTTAACTTATGAAGATTTTTATTATGATTTTAGGAATGCAGACTTTTTGGCCATTAATAATTACTTTAATAATTTTGACTGGGATCAGCTTTTTGTTAGCAAGGATATTAATGTCAATGTTGATATTTTTTACTCTTTAATTAATGAAGCTATTGAACTTTATGTACCTATGAAAGCTTACAAAACATCAACGTTTCCAGTTTGGTTTAATGGTGAATTAAAAAGAGCAATTTCTGATAAAAAGGCTGCCCATAAAAAATATAGGAAATCTAAAAGCAATCATGATTACCTTAATTTCTCTAATCTAAGAAGACAATGTAAAATTTTATCAGTTAATTGTTATAAAAAATATATTCATGAAATGAACAGCACTCTGGTGGATAACCCGCAAAAATTCTGGAAGTTTATTAATGACAAGAGAAAATCAAATGTACTGCCTTCTTCGATGTTTTTTAATAATAAAGTTGCATCTTCTGGTCAGGAGACAGTAGACCTATTTGGTGATTTCTTCTCTTCAGTTTATTCAAAAGATGATGTTAATAACACATTGGAGGAAAGTTTAAATAACATAACTATTCAATCTCCGCATATCTCATTGAATCAAATTATGGAGAAGATTTCAAAACTACCAGGTAAAGTCTCTACTGGACCAGACGGTGTTCCTAATATTCTCTTAAAAAACTGTGCTTATTCTTTACATAAACCACTATATTTGTTATTTAATGAATCTCTTAGATCTATGGTTTTTCCTACAAAGTGGAAGTCTAGTTATGTTATTCCTGTTTATAAATCTGGCAATAAAAAAGATATCAAAAACTACAGAGGTGTTTGTAATCAATCGAGCATTCCTAAGCTGTTTGATAGTCTAGTTTATGAACACTTAAGCTGGTGCTGTAAAGAATTAATTATAAAACAACAACACGGATTTTGTAATGCTCGATCGACAGCAACTAATCTATTATTGTATCAAAATTTCATATTAACAGCATTTGAGTTGGGTTTTCAAGTTGAAGCAATATATTCTGACATTACAAAGGCATTTGATAGAGTAAATCATGGATTATTATTAGCTAAATTGCGAAGGTTAGGTTTTTGTGACAGATTTATAAATTGGTTAGCAAGTTTTCTAAGAGATAGGATTCAATTTGTAAGAATTGGCAACTATACTTCTAAAGTAATTTATGTAACTTCTGGGGTCCCACAGGGCTCTCATATTGCCCCGTTACTTTTTTTACTTTTTATTAATGATGTAGGGGAATGCTTTGATAACTGTGATTTTTTGTTGTTTGCAGACGATTTAAAATTTTTTAGAGCTATTAAGTCTATTAAGGATATTTATTTGATTCAAGAAGATCTTAACAAATTTTATAATTGGTCTGTTCGGAATGGTCTTACGTTAAATGTTAATAAATGTAAACATATTTCATTTTTTAGAACTAGAAACAAAATTGTTACATCATTTTATCTTAATAATAACATTTTGGAAAATGTAAATAGTATCAAGGATTTGGGAGTTTATTTTGATGAGAAACTAAGTTTTAAATTCCACATATCTAACGTGGCTTTAAAGTCTGCAAAATTATTAGGATTTATGTTGAGAAACTGTACTGACCTTGATATTAGAGCAATTCGATGTGTTTATCTTTCTCTCGTTAGGTCCAATTTAGAATATTGTTCAGTGATATGGTCACCATATTACCAGAATGATATATACCTCTTAGAGAAAATTCAAAATAAGTTTCTCAGATTTTCTGCTTACAAATTAGGTATTGTTGTTTTGGATCATGATTATAGTTTTATTTTGAACAGGCTTAATTTTTCTTCATTGTCAAAGCGCCGAAAAATTATTGATGTATGCTTTTTGTATAAAATCATAAATAGTCAGTTAAATTCACCAGATCTTCTTGAATTGATTGATATAAGAGTTCCCACTAATTATTTAAGACATAACAATTTATTTTTGGTTCAAAGTTATTCCACTAATTATTTGAGTAATTCTCCACTTAATAGAATTATGAAATTAGTGAATAACTATAATGTTGAATTATTAGGTGTCTCTTATAATGGTCTTAAATCATATTTATGGCGCGTACTTCCATAGAAAATAATATTAATTTAAGTATAAAGTTTATTAATTCTTTTTTTTTGTTTTATATTAAGTATATTTTATATTTTGTTATATAATATAAATATTATTATTATTTCATATTTAACTTGTAATGGGGTTTCCCGTATAAATAAATAAATAAATAAATAAATAAAATAAATAAATCGAATTATCCGTTTTTGCATAATAAAAACCTTGTCCACACATGTACTATTTCCCCAGCATAGAAGCCCATAGGAAAGAATGGAATATATACAACCATAATTATTATAGTAGCTTAAAAGAGTAGGAAGATTTACAGAATTCCGTAACTGAAGAATGCAAAAACTCCTCGTAGCCAAGTTCTTTAAAAGTCCATCAATGTGAGGTCCCCAATTCAGAGTAGAGTCCACAGAGACACCCAGAAATTTGCAAATTTCATTTTGCACAATAGTGCCTGTTTCTGATCTTAGCAGTACACTCAAGTTTTCTGGAACTCTAATTGGGTGAAAAAGTACTAGATTCGTTTTATCCGAATTTAGTATTAGACCATTTTTCAAACACCAATTAGTCATATTTTTTATGCAATTGTTTAATTTTTTACTAAGATCGGGTATAGACTCAGCAGACACAACTTCTGAGGTGTCGTCTGCAAACAGTGTGATCAAAGTATCTGTATTAGAATCAAAGCATAAATCATTTATAAAAATAATAAAAAGAATAGGCCCTAGAATGCTGCCCTGTGGGACACCCGTCTCACACAAAAGCCTCTTTCAGAATACTTGGCCATTTTTATCTTTGACCCGAACAATCTGGTACCTCCCAGACAGGTAAGATTTTATCCACTCAAGTGCTACACCCCTTACACTATAAGCATAAAGTTTTTGCAGTAATAACTTATGGTTTATTGTGTCGAACGCTCTGGACAGATCGTAAAATAAACCAGCGGTTTTTAGTCTTTCGTCAAAATTATTAAGAACTTTGTCATATAGTGAAAGGATCGCATCTTGAGTGGACTTACCTTTGGTAAACCCAAATTGTCTAGAAGTTAGCAGACTGAAATTTATCATGAATGATGTGAGTCTTAGATAAAAAGCCCTTTCAAGGATTTTTGAGAAAACAGATAGAAGTGCAACAGGTCTGTAGTTTTTGACATCATCAGGATCACCTTTTTTGTGAATCGGTATAACTAGTGCAGCTTTTAATTCATTTGGGAAAAGTCCCGATTCAAAAGAGCTATTTATAAGATGTGTCAAAGGCCCAACAAGTTGCAACGCTGCCTCCCCAATAAGAGAACAGGGAATCCCATCAAGGCCAGCTGATTTTTTCCTCGTTGTTGATTATATAATTTTTAAAACTTCATTGGTTGTCACTGGTTCTAAAAAAAATGAGTTTATGTTGTTTTGTATGTTTGGTGGTGGAAGATTATTAGCTACTTTGTTTGTGACCAGTGACTTTACCGATTCAATAAAGTATTCATGTATTGAATCTGCTGTTTTACTGGGGCTTAAGGATTCATTTAAAGAATTTTTGAATATAGGTTGGTTTGTCTTTTTAGCTTTTAAATTGCAGTTTTGTTTTATTATATCCCACGCTCTTTTACTTTTATTATGAGTATTATTTAAAATATTATCAAAATAAGACTTTTTTGCTAAAATAATCCTAGATTCGTGTGTTTTCAGTAAGCTCTTATAAAAGTCTAAAAGATAAGGGTCGTCTGATAACTTATATAAAGTAAAAACCTCCCGTAAGGATATTCCTTCATCAATGATTTGTTTAGTGATCCAGGGATTTGATTTATGCTTTGATTCTTTTTTAATCACCAGTGGGAACGACGCATCAATTAGACCATTGAACTTGTTAAGAAAGAGGGTAAACTTTTCTTCAGCAGGTGCATTATAAATATTACTCCAATCTTCCCACTCTAGTAAGCTCCTAAAATAGTCCGTATTGTTTTTATTAAAAACTCTCCTTGTTGTTTTTGAGAACTTCAAAGGATCGTTTTCATAGTTTAACTGAATTATTTGCGCACTATGGTCAGAATATGCAAAAGGAATTGTTTCAGTCTGTACATCTCCAATATTCATAGAAACAAAAATATTATCAAGTAGTGTGCCTGACTCAAGCCGAGAAATTTCGAAAAAACTTTGGCGATAGCCAAATGTATTCATAAGATTTACTACTTTACAAGTATTTACATCAGATAAGTTTAAAAAGTTGTAATTGAAGTCCGCACAGATCAATTTTACCCCTTTGACATCCAGCCTAATGGATGTCAAAGGGGTAAAATCTAACAATTGCTCTAGCGAGTCGATAAAAAACTCGTGATTTTCTTTTTTATCCACTGGTGTTCTATATAGAGTACTAAAGTAAACATTTGAGTTGTTATATTCAATACTTACACAGACGGCTTCAAACAACTTATCCTTTTTACTTATATTTTTTAAATTTGGGTTTGTGACAGTACACTGTGTTGAAATAATAAAACAACTTGACTGAGTAATCAGTGTATTAATTTAAAAATCTTCGCCTAGCGCTTTCGTTATTAAAACATCATCAGGGCAAGGCCTCGTCAGGGCTTCCTACATCAATACAATAGTTGAACATATATGTATATAACTAACAATTTACATTAAAAATTTACATTACACATTAAATATTAAAACTAAATCTTAAAAGTACGTAGATGCATGTCACATTTGAGTTGTTATATTCAATACTTACACAGACGGCTTCAAACAACTTATCCTTTTTACTTATATTTTTTAACTCTATTTCTTTAAAGCTGACGTCATCTCGTACCAGAATTAATACACAACCACCTCCTTGTTCGTATCTGCTATATATGCTTGCCACTGTGTATCTGAAGACTTTTATACATCCAGCTTCTTCTTTCGTTATTCTGGCTTCAGATATGCAAACAACTTCCGGATAATGTTGGCTTTCAAGAAAAATATTTAATTTGTCTATTTTATTTCTTATACTACGTATATTTAGGTTTACTAAACATAGTCCTACATTTCTAGAGGAAATTGAGTCAAAAAGTCCAAACTTTTTTCTAATTTGTGGTTGCCTTTTTCCTGCGGAATTGAAAAGAAGATACCTCTATTCCCTCCTGCCAAGATGCTGGATTTAACATAATATTTTGTAAATCATTGTCATAGCCTACTTTAAAAGAGTTGTAATGGCCAAGATTGTTTACTTTTTCCACTATGAAATATTTATTTGGGCACAAAACTTGCAAATGGTTTTGCAAGTTTTCCACTGCATAGCCAATCTTATACCTCGAAACGAAAATCCAGGCTTTTTTTCCAACAGACACATGTTCGCTGGCATTACTATTTGTACCAGTAATAAAGTTTCTTTTTTGTTTATTTTTGTCTTTTAAAGTGATCTAACCATTTTTATTGTCATTTTCAGTGAATTCAATGTTTTGATTTTCGTGCATATTTACACCGGGGTTGATTTGTTTACCAATAGGTGTAAGTGATGTCGTGCTCGCTCCAGATCCACAAATTGTTTCCGATTTGTCTTTATCCGCATCTTATCTTATCTTATCTTATCTTATCTTATCTTATTTTATCCTATCCTATCCTACCCTACCCTATCCTATCCTATCCTATCCTATCCTATCCTATCCTATCCTATCCTATCCTATCCTATCCTATCCTATCCTATCCTATCCTATCCTATCCTATCATATCCTATCCTATCCTGTCCTATCCTGTCCTGTCCTATCCTATCCTATATTATCTTATCTTATCTTATCTTATCTTATTTTATCCTATCCTATCCTATCCTACCCTACCCTATCCTATCCTATCCTATCCTATCATATCCTATCCTATCCTGTCCTGTCCTGTCCTGTCCTGTCCTGTCCTGTCCTATCCTATCCTATCCTATATTATCTTATCTTATCTTATCTTATCTTATCTTATCTTATCTCATCTCATCTCATCTCATCTCATCTCATCTCATCTCATCTCATCTCATCTCATCTCATCTCATCTCATCTCATCTCATCTCATCTCATCTCATCTCATCTCATCTCATCTCATCTTATCTTATCTTATCGTGCAAAAATTGTCAATTTTTTTTTGCGTATTTTTGCGTTTTATGTCGATATAAATCAATTTCGAGCAAAAAAAAATTCGGTTGGTCGTTCTGTCCGGGAAATTTAGTGTGCACGATAACTAAAGAACGCTTTTAACTAAAGACTTGAAATTTGGCATACAGGTATGTTACCAAAAGCTCTCGCTCTGGACTGTTTTTGGTGTGAGGCAAGGATACTTTTTTTACAAAAAATTGAAAATTGCTATTGAGGGGTTTTTAAGGTTGCTGAAATTGAATCTAATAATAAAAATTCTAAGTCCACCCCCTGAGAGGCGGAAGTAGTTTTCTTGAAATTTTTTATTTTGTGGTTTTTGAGGTTGCTGAAAGTGAATCTCATAATAAAAAAATCTAACTCCAACCCCTGAGGGACGGGCAATAGCTTTCTTGAAAATTGACATATTGGACTTTTTGAGGTCGCTAAAACTAAATCTTAAAATAAAATATTCCTAAACTCACCCCCTGAGGGGCGGGGGTAGTTTTCGTGAAAATTTTTATAGGCTTTTTAAGGTTACCGAAAGTTAATCTGATAATAAAAAATCCATTCCACTCGCGGAGGTGAAAAATGGAAAAGCTATTTTACTGGGCAGTGTATTTAGTTATACGTATGTTTTAAACATATAACTAAAAATGGGTCTAAAAAAGTTTGAGGCAAAGAAATTCAATGTTTTTTCCTTTTTTTTTGCAAAAAAAAAACAAATAATTTAAAAAAATATAATATATTTTTTAATATTAATTTTTTTAATGATATATCTATCTAAACTATAGTTTTTTTATTTTTTTAAAAAGTTTAACCCCCCATAACTTTTTTGTTATTGAGGGATTACTTTTAAAATTGGTAGAATTGTCCTTATGTTATAAGTTATAATAAGTTTTAAGTTATAATTTATAAGTTATAATAAAAGTATTTTTTCCTGAAAAAAGTTACGTTAATCGGAATTTTCTTTCAGCTTTTTTCGATTTTTTTAAAAGCTTAACCCCCCATACTTTTAAAAACAATAGGGATCTTTTCCTTGTAGAACTTGATTTTTCCTAAAAACTTCAAGTCGATCGTTCTTGAGACGGTTGGAGAATTTTTTGTCGAGGAAGATTTTTGAAAATACGAAACCGTATAACATTATTCTAGCGCAGGTGCTGTGAATAATGTAATAACAAACCCCAAGCAACATAATAGGTAAAAAAGTAGACAAAAAGTTTAATTATCAATTATAATTAGATTTTTGTCTACTTTTTTACCTATTTTGTTGCTTGGGACATTATTAATCAACGATATTTTTTCTGAGAAAGTACTCTTGCTCATTAGAGAATAATTTTTATGGTTAAAACTATACATGTAGTTCCTTTGACACGAATATTGTTCTATTAATAAATTAATAAAGACAAAATATTTATACCAAATTATGGTAATTAAATTAACAGGTATTTTTTATTTAGCTTTACCTACATGCTATCCTAATAATAGATCAATTGGGTTACGCCGCGGCGTAATAGTAAAGTTCGTATCCTTAAAGCTCACGCGCTAATGGAAAATTCAAGGACAGTGCCTCGGTCAAGAATCTTTTGAGGAACGCATATTTGTTTGTAACGAAAACAAAGTTTTGTTTATCCAAACCAAGCAGTTCCGGAGATATCCATTAAAATAATTTCAAAAAATTAAAAAAAAAAATAATATTGAAAAAAATCTTATATTTGAAAAATAAAAGTATCTTAATTGTGTTATTGGCCACAAAGCTCTACTGACCTAACGCCACTAGATTTTTTATGAGGAAGTAATGGTTTACGAAACATAACCAACTAACCTAGAGGACTTAAAGACAGGCATTAGTAATGCTTGTAAGACTATTAATCCGGATATGAGATATGCAGCTTGCAGAAGAAAATTAATGTCACGATTGTAACAGTGCATAGTTGAAAATGGTGGTCATTTCGAGCATTTTATGTCATATGGATGTAGTGAATGTTAAAATTTGGCCAATAAAACACTTAGATTAACTTTATTTTTCAAATATAAGATTTTTTTTTCAATATTACTTTTTTTAATTTTTTGAAACTATTTTAATGGATATCTCCGGAACAGCGATTTTAAATATTAAAAATGAATTTTAATCAAAATTAAAAAATACACGTAAAATGGATTTTTTATTATTCTATTCACTTTTAGCAACCTTAAAAATATAACAATTTTCACGAAAACTATCCCCGCCTCTTAGGGGATGGAGTTAAAATTTTTTATATTCAGATTCACTTTCACCAAGCTCGAAAACCCCAATACATCA
Organism: Brachypterus glaber; assembly: GCA_958510825.1. Taxonomy (NCBI): domain Eukaryota; kingdom Metazoa; phylum Arthropoda; class Insecta; order Coleoptera; family Kateretidae; genus Brachypterus; species Brachypterus glaber. Next base: position 36,680,058 of record OY294044.1, read on the forward strand.
ATTTTCACGAAAACTACCAACCTCGCCCCTCAGGGGGAGAAGTTAGAATTTTTATTATCAAATTCTCTTTCAGCAAACCTTAAAAACCACAATATACAAATTTTCACAAAAACTACCCCCCGCCAGGGGGTGAAATTAGGAAAAATTTATTATAAGATTCAGTTTTAGCGACCTCAAAAAACCCAATATATAAATTTCCAAGAAAACTACCCCGTGCCTCTCAGGGGGTGGAGTAAGAACTTTTTTATTATCAGATTCACTTTGAGCAACCAATATACCAATTTTCACAAAAACGACCCCCCGTCCCTTTGGGGGTGGAGTTAGACCTTTTTTATAATCAGATTCAGTTTCAGCAACCTTAAAAACCCCAATGTACCAATTTTCACGAACACTACCCCCCACCCCTCAGGGGGTGGATTTAGAATTTTTTATCAGATTCACTCTCAGCAACCTTAAAAACCCCTATATACAAGTTTTCACTAAAACCACCCTCCACCCCTCAGGAGGTGAAATTAGAAAAAAATTATTATCAGATTCAAATTCGTCAACCCCAAAAACCCCTATAACCAATTTTGACGAAAATATTGAAAATATATAAAAATATTTACCCCCTCACCCCTGCAGGGGTTGAGTTACAAAATTTTTGTTATCAGATTCAATTTCTGCAACCTTAAAAACAATGTATTTTTCCCCATTGCCCCCCTTGCCACACCCCAATGTTCACCAAAAAAAAAATCCCTAGCGAGAACTTTTGGTAACTCTAGCTTAAAGCATTGTTAAGTTATCGTGCTTACAAGATTTTCCAGACAGAACGATCGACCGACCAATCGACAATTTTTTTTTTGCTTGAAATTGATTTATATCGATATAAAAGGTCATAAATAGTTTTCGTGAACATTTTTATAGGCTTTTTAAGGTTACTGAAAGTTAATCTGATAATAAAAAATTAATTTCACGCGCGGAGGTGAAAAATGGGAAAGCTATTTTACTGGGCAGTGTATTTAGTTATACGTATGTTTTAAACATATAACTAAAAATGGGTCTAAAAAAGTTTGAGGCAAAAAAATTCAATGTTTTTTCCTTTTTTTTGCAAAAAAAACAAATAATTTAAAAAAATATAATATATTTTTTAATATTATTTTTGATGATATATCTATCTAAACTATAGTTTTTTTATTTTTTTAAAAAATTAAACCCCCCATAACTTTTTTGTTATTGAGGGATTACTTTTAAAATTGGTAGAATTGTCCTTATGTTATAAGTTATAATAAGTTTTAAGTTATAATTTATAAGTTATAATAAAAGTATTTTTTCCTGAAAAAAGTTACGTTAATCGGAATTTTCTTTCAGCTTTTTTCGATTTTTTTAAAAGATTAACCCCCCATAACTTTTTTGTTTTTGAGTGGATTACTTTTAAAAACAATAGGGATCTTTTCCTTGTAGAACTTGATTTTTCCTAAAAACTTCAAGTCGATCGGATTATTCGTTCTTGAGACGGACAGACGGACATTTGAAAAAAAAGTTGCTTATTTTTTCATGCAAAAATTTATATCCAAGAATTTTTTGTCGAGGAAGATTTTTGAAAATACGAAACCGTATAACATTATTCTAGCGCAGGCGCTGTGAATAATGTAATAACAAACCCCAAGCAACAAAATAGGTAAAAAAGTAGACAAAAAGTTTAATTATCAATTGTAATTAGATTTTTGTCTACTTTTTTACCTATTTTGTTGCTTGGGACATTATTAATCAACGATTTTTTTTCTGAGAAAGTACTCTTGCTCATTAGAGAATTTTTATGGTTAAAACTATACATGTAGTTCCTTTGACACAAATATTGTTCAATTAATAAATTAATAAAGACAAAATATTTATACCATATTATGGTAATTAAATTAACAGGTATTTTTTATTTAGCTTTACCTACATGCTATCCTAATAATAGATCAATTGGGTTACGCCGCGGCGTAATAGTAAAGTTCGTATCCTTAAAGCTCACGCGCTAATGGAAAATTCAAGGACAGTGCCTCGGTCAAGAATCTTTTGATGAACGCATATTTGTTTGTAAGGAAAACAAAGTTTTGTTTATCCAAACCAAGCCGTTCCGGAGATATCCATTAAAATAATTTCAAAAAATTAAAAAAAATAATATTGAAATAAAACTATATAAAAAACAAGTTTTTTAACTTAAAACCCTTCTATTGATTACGTATTATGTATAACTAAAAAGTAGAAAACAAGATATACCAATTTACAAAAACGAATTTTTTAAAAGAAAGGTTTTGGAATTTGTGATTTCTTTATTTTTGCCAACATTTCCAAAACCCTTCTTTTAAAAAATTCGTTTTTGTAAATTGGGTTTTAAGTTTAAAAACTTGTTTTTTATATATTTTATTAGTTTTTCCCTACTTATTAGTAACTATGGTTGCATTTTAATTGTTGAAGCGTGCATTGTTTGTGACTTTCAAGTTTAGAATCTTTTTAGGTTATTATATTTTGACAAAACCGACAGAGGCTATCAAATATTCTATTTTTATAGGGTCAATCCATCCGGCGGTGTTTTTTTGACATTAATAAATATTTATGTCACATTAATCACCACTCAAAAAGTCCAAACCTACAGAATATGTACCTGCAATAATTAAATTTGCTTCCATAGCTACAAATTCAAGTAGTTTAATATCAGCAACAGTATTGGTCTAGGGTCACTTCATCTGTACTTGGTCCGTTTTTGGTTTTCGTTTTTTTCTTCCAAAAACCGAAAACTAACGAAAGAGAATGAAAGAATAAAGTAAAACTAAGATAAAGTGACTCTATATTGGTCCACTTAAAGCGTTCTTATTTTTTAATTGAACGAAGATGGATTTTTTTTTACATTTTTTTCATATTTTACAGAGGGTTTTTAATATACTCTCAAATTTCTGTACCCGAGTTCTGGAACAGGCTATATATTTTTCAAATTTTAATTTTGTCATTTTTGATTGACGTTGAAATTCTGTCATATATTTTTTTTAATTTTTTAATGTAAATTTAATTTATTGATATTTTTACCATTTCCACTAGTTTTTATATATTTAATTATTATATTGTTTTAATAAATTTGCCCTGAAGAAGCCCCAACAATAAGGGGCGAAACGTTGGCTTTGAGTTTTTTCACTGTGTTCTTAAAAGCAAGATTAAAATCAATATATAATTAGTTCAAAAAAATATGCAAAAATTTTCGCCTGCGGCGGCATTTTAATTCTTTTCCGGATTTGGAAAAAAATCCTGGATAGAATCACTACGAAATGCAAAAAGTGTTTAAAAAGTTTTTAAATGCAGGCCAGTGTAATTTATATCTGCATGCTGAAATGTTTTTTTTTATTTTTTAGAGTAGGTAGTGTGTGGCCTGGAAGATTTTCCACCCTAATATCGTTCACTTTTCCTTGTTGGAGAGAAAGTGTAGAAGGAAGGAAGGCGTGGTGTTTGAACTATTGCTCTCCTCATTCCCGAATTTTAGACCCGTCTGGCATTCCTGAACTAGACTGTTTTGGAGTGAGGAACCTTAATATCGACCTTTTGTATGTTATATATGTATTATATATGTTTTTTGAACAAAAGTCAAAAGTAGACGCATTGATCAAAAGTTTTAAACAGAATGTACTAAAAAAGAATCTCGTTGCGATCAAGTAAAGCAAAGTAAGAAACGGGCATTTAACTGAAATTTCATCATATTTCATAACGCTTTTATGTGTATCTGAATATAAACAAAAATAGTCAGTTTGTCTTTAATGTAAATATTTTTAAAACGGAATGGGATGAATTCCTTTCTGTAAACAGATTCGGAGTCTACGGACAAAATTATTTTATCATCAGCCCAATTGACTGATTTTAAAAGAAAACAAAGATAAAACGATCAGATCAAGGCTGACGTGGTTGTAGAGGGGAGATGGCTGTGCGCTGTGTTTTATTAAAAAAAAATCACGTCAGCCTTGATCTTTGTTCTCTGTGTATTGTATGATCTGAAACGTACGGTATAGTAAAATCCCGGAATCGATACAAGCTATATTACAATAACAATATAGATAAAATCCGAATTCCGATACGGATGAGTCTTTCTTTTTTTAGAGTGTAGTTTGTAGGACCTTTTCCGAAGAACTTTTACCATTAAGCTGCAAAGTGGGTACGGAGGTGGGTATGCTTTAATTTTACTGTTGATGATTTTGTGATTTTTGAAGCTCCCTCTAATAAAATTCACTATTAGCTTTGTGGCGATAGGTAAACAAAATTTTTACTCAAGCATATGGTAAGGTAATTAGTGTAACCACAGACTTCACACACTAGACCGGCCATGCACATATTCAAAATTACTTACACATGCGACTCTTCCTCTCTTTCATATTTTCGTTTATCTCTCTTTAGTAATATCCCCAGTTATGTTTGCTATACTGAAGTTTTCTAGTTCAATGGATAACTAGGTGAGAGAACCTCATGCTTAAATCGCCGTCCCTCTTTATGTTCCGGATTGAACTATAGGAAAAGTCAAAATTGTAAGAAGAAGAAGAAGAAGAAGAAGGAGAAGGAGGAGGAGGAGGAGGAGGAGGAGGAGGAGGAGGAGGAGGAGGAGGAGGAGGAGGAGGAGAAGAAGAAGAAGAAGAATAATAAGAAGAAGAATAAGAAGAAGAAGAAGAAGAAGAAGAAGAAGAAGAAGAAGAAGAAGAAGAAGAAGAAGAAGAAGAAGAAGAAGTCGTAAAATAAGGTAAACTAATTAATTATTATTATTAATTATTACCAAATAAAACTATACTTACACAATTAACAAAATACTCTTGCACAAGTGTGTAAATATCACAAGAATGGCAGCAAAAAAAAAATAAATACAGAATAACCAATGTAAATTTTTTTCCTCAGGTAATACCAACATGGATATGTCTAAAGGGAGAAACGCGAAAAATCGAGAGAGAGAGAGAGGAAGAGTCGCATGAGTTAGCCAAATTTTATGTGACCTTGAAATGGAATATCTGGTCTACTGTATGAGATCTGTGATCTCAGTTATTCAATTTTTTTAAATTAAAAAATACAATTTCAAAGTAAAGTTATTCTATCTAGCAGCTAGATATATTGACTCTATAACATAAAAGCTAATTTTATTTAGGGGCGTCAGGGGGGTATGTGAGTGGGATAACCCCTCTGTTGGGCTAGTTGGAAAATCGTCCCTCCTGGTAGTTGAGAAAATGTTGGCCCAGTTGGAAATTTCGAGTTAAGGTAATGACTTTTTTTTTTGTTTTTTAGTCGTCACTTTTTATTTGCGGGACACAGTTGGTTAGGTGAGTTGGGAAATTTTATGCAATCAAACCAAAACATTTTTTCTTTCCTTTTTGATATATATTTTCTAAAAACTCTATTTTTTTTTATTTTGCTCGGATTTTACTTGTTTCGCTAATGATAAAAGCAATGAATAAAAAAACATAAAAACCGTAGACAGGATGAACAAAGAAAGCAAAAATGGTTACTTTGGTTACTCTAAAATGTAGCTTTATTGTATTGATCAATTAGTTATAATTAAGATGCACTGCCTTCAATAATAAGTTAATTACATTAACGAAATTTCATCAAAGAAATACATTTAAAATTATTATAAATATTAAGTATTAATATGATAAAACTTTTTTTGTAGAATTAAAATATTTATCATTAAAATTAATGTTTTTTTAACCGACTTTCAAAAAAGGAGGAAGTTATCAATTCGACGTGTGACTTTGTTTTTTTTTAATGTTTGATCACGCATAACTAGCCAGGTAAGCCGGATAGTTAAGATAAATCTAATAATTTTAATGCAATTTTACTTAAAAATGGCCTAATTTGGTTCTATTATCAACTAAATTTTCAGAGAAATATCGGATAACTCGGATAAGCCGGATAACTTGACCCCTTAGTCACACAAATATTACGGCAGGCTAAAAATCTTTTAAATGCCGCTAAACTTGATTTTGTGAACCTGTAATATTAACACCAAGAGAAAATCATAAAAATTTGTGATTATACCATAAGGCGTTGTTTGATTATTATTTAACGCTTAAAGTTTAAAAGATTTTCTTTAGTATTTCGTTTAAATATATTAATATTACTAAATTAATCTTTTAGAAATTTATCTTAGTGCTTTGTGACGTCAGCAGCTTGCCGAGATGGAAGGGCACCTATAATTTGGCTTACACATCTACAAGTTCTGTGTCTCTAAAAAGTAAAAAATAAAAACTTTTAATAAAAAAATATGAACCGACTTCTATGTCTCTAAAAAGTAAAAAATAAAAAATAAGTCGGTGCCAATTTTACAGCAAACAATTTAACAACAAAAATAATTTTCAGTATTTAATTTAGGGAATGGTGAAATTGGCACGGACTTATTTTTTACTTTTTAGAGACATAGAAGTCGGTTAATATTTTTTTGTTAAAAGTTTTTTTATTGATATTATGTAGATAGACTTTTAGTTCAGCCTATTTAACCAATTAATTCAATCGAGGTAATATTTTGATGGACTGATTTTATTTGAACACCCTGTATATATTCTTACATGTAGTTTGTAATGTTAATTAAAAATTAATTATATACCATAATTTCTGTTTATAGGTCTTGCAAGGGCTTTTAACAACTCTTTAAACTACATCAAGAAACAAACTCTTATTTTTAACGAACCCCTTAATCTCCGCATAAAAACTCCCTTAGACTAAAATCTGCCTTATACAAAAAGGATCAGATTTATGATTCATCAATAAAAAAAGCTTAAATTCAAAACAAGTGATATCTAAATTTATTTATCAGATCTATAGATCTGATCTGATAGATCTACTACTATTATTATTTATTAGTAGATTAGTAGACTAGGTGTTGAAAGTACCTACCTTGTAGTCATAAGTATATGAGGTTAACAATAAAAAAAATTGTATTTAATACATATCGTCGCATTATCTTCTCAACGTCGTATCTCCAAATTCACAGGTTTTCAGGGGACACAAAAAACCGGTCAACTTTTATTTTATTTTTTTATTTAAGAAAAAATATAATTCTAAAATTATAACCCCCTGTATTTTTTTAAATATAAATCCCTCCCTTGTCATGCCTTAAACGAAAGGTATTTTAAGTACCTTTCTGCTAGTATCAACTCCCCATGGGCCCAACCCTTATAGAAATTATGAAAAATACAATAGGGTGGTTAGCCCAGTCGAACGGTAGTTTGACCTTGCGGTGATATGCACACTCTCTGTTTTTTTTTGTAATTAAAAGGGGTTCGTTTGAAAAGCTTAAATCCAAATTTGCACCCTGTGCGTTTTTTTTGCACAGTTTTGTGCAAAAACGCATTTGTTTTGTTTTTGGTAACTCGGATTTGGCTCGTCGCTCAACAAAAAATGAGCAAGATGTTTTTTCTTTATTAAATTCTCCACAATTTATATAAATAACTTTTTTTGTTTAAATAATCAGAAAAAAAGTTACAAAGTGTTAAATTTAATGAAGTAGGCATCATATTCATAAAATGATGAGTACTAATCATTTTTTTACTATAGTATTGCAGTTGTTTTCGAAAAACCGAAAAATGTTTTGCAAATTTTCAACTTTTTCAAATTTTAACGCTCTGTAACTTTTTTGACTGAACCAGGTGGGTGACAGAGGGTAAAAATTTTAAAATTCAAACTTTTTTTAAATACTACTAAATCAAAAAATAAAATTGACTTGTCCGATAAATTTCCATAAAATTTTTTGATTTTAAACTGATTTAGGATTGTCATCTTAAATGGACACCGCTGAAGAGAAACTTCGGAACCCTCTTTGTACGAACGAAGTCGTACTTGTCAAATTATTTTTTTTAATCATGGATTTTTCTTTATTTTTAACCATTAGTAATTCTATGATGTTCTTTTGCATAACGGCTTCCAATTATGCAGATAATTACTTCGTATCAAATAAAAAATACACAATTCTTTTACTAGGATTTTCCATTGAAAAGGGCTTTTGTCTCCCCTTTTCATCATGAAAAAAATTATTTAGAGTAAATAAGAGTGTTTAGTACCAAGTAAGAGCTTTTTTTTTCAAGTTTTCTTTTCTCATGCACTTCACTGATGTTGTTAAATCAAGCATCCTATGAATTACCTATGTTTAAAGGATAATTGTGTACACTAAGAAAAAGAATCAAAGAATAAAGTAAGTCCAGATCAAGTGACTATTAAAAAAAAAATTATTACATTTTTTGACAGATTTTTTTCATTGTCAACTTTTAAGTCCCAACTTGGGACTCGAGTCCCACGACTGGTTTGATGTAGATGTGCATCTCCACCGAGAGAAAAAGAACACACTACAGAAAAAAAAAATGGCATTGAAGCAATTTTTTTAAGCCAAATCGTAGATTTGTAGTCAGATTTTTAGAGCCACGTCAGGATTTTTTTTAAATATGCAGTGCATATTATGCACTTAAAGTTGTCAATTTACTCTAAAGTTATGATTCTCATTTTTGGGGTAATTTGATACAGAAAATTCCAAAATTAAAAAGAAAAAACAGGTTTTGAAGACATTTTTAGGTAGTTATTTAACATATTTGTACAATAATTTGGCTATGTTAAAACTTGTTATAAAAAAGTTACAGGTCAGTAAGTAAGCTAGTTCAAAATATTTTGGTGTTAAATGAGGCGAAGAGGGGAAAAATCAAAATTTTCTAATATATATCATCATCTTATCCCTTCATTAGATCATATATACATAGATATGGCATTAATGTTGATTTGTTTTATGTAGAACATATACAAAGCCAATTGTAAACAAACCACTATAGCGGTGAGAATGGTCATTTTATTTCTCATCAAATAAATAATAGTTATTATTTACCAAGGTAGAGAATACACTTTTTATAGCCGAGCGTATTATACAGGGTGATCAATAACTGGCATGCCAAAATTTAAGAGGTGACTACATTAAAAAATATCAAAAAAGTTCCTATAAAGGTTGGTTCGGAAATGAGCCCTAAGGGAGCTACGGCTCTTTAAAATAGCAATAAAAATAAAGTTTTTAATTAATAACTCTTGTACCCTTTAAGCTAGAGCGACGAGCTTTTGCATGTATACTAGTATTAATAAGGGCAATAAGTTTATTTTAATTTATTTTTTTTTGAATTTATCCAGGGGCGTGCCTAGACGGACAAAATATGTGAGGCTTTTTTGCCCCAAACTTTTTTATGTATAGTTTTTTTGGATTTTTTGTAAAAAATATAGATTTCTTGAGTAAAAATACATAAAAAATGTCATATAGTGTAACACTGTAGGAGCAACCGTTTCAAAAAAAATGTAATTAAGAGGAAGTAACATATTGTGCCACCAAAAACGTTACTTTTTAAAAGGCCATTACTCCTTTAATATTAAATTTAGGTGTTTTAGTGAAAAATACTTTTTTGCCCAGTTTTAAATGAAGAATCAGCCTGCAGCATTAAAATTTTATTGATGCTCTTATTTGTTCCCCATTCAATCACCTCTTAAATTTTGGCATGGCAGTCACTGATCACCCTGTATACTTGATTTGTAGCGTTTTTATATTTTTAAAATATATGAAAACTAAGTACTTATTATATTATAATATAATAAGTAGGGGTGACCGGGGCTAGTTGTCGCAGGGGTAAGTTGTCGAAGTGCTTATATCTTAAAAAGTAAAATATTTTTCTGCGCCAAACCAAGATTAACCGCTGCGTTACAACAGTGCCATTTATCATTTGTTAACTTAAATGCAATAAATTAAAAGAACATCCAGATAAACCAAAAAATGTAAAAATTAAAGAGCCCAGTAATTTTTTTGTGTTAAATATTTTTTCTTATTGTTACTGATTAAAAGCATTAAGATAAGAGAATTTTATGTATAATAATAGTTTAAGGTGTATATTATTTGTTGATATTGTCATTTAGGAGTGTTTATTCGTTAATTAGAAAGTACTTGATACACAACGTAAAATTGACCACTGGGGCTAGTTGTCGCATTTGGTTTGGGGCTAGTTGTCGCATGATCTGGAGATATGTTCATGGTATAACATTTCCTTTTTGGCATTTTTTTATTCAAAACTGTCTAAAAAAGTGAAACTTTGTCGAATAGCAAATAAATTCGTTTATTAAATTATATTAAATTAAAAAAAAAATCAAAAAAATATTATTTAATTATAAAGTTGGAAATTTTGACACAAAAGTAAAAAGTTAGATAACAATCAGCTTTTGGGGAGGCACATGTCTTATTAGTTATTTATAATTTTTATAAATGCCTTTATATTTCTTCAAAAAAATATACTCGAAGTGCCGCAACAACGTGCCCCGTGATGGGGCACGTTCTCGCAATTTTCAAGACTTCACAAAAAAAAACATAACTCTAATACCCTATAAAATTTTTTATGTTTTTTCTTTAAATAATGTTACTGAAACATGCAGCTAAAATTACCATTCCGTCAATTAAAAAAAAATACAAAAATAAAGGAAAAAACTGACTTTGAATAAAAAGTGCGACAATTAGCCCCGGTCACCCCTACTTAAGTAAATAAGTGAATAATTATTTACAGCGCCAGCGCTAGAATAATATACGCTAGTTTCGAATTTTCAAAAAAATCAAAAATCGTCCTAGACAAAAAAATCTTGGATATAAATTATTTTATTTTTTTGAAATGTGCGTCTGTCTGTCTGTCACGTTTTTGTGTGCACGATAACTCAAGAACATATAATCCGATCGACTTGAATTTCAGGAAAAATCAAGTTCTACGAGTGGAAGATCCCTATTGTTTTTGAAAGTAATCCCCCTAAAAACAAAAAGTTATGGGGGGTTAAACTTTTAAAAAAATTGAAAAAAGCTGAAAAAACATCCGATTAAGGTAAGTTTTTCAGGAAAAATTACTTTTATTATATTGATCAATTCTACCAATTTTGAAAGTAATCCCCCCAAAAACAAAAATTAACTTTATGGGGGTTTGGAACGAAAAAAAAATAAAAAAACTATAATTTTCAATTTTGTTTTTTTTTTTGTTTTTCGCATAAAGAAAATAAAAAAAATTAAAAATTATAATTTTTTGATCAAAATTTTTTCGTTTTTCCCAAAAAAAATTTTTTGTTTTTAAATATTTTTTTTTTAATTTTTTTTAACTATTTGGGAAAATGTATTATAACATTTACTATATAATGGAATGCGTAGCATTACATACAGGGTGTCTCAGAACTGGCGCACCTTCTATTTATTTATTTATTTACACAACATATTTTACAACCGATTTTCAAATTTGTTACCATAATTAAATTATATACTAATTTTATTTCAATATTTTCTTACGGTGAGCCATTATGTGTGCGAAAATTTTTTTCAAGATTTTTTTTTCTGCATATTTATATAAGCATATCACATAAGCTATGTATAGCTTGTGCGTGATATACACAGATTTTATACTTTTTTATCGTTTTTTTTTTGTAGGGCTCGAAATAAGCAATCATGTTTAAAATGTGAGATCTATTTTAAGAAATGTAAAGTTAATTTTAAGAATGGTTTTTATCGTTTCAGAGTTATCGGAAATCCAAATCTTATTTTTTTTTATAAATGACTTGTAGGTGTATTTGTAATTTTTTAATTCGATGGGTAATAAATTATAGATTTTTTTTTATGTAAAACAAATAATTTTTAAAACCAATAGTTTTTTTAGCTATATTTAAATGGGCGTTTAGATTTTTCTTTTGACGAGTGTCGTGCGGATGATTTATTCAATTTATGCAGCTTTTATTTTTTAAGTAATGTTTCATTAAAGATAGTACGTACAGTTCTTTTAAGTTCATAACATTAAATTCTATAAAAAGGTTTTCGGTAGAATATCGCGGAGGTTTTTTTTTTAAATAATTTTAATAATTTTTCTTTGAATGACGCTTGGGTTTTCAAGGTGACTACTTGACGTTGCACCCCATGCAATTAATCCGTACTCCAATATTGATACAACAAATGCGTAAGACACTGCCTTAATAAGTTTTAAGGATAGAATATGTTTTAAAATATTAAAGCAATGCATTAGTTTCCTTAATTTGTTGCAGACGTCAGAAATATGGTAGTTCCATCGCAGGTGGCAATCAATCGTTAGACCCAAATATTTTACTCTATCTGTTTTTTCTATTGTAGTGCAAGAACAATTTAACTGGTTATTGCAATTACTATGGATTTTAAGGCTGTTTAATTCAGGCAAATTTTGTGTATATGCCATGAATTTCCCTAGATGTAGACAGCCGTATCATCGGCGAATGATACTATTAACCCTTCTGATATTTGTAAAAATATACTATTGAAAAAAAAAGAATAAATAATAAAGGTCCAAGAACCGCCCCCTGGGGGTTCTGGTTTTAACAACTTTTTTGTAACTTAGGCTATTCCCTATTTTGACAATTTAAGTTCTGTTTGAAAAATAGCTTTTAATTAAATTGTATATTTTTCCTCGAAAACCGTAGCTTTCTAGTGTGCGCAAAAGTCGTTTATGGTTAATAGTATCAAAAGCCTTTGCTACATCGAAAAAAATTGCAATTGAGGGCTTAGAAATATCTAGATTTTTATATATTTTACTTATCAGTAGTAATTACATCCTGGGTTGAAAGCTCGCTGCAAAAACCAAATTGTTGGCTGTTTAATATGTTATACTTTTTAATGAAGGATTCTATTCTGGAATTTATAACTTTTTCAAAAATTTAATTGATAATTGAGGTTGAAGAGTAGGGCCTATAATTTTCCATTTTTTTTTACTTTCGCCAGCCTTAAATATTGGTGTTATGACAGCTATTTTTAAAATGTTTGGAAATTCTTCTTGTTCAAAACTTAAATTAATTAATTTAGTAAGCGGCTCAACTAAAAACACAGATGTTTCTTTTAAAGTTTCCGTAGTTATATCATCCAACCCAGGGGATTTGCCATTTTTAAGTGTACTTATAATATTTTTGATTTCTAGCTTTGTAACTGGCTCTAAAATCATGGAACTACCGCACCTCCTCTCGTCTAAAATAAACGCATGGTCCGCTTTATCCAAATTTTGTGCCAAATATTCTTCTATTTCTACAAAAAAAAGTATTAAAATTATCCGCTATTTGTTTGGGATCGTTAATTTCATTACCAGAATTTAATTTAATTTTTGAAAATTTTGTTGATTTTAATTTTTGTTTGTTAATAGATTCTTTAGTTACTTCCCAAATTTTTGACGGATCATTTAAATTATTGGTAATTTTTTTACTATAGTATTTGTATTTTGCGTTTTTTACCAAAGAATTAGTTTGTTTTTATACCTTTTGTATGAATTTAATAGGTCAATGTCGTTTGGATTTTTTTTGTACGTCCTTATGCATATTGTTCTTTATGTTAATTGAAGTTACTAAAGCTTCCGTTATTCATGTTTTTCGTTTGCGGTTTTTTATATGTATGGTTTTTGTGGATTTTTTAATGTTTTCTTGTAGGGTTAACACAAACTTTTCAAGTGCTTCGTTAATATTAAGACTAGAAATAGTTTCATCACAGTTTACATTTAAAAGATTTTGTTTTAATTTAGTGTAATTTATTTTGTTTACAGTGTTTGAATCCAATACCACCGGCTTTAAAAAAATTTTTAGTGAAAAGGTTTGCAAATAATGATCGCTTATTTTTTGCTGTAATGTAGTAGCTAAAATATTTTCAAAAGATAAATTAGTTTTAAAATAAATATGGTCAATACAAGTTCTTGTATTTTGATTTATGCCTCGTATCAGTATTAATTAATGAAACAAAACCTTTCACAGCTAATAAATTACGATACTGTTCTGTAACATTGTCAGAATTATAAATATTAATATTTTGTCTCCTACAATTAACTCGTTACTATTATGACAAATATTGTTTATATAGCTATCAAGATAATCGGTAATTTTTTTTGTAACTGAATTTGGGGACCTATAAATCTCGGTAATAGATAAATTTTGATTTACTGTTATAAGAAATAAATAAATAAATAAATAAATAAATAAATAAATAAGTTCACATCTAATAAACGTAAAATTTTCAAACTTATGAGTAGTTATTTTATGATTTATTTCGCTTTTAATATATATTATTACACCATCGTTTTTATTTATTTTACTATTATTATAATAGGTTTCATACCCTGCAATATTAAACTGAGAAAAATTTTCGACACACCAGATCTCACTTAAAACAATAACGTCAAAAATATAGTCAAATTGGTCTCAAAATTAGCATTTAGACTTCTAATATTAGTGTGAAGTAAATTAAATTTATTACTGCCAAACTCTTTTATAATTTTTTAACATTCCTGAATGTTTTCAGTTGTGTGTTTTTATAAATATTTAGATCATTATTATTTATAAAAGAAATCATAAAAAAATATTAATTAAAAAAATAAAGCGAAATATATACTATATTAAGATGGCGGACGATGGTGGCAGACAGTCCGAATCGTCTGAGTTAAATCCTAGTTTAAATAGTGAAAGTTATTTTAAATGTTGTCAAAAAGTGTCCAAATCGTGTATTTGTGTTAGATGTCATGAAATTTTTCATCCTAGCTGTGCTAAAAGGTTACCAAATATCAAATACCTACAAGGTAACAAAATCATATGCTGTCAAAACGAAAATGACATTGAGATCAATCACCCTAACCAAATTGATTCAAATTATTTATTAGAGAGCCTGAAGCTTGAAAATGATTATTTAAAAAGGTTGTTCAAAGAATCTGACGAAAAAAATCATGCTTTAAAATTAAGTAATAATCTATTACTAGAAAAAATTAAAATTCTGGAATTAAAGGTCGAATCCAAGGTCACTTCACTAAGATCTAAAAGTGAAAGTTCATGTTTTGTAAAAGACAATGCTGCTAGTAGTTCCAATGCACCAAAGTCGAGAAATAATTTGGCAACACTGCCGATACCAAATATTACGGCGAAGATGTCACCGGCTGTCACAAATAAACAACAAAGTGAAATTATCACTAAAGATCAAGTAAACTTGGCAGTGGCACAAGCGGTCACTAATTCCCTGGAGAACTTTATTGATAAGGAAGGTTTTCAAAAAGTTTTATCAAAGAAAGAGAAAAATAAGGTTAAGAAACAATCGATTATTGGTGAGAGAAAAATTGATGTTTGTTCTAAAGATGATTTTTTGTTCAAGGCTGCTGAAAAAACTAAATGGTTGTATGTCAGTCCCATACAACCCGGTGTTACGGTTGAAAAAATGACTACGTTTATAGAAAAAACTTTTAAAGTGGAAAACGTAAAATGTTTCAAGATTGCGGACAAAAAAAGCTACTGCTCATTCAAACTAGGTGTAAAATCATCTGAATCTCATATATTGTTTAATAGTGCTGGATGGCCTGAGGATGTTACTGTGAGAGAGTTTGTAAACTTTAGAAAAACTCCTAAAGTTAAAAATCCACTGGATCCCAATAATCCCTCAAAGCCGCAGAATAATGAAGCTCATTTTTTAGGGGAGAAAAACCAGCAATAAAGTGTTACTATCAAAATGTAAATGGCTTACGAACAAAAATTAAAGACTTTTCTGAAAATGTCATAAGTTCAAATTATGATGTCATTTTAATTACAGAATCTAATTTATGTGAAGATATCACAAACATGGAATTAGGTCTGGTAGGCTATAATATCTTTAGAAATGATAGAACCTCTAACACCAGTTGTAAAGAAAGTGGAGGTGGTTGTATAATTTTAGTAAAGTCCCATTTAGAGGCTTCTTTATTACCCTTGACTTGCAACTCAATCGAGCAGGCTTATGTTAGCATTGTGAATGGAAATCAATTATATATCTTTGGAGTGGTTTATATTCCTCCAAAATCAGTTATTGAAAAATACCAGATGCATGTAGAGGTAGTTATTGACATTAGTGATAAATACCCCTATGCAGAATTTATTATAGCCGGAGATTATAATCTACCAGATGCTGAATGGTCCAATGACAGTTTTGGTGTTAGTGTTCTTAATTCATGTGCAAAGACAAATTTAATCTGTGATAACTTTGGATTTATGAATCTTTTTCAATGTAATTATATTTGTAATGTTAATAATGTGATGTTAGATTTAATTTTTTCAACTTTATGTGCGTTGAAACCCTCTTTAGCAACTGATTATCTAG
Organism: Brachypterus glaber; assembly: GCA_958510825.1. Lineage (NCBI taxonomy): Eukaryota > Metazoa > Arthropoda > Insecta > Coleoptera > Kateretidae > Brachypterus > Brachypterus glaber. Next base: position 36,696,184 of record OY294044.1, read on the forward strand.
TCAAATGTGATCGTCACCACCCAGCCTTATCATTTGAGGTCAAATTAGAGTCATTACCTAGAGTAGTTAATTTTCAATATTTTGATTACAATTTTAAAAAGGCTGATTATTTTAGTTTTAATAATTCGTTGGCCTCAATTGATTGGGAAAATTTGTTTTTAGCTAATGATGTCAATTTAAATGTTTTCATATTTTATGATATTTTAAATTTTTTAGTCGATATTTACGTCCCTAAAAGGCTTATAAAGAAGTCTACATTTCCAAATTGGTATTCAGGCGAATTGAAAGAAGTAATTAAAAATAAGAAACTCGCACATAAACAGTATAAGATCTCCAATTCACAGGAGGATTATATAATATTTAGGCAATTGAGAGACAGGTGTAAAATACTGCAGGATACTTGTTATTCAAATTACATTACTTCACTGGAAACAGATTTTCAAAATGATCCCAAAAACTTCTGGAAATTTATTAATAGTAAAAAAGGTAATGATGGGATTCCATCCTCTATGAGTTATAGTAATATTAAAACTAATGACCTTAATCAAATCGTTAATTTTTTTGCAGACAACTTTTCTAAAGTATTCTCCAAAGATAATATTATTCCTTCAAAATTAAGTGTTGAAACTAATATAACTTTCACTAGATGTACTTTAACGGAAAATGAAGTTTTTGAGGGGTTATCTGCCCTAAAAAAAAACTTCAGTTATGGCCCGGATGGAATACCAGCCTACTTTCTAAAACAATGTAGATGTTCAATAACAAAACCTTTATTGACATTATTTAATCAGTCATTATCAAAAGGTAAATTTCCATTAGCTTGGAAAAAGTCATATGTTACTCCTGTTTACAAGAGTGGTGATCGTTCTGAAATAAAAAACTACAGACCAATTTCAAAAATTTCCCAAATTCCTAAATTATTTGAATCACTAGTTAGTAAACACTTTAACTTTCATCTTCAGTCAATTTTATCCAACAACCAGCATGGCTTTCGTAAAGGCAAGTCTACAACCACTAATTTATTACATTTTGTGAGTTCTGTGCTGGACGCCCTGGAAAAAGGCTTTCAGATAGATACTATTTACACTGATTTTTTTAAGGCGTTCGACACAGTTCCACATAATGTACTATTTAATAAAATGGCTTCACTGGGTGTTTGTGGAGATATGTATAACTGGTTTGTTGACTTTATATCAGGTAGGCAGTTGGTCGTGACACTGTGTGGTGCCCTCTCTAGCCCTATAGATGTCACATCTGGTGTTTTGCAAGGTGGTCATTTATCCACCACTATTTTTGATTGTTTTATTGATGATATTGGTGAAGCTATTAGTCCTTGTGACTATGTTATTTTTGCTGATGATTTAAAGTTTTTTAAAATAATACATGATGAGTCTGACTGTGTAGGGCTGCAGAGGACATTGGACAGGGTTCACGACTGGTGCCTAATCAACGGTATGAAATTAAATGTAGGAAAATGTAAGTTCATGCAGTTTTATAGAATTCATAGGCCCACAATATTTGCCTATAATATTGATAATATTGATTTGGAAGGTGTTACCACTATGAGAGATCTGGGAGTGGTATATGACAATAAAATGTGCTTTAACAATCATATTGTAAGTCAAGTAAACAAAGCCTTAAAAATGTTGGGTTTTCTTAAAAGAAACCTTAAAGATTTTCATAACATTAATTGTATTAAAATATTATATTATTCATTAGTAAGATCTCATTTGGAATTTAACTGTATTATTTGGTGTCCAATTTATAAATACCAAATAGATTTAATAGAAAATGTACAAAATAGATTTTTAAAATTTCTATCTTATAAATCGCACGTTTCATTGTCAGAGTCCACTACAAATTCTCGGAGAGTATTTTTTAATGTTCAGCCCTTAGTAGACAGGAGAAGAAATCTGGAAATGTTATTTCTTTATAAGCTATTGCATGGAACCGTGGATTGCCCTGAAATTCTTTCAATGGTAAATATTACAGTCCCATCATCTAGCAGAAATTCTAGAGTGTTTTATACAAATGTTCATAGAACAAATTATGCAAATAACATACCCATTGATAGGATTTGCAGAACAGCGAATTCATTAAATTTTAATTTTTTTATACCATTTAATACCTTTAAAAGGGACCTGATTAGCCTTAGTTAAAATTTTATTTATTTAGTTTATTTTAGTAAACTTCTATTTATTTATATACCTATGTACAAATATTTTGATTATTTATTGTATTATCAAACTGGATTTTCCGTAAATAAATGAATTGAATTGAATTGAATTTTAGAAGGCTCATGCTCCATGTATTTTTACCCAAATTTTAACACCATTTAAAAGAACAAAAAAGTTTATAACTTACAGGTTTTTGTTTATAAATAATTAAGTAGGTCCTGTTCAAAGTACTTTTTTGTTGTTTATACACACATATACAAAACCATGTTGAATTACCAAAATTTTCTTTGCACGGTTTAAACAGACGTAAATTTTCCATAGTTAACATTTCGGTTATCATAGTTTTTTTACCTTTTAATTACTTTTTATTATAAAATATTATGTCCCGTTGCCACACGCTACATAACTGAACAGCAAGCTGGCGTATTTGTATGTTGTCCTGTTTTTTTGCCTATGCGATAGTAGGTACTTATATCTTCTTTTTTTATGTCCAAATTTATATCGTTTTTATCATATTTTTTACCTTTTCGTAGTTACAGGTGTTGTCTTCTTTTATACCATGAAATATTAGGTATTTTACGTTTTCATTCATTTCGGCGGAATTTATTTTTGTTTGCGTAAACTCGGCCTGCATTTTTAATTGGTTAATTTCTTCCTTTACTTTATTTGCAAAAGAATCAATCTTGCTTTCCATTGTTTTAAATTTTATTATAAGTAAATTGCTTTTATCCTCTGATGTTTCCTCATTCAACAGGTCGGCTTTGAAGTTTTGAAGGTCTTTTTGCATATCAGCCGCCATTTTCTCGATCCTTTTACTCAGTGTTTCTATTGTAAGTTTTGGCATTTTCACACTTAGTTTAGTAATTTTTGTTAAAAATTAGAACATTGGTGTTTATATTTAACGTAAAACACAATTTTTGATTTTTTACACTTTAGAATTTCTTAGAATTTTAGTTTATTTTGGAGCAAGCAAGAATAAAGAACCTAGCTTATTAGCGCCATCTACTTAATATTCCTGATTCTCAATAAAAAAATATGAAAAAAAGTTCCTATAAAGATATGTCCAAAAACCACTCGTAAAGGAGCTACTCCCCTTCATAAGGGGTTCTAAAAATTAGATATTTATTTAATAACTTAGTGACCCTTTGTGATAAAGCAACAGTGTTTTAAAAGTTATCTTTCCTTATTAACGCCTATTAGCCAATTGTATTTGCATGTAGTTACTGCAACCAAATTTTGCTGATTTACTTTTTTGTGCGTTTATTACTAGAATAGAATAGTAAAAATACATAAAAATGGTACTCTTGTTGTAATGGCGTAGGATTAACCGTTTTCGAGAAAAATACAATTAAACGAAAAATTATAGGTTTTAAGGACCAAAAATTAAACACTAAAATATTTAAAACCAAGATTTTAGTGGGTGTAAATTAAAAACCAAGAAAAAAGAGTGTCTATACATGTAGTTCCAAAAATCGATTCTAAGGGAATTAATGTCTCCAAAAATACAGTATTTTTACAGGGACCTACATGTATGGGACCTTTTTTTCTTAGCTTTTGATGTAGAATCTTCCTGCCTTATTAAAATTTTGGTTTTTAACATTTAAATGTTTATTTTTTTCTCGTAACGTGTAATTTTGCCTTCAATTATATTTTTCTCCAAAATCAATCCTACGGTATTAGAACAAGTATTTTTATGTGTTTTTATCTGGCAAATACTATTTTAATAATAAACCTACAAAAAAGTTAAACAGCAAAAAGTTTGGGGCAAAAATATGATAAGACCACCCATTTCGGACGTCCCTGGTTAAAGTAACTACATGCAAATACCATTGACTAATAGGCCTTAATATGGAAAGATCACAAGCAAAACCTTGTTGCTTTAACACAAAGGGTTCCTGAGTTCTTAAATAAAAATCTAATTTTTAGAACCCATTTTGAAGGGGCGTAGCTCCCTTACAAGTCCTTTTTGGACATGTTTATAGGAACTTTTTTTCATATTTTTTTATTTAGAATCACTCCGTTAAAGGAAGTGCGTCAGTTCTGAGACACCCTGTATCTTCACGGCTTGTTTAATAAATAATGCCTTATATTCTATTATAATTAATTAATTTCCAATGTTATTTTTTATCCAATGGCAAAATGTTGTTGAATTTTATCTAACAAAAACTGTTAAGCAATGTAATTTCTTTACAGTTCCAGGAAAATCCAGTGACAGTTAACTGTTATTAATTGTTTATAAAATTAACTTCTACTAGGAGAGAAATAGTTATTTATATTCAAAGGGACTAAACTGGTTGTTTTAGTCCCGCTGCATGAGTTTCCTGAGCGAGCGTAGCGAGCGAGGGAAACAGAAATGCAAGGGACTAAAACAGCCAAATTTAGTCCTGAGGTATATACACTATTTTTTGCAGGACCAAACATAATTTAGGTAGGTAGATAAAATTAAAAACCATGCGTCTAAAATCGGTTGTTTTATTTTCGTAATTTAATGAAGATGCCTGTAAATTGCGAAAAGTCAGTTTCACGGCTATCTCGATTTCAATTTTTTTTTAATATGGTTGACACAAACGTCAAAAAAATAGACAAAGATGATAAATTTTAAGTTATGTATAAATTGTTATAACAATGTTATTTTTAAAGGTTTTCTTTGTTAAAGTCAAATAAATTGGCTTGAATCGCTAATTTATTACAAAACATCGCCAAACCTAATTTTTGAACCAGCAAAGTACATAGTAAGTATAATATTTTAATATTATCAAGGTTGCCGTGATTTTTATTCCCCTGGGAGAAAAATAATTATTGCTTTAGCTGAAGATTTAATTTCTCGTATTAAATACATGATAAATAAAGGTACGTTTTAAAGCTAGTAGTGAAAAAGGTAATTTACTTCCTAATCTGTCAACAAGTTTCCTTATTGCTATTTTTTGTACAAGCGCAATCTGGTTAGTTTAAGTGCGATGCTTCGCGATGCTTTTTTTTCAAATAAGTATACAGGGCGATATAGTCAAAGAGTTAACATTTTTAAATAGTGATTCTATAATCGACTTTTGCGATGGAGGGTGATTGGGTGATATAGAAAAAAAGTAGGTAATTTTTTAATGGAGAAAAAAATGGTAAATATTTAATCGGGAACTTGGGGCGACGGTGGCTCAGTCGTGAACCCCTCGATCTAGTATTTGAGAGGCCGGGGTTCAATCCTCGGTTGTGGAACAACTTTTTCACAGAAATAAAATACTGTCGTTTGGCTTGTGCTGCCGAAGATCTAAGCACACAGTACAGAAAAAGGTTTGCAGTGGATAATGCCGCACTAGCACTCGGACCTGTGATACTACCCGGGGCACCGAAAGGGAGCAGCAAGGTAGCTGTCAGGTCTGTTGGCTGAGCTCACTTTAGGGACTTTCAAGCAACCAGGATCTGTACTAAGGCTGCAAGCGAAAATGTTCCTTAAGCAGTTTGGCGCCGGTCCAAGTGCACTGGCAGCCGATAAACTTAAGGATCAAAGCTGCTCACTTAGTCAAAAAAGCCGACAAAATGAGGTTCGGATTCCTCGCTAAACTGTAGGTCCCGGAGTACAACAACAAAAATCCTCGGTAGATTAGAAAAACTTGTAACACAGGGGTAGGCAAAAAGGACCAATGTGGTCTAGTTGCCAGGCTTGACCTCCCCACCATTACTACTACTACTACTACTAATCGGAAAGTTGCCAAAACTGTACTTTCAACAAATTGTCCTTTCTACGTTGTATTATTTTTTAGTCAAAACTTTTTAATCGTTCACATTTTTTTGGTGTAAATTTTTATGAATTTTCGTTGTAAGTAAAATTTACTTTTTATAGGTAAAATTTACTGATTTATATCAAAAACTAATAAACTATATTAAGTTAAACATCCTTAGAAAAATCCTCCCTGGAAGCTACAGCCCCTTAAATATGGCTGATTTAAAAGCCATTTCACATATAGTTTTCAAAAATTTTCAAAAATCGTCCTAGAATTTTTTTTTTAAATACCCTCTGTCCGTCTGATGTCACGTTTTTTGTGGGGACGATAACTTAATAAAGAATAATCCGATCGACTCGAAATTTTCAGGAAAAATTAAATTCTATTGTTTGTTAAAGTAATCCCCCCAAAAAAAAAAGTTATTATGGGGGGTTAAAACTTAAAAAAATCGAAAAGAACTGACAGAATATTCCGATTAACATAACTTTTTCAGGAAAAATTACTTTTATTATAAGGATAAATTTTACCAATTTTGAAAGTAATCCAGCCAAAAACAAACAAGTTTTGGTTGGTTACACTTTTAAAAAAATCGAAAAAGGCTGAAAGAAAATTCCGATTAACATAACTTTTCCAGGAAAAATTACTTTTATTATAAGGATAAGTTCTACCAATTTTAAAAGTAATCCCCCCAAAACAAACAAGTTACAACTTTTTTAAAAAATAAAAAACTATGATTTAAAAAAAATTATTTTCAAAGATTTTTTATTTTTCGCAAAATAAAAATAAAAAGAGTTTTTTTTTGAAAAAAAATAATAGTTTTTTCAAAAATATTTCGTTTTCAAAAAAGTTCTTAAAAAATGTATTTTTTTTTTTTTAAATTAATTTTGTGAACAGTATATAATGAAATACGTAGCATTACATATTTTCACGGCTTGTTTTTAGATAGACCAATCCCTAAAAAAGAAAAACCTATTACTGTATATTAACCTGTATATAAAAGACAAAATCACATTTACCAAGGTTTCTATGATGCAGTGATCCTGTTATATATAGATCGCACATAGACCTTTTTAAGGGTAAAATGCAGAAATTTTCACAAAAAGGTTGATTTAAAAGTGAACCAGTTAAAATGTCAAATTTTAATCTATATTACATAAATAGGACAACATAAACTATTTTTTGGCACATACTTGATGTTGTTAGCTTATAAACTGTAGGCGGGGGGAGCGGGGATATTTTTTTTAAATGAAAAGGAGGTCGTGTGATACACAATTTAAAATCTACGCACGGCTAAAAAAGTGTTAAAAATATAATTTTTTTTCAAAAAGGTAGCTTATGTTGTCTTATTTACCTGTTTTAAATTTAAAGTTTATAGCTGAACAGTTTAAAAGTTAGGAAGAGGGGTTACTATTGGACCGCACTGTATATTTTAGAAATGTAAAAAAGCAAAAAGGCATCTGTTACGTGCAATGTTGATGAATACAAATTATGGGTCTGTTAATTTTTTGAATAATTTTAATAGTTAAAATCCTTTTATTTTTTTAATTCAGAATCTGTTTATTTTCGGTTGTATATATGTATAAACAAATGGCCCTTAAAATAGAGTGGAACGTTTTTAAATCATTTATGATTTTCTGTCAATCGGGGTTGACGGGATGGAGAGGAAGGGTTGCGTCACTCTCGAGTTGGGAAAATCCATTCTTCAGTTGGAAAAATTATGGAATTGATGATCTTTCTTTTTGTTCATTAACTTTTTGTCGCCGTGTTGAGAAATGTCTTGGATAAAAAGTTGGGTGGCTCGCAGTCTTGGGTAAAAAGTTGGAAAAATCTCAATCTTTAGTTGGGAAATATTTATTTCTATCTCCTCCCAAATTAGCGGAATCACTGTGTACAATTTTGTTAATACATATCGGTACTTCTGATGAAAGTCGGGTAACTTTTCAAATGAATTTGAGTCACATGGTTTTTATTTTTAATTATGTTCATTCATTTTTAATGGAAAACGGGTTGGTCATAAAGTATTTAAAAGGAACAGACACTTATATGATTTTTTTTGCCACGCAGTGAAAAAGTTGTTTTTCCGTATTTTTGTTTCGCTCATATTTTCCAAAATATTAATCTGAGGGTATTATGTGCCAATATTTTTGGAATCAGCGCGTCGAGATCTATCGACATAAATTTTTGTCTTTTTTTCGACCAATGGACTGACGACAAAAAAAGTTAAATTAAAATTAATCAAAAACAATTACCAATAAATTACAACAGAATTACACACCAAGGGACTGATATATTGACCGTCGCCACCTCGTGTTCTCAACACAAGAACGTCTCTAGCACTAAATTCTAAATGGCAGACTCGCAACAAATAGTGTTGACTGCTAACTTTAAGTCGTTCGTTTATAGAGAGTTAACTATTAACTTTTGTCCACTGCAAAAAACCGCAAATTTTAAAATTTCACATGTGCCAAGGGACTGACGCCCACATTTGACTACGCGACTTTAACTTGAAAAAAAGTTTTAAAAATTATTTTAGAGTTTAAATTGATTCTTAACACTTTAGAGAGTATCCTTCAAAATAATTAAAAGTAAAACAACTGTATAAACCTAATAATTTTAAAAATTTTAGTATTTAATTGTTAATAATTGTAATGGTGACACGTCAAGGGATTGATATTTTAAGTAAATAAGGACGAATTTTAAAATAATCCTAATTTTATATATAACATTTACTATTAGGACGATAAAGTACTTCTATTTAGCTGTTAAATAATAGTGACTATTATATTTATTAAATACGTCTGATATAATTCTAAATATATGTGCATAACATGAAGTTAAGCGATTTTCATAAAAATACCCATATGTATGTCACTGAGGGCTGATGAGCTTTTTTTAATAATCATTTTGAACCCGAGGGGTTTTATTTGGGCAAAAACGCCTAATTTGAGCTATTTTATTTTACATTACATTTACATTTTTGTTTAACCTCGTACTATTCTACTTAATTAAGTCCAGGACTTGTGTGGGCTAGTAGTAGAGAGAACCACCGGCTTTAATTGACTAAAAAGTCCAAACGAACCAATTTATAGGGAGTGTCCGCTTCACTTAAGCCTTCGCCAAATTTAAATTATTAATTTACTGAAAAAGGCAAATCGGCGCCGGTGAGAATCGAACTCACGCTATTTTGGGTAGTAAACTTGTCAAGTACGACGCGGTAGTCCACTACACCAATCCTCCCATTTGGACTCTTTTTAAAATCGGCAATTTTTTTTTTAACTCGGTCCTTGGAACAGAGGGGTCGTACTGACGCGACGAGTTAAGGACACGAAAATGTTTGACAAAAGATGGAATTTATTTTTTCACTGAATAAAAATTACCTAAGGTTCGCATTCTTTCTGTTTTGGGTTTCATCATAAAAAAATATCATCCCGGCCTAACATTAAAATTCGAAAAAGCTTCCCGTCAAATCTTGTGCGAAGAACCCAATGACTTCTACTCGTCGTTCGTTGACTTTTCCCGGTGATCGTTCAAGTTCAAGGTTAACATTATGGCTATTTTAGCCTAACACAGAGGTCCGCAACAAGCGACCGTAGGCTGCATGCTACCCTTTGGTTCCTGCATGAGGCTCTATTAATTTTATTATATGAAGATTTGGAAAATGATGGCTATCTTTGATCAAACGATTTGATTCGGGTAAACAGATTAATAGTTAAATACGTACTTAATATTTTTTCTCTTACTGCAGCCATAAATCTGGTAAGGTCAACAACACAGCTGTTTATCAGAAACCAAACTAATATTTTAAGAATCTGGTAAGGACAACAATTTGTCTTGTTGTGCTTACCTACTAGTTGCTGCAACCAGAAAAATAGCTGTTCGGTATTTAACTATTGATCTGGTTGCCCAAACCATATAATTTTTTTAAGTAACCTATTTATTTCCTTAGAAAAATTAAGTTGCCTCAACCAAAAGACATAGTAAAATGGCATAACAATTTTTATTAATATGAAGATAACAAATATGTGCTTAAGGTGGAAAATCACAACTTTTTTTAGTCTAAAATTTATCCTGTCGACAAAAAAGTTAATGACTAGAATGACTAAAAAAACGTTCCACTATTGCTAAAAATGCAACTTTTATATTTTTAATCCATGAAATTTACAATTTTTTCCAATTTCAAGATCCACTACTGCTAAAATTACAACTTTTATTTTCCGAAAAAGTTGATTACTCCCCCCCTCCTCCCGTCCCTTGAGGCTTACCCCGTCCCCCCATAGCCGCGGCTCTGGACTTAGCTCTAGTTTGTCTAGTTTGTGCCCTCGATTTGCCTAATTTTCAAGATTTTTGAAAAGTTTTCCCTTGATATTTTTCTGACCAGACCTTAAGAAGGCAGCCAAATATTAATATTTATCATAGTAATTAGTTATAGTCAACACATCGTTATCGTGGTTTTCTGCTAAGAATCGGCTAGGCTATTCCTAAAAGCGGACAGATTTTAATTTCATTTGAAGTTGCTAAATGCTAAATTTTACATAAATATTTTTTCAAACTTTTAATTCACTTAAACTATACAGAGATCATTGATGATTGAAAACATTGCTTTTTGTCAGTTTTATACATAAATAGAAGATACTTATTTAAGGTACTATTACAGTCTAGAATTTAGAATTTTTTCAAACTGCTGACAGTTAATCTCAGGATTGGCTGAACCGATTTCAATAAATCTTAGCGCGTTTTGTTTATTAACATGCCCTGCGGGGTAATTTACCAAAAAAAAAATTAGGAAGGAAAAAACTATGAAAAAAAGGTAATTTTTTCACACTTTTTTTCAAACATTCACCAATTTTTTTATCGATTTTTCATCAATGGTGGTAAATTACCCTGTCCGAAACCTTTCTCTTGAAGAAACTTTTTGAATTTTTTGCTTTAGACTCACCAATCCTGAGATTAACTGTCCGCAATGTGACAAGGATTTTTGGAGCACTCAACGTTTTCTCCCTCTATAAATTAGAAAAAAAAAAATTAAAAAAAAAATTATTCTTAAACCATGAAATCATGTTTAAAAAAAAAGTATATTTAATAGAGGAGATGAGAAAAAAAATCTTGAAAATGTGCTTGTTTTTGGCCTTCTAGACGGTATGTACCTTAACATGTCTAAATAAATATCTTATGCCACAGATTCCAGTGTAAAAGAGCACTTTAATAGTAGTAATCGCCCTGAAAACAGATGTCCGTATACACTATTTTTTATTCGTTTTAATATCTTAATAAATTTGTATTTTTGAGAAAAAAATTGTCATTTGAGTTCAAATGTCATCAGTTTCAATCATCAGTCAGTCACGTCGACTATTTTACTTGCAAAAATAAAACTTTTCGAAGAGATTTATTATACAAAGGTGGCGCTTTTAGACACAATAGAATAAAAAATCACTATCGCTTTAGTTATGGTATGCGCATTCTCCAAAATTGCAAATATATACCACTATAGGTTTTTAGCGTTTTAATTTTTTTTCCACAAACCAAAATTTTTCTTTATGAATCGATTAGGCATGCCCCTACGACCATTTTGGGTGAAAATTTAAAAAAATCTATCTGGCTCTTTTTTTAAAATGATTTTTTGTAATATCCTTGCTGGCGTTGTTAAGGACCTAAGAAAATAAGACATGTAACATGCCATTTTAAAGGTTTTTTCACAATGGTATATTGCAATATATCTGAATCTCGAGATAATAGAGCACAAATAGTTAAATTATATTAAAATTAGTAATTTTTTAAAAATAGTCATTCAGAAAAAGTAATATAATAATAATAATAATAATAATAATAATAATAATAATAATAATAATAATATATTGGCAGAATTAAATATATAACAGGTACATCCTAATTAAATGCTAAAAGGGCAACAAATATGCTAACAGCACAGAAAATGTAGAAACATTTGAGCATGCATAACATACACGGCGTATTTGAAATAGCGTCGGAAAAAAAACCAGATCATCTTTGTGACCCCAAAAATCGATTCAGAAAGAAAAAAATTGGAAAAAAAAATCTAAAAAAATTCATTAGAAAACCTTAAATCCAGCCTACAGATGACGCATCTGTAAGCTTTATCATCGCGCTTCAAATTTGCAAAATGCAACGTTGTCAGATTTTGTCGATTCCGTATTTACTGTTTGACAAAATAACTTTTATCGTCTTTTAATCATCATAGAATTTTATCAACAATAATTATAAAGTACCGTAAAAAATGTTAAAATAATAACCAAAGATGTACTTGCCATATTCATAATCTTCACCTACAAACTATTTAACAGATGTTGTTTTAACAGATGCTGAAACTTAATGGGTTAACTTTCACTCACACAACTTTAACTCACACTTGCAGATTTTTTAGTAGAAAAAATACCATATCACTAGTAGTGTAAAGTTTTTGGCAACTCTAAATACATGTAATCTTTTCAAAATGTGTACCTTTTATTATATTCGGAGATATTTAACTTTAAATTTGTTGAAAATCTTTGGGCGATTCACTTCACATTTTGATCAGTATTTTATACAGCACAAATCCAAATTTCCCATTGCACGTAAAAATAGCCCCCTGATGGGATGTAAACAACAGTTTTCTTCTTCTTCTTCTTCTTCTTCTTCTTCGATTTTTGGCTTTGTATTTTACATTTCAGCCATCGGGTTGCATGGTGGTTACATCAGTAACTAGGAGTAGTGAGAGCCAGATGTATAACGACCAAAAATTATAGAAATTTTAAGGGAAAACAACAGTTTTGCTACAGTCAAAACAATACGAAAAAATAAATGATATAACCTAAAAATACCAAACAAAGTGTAGCCAACTGTAGAAATATAAAAACTGGATTTGGTTTATGAAGCTACGACTTTTTTTAAATAAATCAAACATTAAACTTTAGTGACTATAAAAAGTATATTGTGATTGTGTTTTAAAAGAAAGAAATCATCAGAGAAGACTTTTCACAGCAAGAGGATAACTTCGTTGCAACAGACGGAAAGGCATGGTACAAACCAGACGGTCCATTTCGTTTAAGTGTAACCGACGAGGACTGGTTGGATAGCCCTGGCAGCTCAAACCACAGATCTGAATTGAGAGAGAGAGAGCTACGACTTTTCTAATTCGATTCTCAGAAAATTATTTTGACCAGTATTTTTTGCAATAAATCGTAGTGTCAATAATAAATAGTTAATAATCATTGCAGTGGTTTATGTGCGTTATTTTCCTGTAGTGATTAGACAATTTTTGTTTAATATTTCAAGTTTAATACCTATCCCGACCATTCTCATACAAAAAAGTGTTTCAAAGTGTTGTGTACATTTTTTTACTTTATTATTTAATAAATCTTATAGGGCCACTTGCACCAAATTTTGGTACGGGATTAACTCAGCTAAACCGAGTTTAAGTTAAAAATGCTGCGTTCTGATTGGTCAGCTGTCAATTTAATCCAAGTTTAAAGTTAAAACAGCATTGGTGCAAGTGGCCCATAGTGATTCAATCGCTGTGGTTGATAATTTAAAAAAATCAGTGAAAACTTCTTGTTAAGATAAAAAACAAGGGTTGGCGAAATAGTTCGATGGCATCCAGCGGATACCTAAAATATTATTATTACCTAGGTGATAATGATATGTTTACTTCATGAAAACATGCCCCTATTTTACTACGGTAGGTAAGTTTAAAAAAACTTTTCTCATCGAGTGAATCTGGAAACGTTGGGAAGATTTCATACATATTTGCTACAAGGTCACCATTAATTTAGAGAATTTCACAGCGTGACATTGACGTACGGCTAAAAGGTACATTTTTTTAAAAAAAATCCCATTCTGAAACTGCTGCACATATTTTTTTAATTTTTACGGAAAATGTTAGTTATACCATGAGCTATTCGTGTATTTTTTTCCGACGCTATTTCAAATACACGGTGTATAGGTCATGTAATAGCTCATTGGAAAGCTCTTTTTATGCTGATTATTATGACGTTAATTTTTTTAAAATCGTTGCCAATTTTCTCGAAATATTTAACTTTATATAACTGTAATTATGCTCACATATTTAATTTTTTGATAAAATCAACTATTGGTAAAATCTGAGATACGTCTTATTAGAATTTTAATCGGCATTTAAAACAATTAAAACAACGTTTTACTTTTTAAAATCGGTTTAGTATTTCAGAATATATTGGACCAGAAAGAAAAGCATAAATTTAATTTTTTCGAAAATATATTATTATTATTATTATTATTATTATTATTGATTTATTTGGACAATATACAGAGTCATAGAGAGCCTCTCGATTAATTTTGAATACAAATTACAAAAATTATTATATATTGGCATCTGCTTCTTTTAGATCCTCCTTCGAAGTGTTATTTTAAAATTTTCTGCGTGATTTCAACTCCACATATTCTGGAAAGTTTTGTATGCCGTTATCATAATATACTTGATTTTAAAATGGTTTTTGTACAAATAATTTTGTGTCTGATATTTTCAAAACATGACATCTCTTGACAGCTATTCATAAATATATGTAGGTATATTATGTAATTCGGACATTACATGATCAATGTTATTGAAAATATGGATATTTATTATATTTACGTAATATACACCCATGTATAAGATTTTTGAAAGAATAATTCATGATTTTTTTTCTGGTTCAATATCTTCCAAACTAGTGAACCGATTTTAAAAAGTTAAAATTTGTTTTAATTGTCATTAAATATTGTTTAAAATGATAATATCATATTATGTAATAAGACCTATCT
>OY294044.1:36711066-36750074 GCA_958510825.1 Brachypterus glaber
TTTACCATAGTTGTAACCATTGGAATTTGTGAGAATTAATATATAATTAAGATTTTTTTTGTTGTTCTTGGTTCTGGTTTTGATGAGTTCTTATTCTTGTTTTCTTGCTTAGGGTCGTGATGTTCAAGGCTTTTTGTTTGTGGAAGCATAGCATTTTCTTTAATATGTCGGATTTCTTTGTTTGCTTTTGAATTATGCTTTTCATATTTTTGGATTTTTAAAGTGTACTCGGTATGTGTACTTTTTACTAGCTCTTTAAGTTTCATAATTTCTTCTTTAGATTCTACCGTTTTTCTATCGTAGTCCTGTATTTCTTGTTTCATTTTGCTATTTAGGTTGTTAAGATATTTCAGGTCTGTTTTAATTCGTCAAATTTTTTTATCATACTTGTTTCAGTGTGGTTTTTTGCGATAACTTTTGTTCAAGGTCGAGGATTTTCGCATCTCTATTTTGTATATCTTCATTAATTTTTTTTTCTAATTGAAAGGCTTCTTCATTTAATAGTTGTGAGTTCCTTTTTATTTTAATGATGTGTGATTTTTTTTCTTCCAGTTCTTCTCTAATTTCTTTAATTATTTCTTTCAGTGTTTCGTTTTCATTGAGTTTATCGTCGATAGAGATCGCAGCACGTTTTTTTGAGCAGGCTTTGTAGCAATAGACTTTGTGTTTGTTGATAACTTTTAATTCATTTTCGTTTTTTTTATGCATCCTCTATGGTAGACATTATGGCAACCTAAGCAGTAATAGTCCTACTGTGTAGGACTGTCCTATTAGGACATACACTCCGGTGTGTAGTCAAGTCATGTCATTTATTTATACATTATGCTTAAAGCATGAAAAAAACCTCAAATTAAAACATTTTAACTAAAAACTGTTAAACTAAGCCAGAATTTAAAAAGGTACATTGCACGCTTTTAAAATATCTCCTATGGTAGATTAAATTAGATTAAATTTTTTTTCACCCGTTATGTTATTTGACATTATTACTACCTTTACTATGTACTATTAAACAACAACCTCTTAAATTCATTAACACTGTAACTACAATGTATTTTATTTACTTTAATAAAAAACAAGCTAATATTAACATGCAATTTTACAAGAGTAACTTTATTGTTCGAAGCCTAGTTTTCAGTAGATCTTTGATCGATGAAAGAAAAACTGTCATTTAACAAGAGATCTAAAGAGAGTCTTGTGAGTCGACTGATCCTAAAACTAGAAGCATATACCTAATTAGATTTAACTAGGAAACAACAAATATAAAGATAAAACAAAAATATAAAAAATGTGTTATGTTAACTTTTTAAAGTTTCATGTTAGAGGTTAGTGCGAAGAATTATATTTTTATATTCAAATTACTGTTAAAAATATTTTTTTTATGTAAAGTATAACATATTTATTTTTATAATTTTTTTCATATATATATATATATATACAAATTGTGGCGTTATTATCAAAGCTATTAAAATATATTTTTTACCAGTCAATATAGACCTAGTTACCTTCAATTTACTCCAGAAAAAAGTGTTGTACATTTTTCTGTTTTTAGGCTAGAGCAACAAACAGATTTTTTTTTAGCATAATAACATTTTTTAAAGCCAAAATTTAAAAAAAAAATAATATCATTTCTTTATCATATGATAGTTTTTTTTACTAAAAACAATAGTTTTCTATTTAAATTTTTAATTTTAGAAAACGGTAAAAAATGGTAAGTGCATTATGAAATGACCCCGCTAATGTAAAAGAGAGGATGCTATGAAAATAAATGTTTGCAAATATGACGTTCACGATAAAAATAAATGTCAAATCTAATGTTATAAATTAGATTTTTACTTAGACTTAGTAAGGACCTTGTGGTCTAGGGTATTTTATACTACAGACTGTATTACTTAATTACTAATAAATTTTGATTTTTTGCGCTCAATCAAATTTTTTAATTGGTATGATTGGATTAATCTTAGATCAATCTTAGCAGTTTTTTTTACAAAGTCAAGTCTATATCATAATGAAAGTATTGGTAAAGCAAGTTATAATAAAACCTATTGGACAACTTATGATAAAACATGTTTTATAATTATGAGATTTTAAAAAACATAATTAATTAGCTTGTAAAGAACCCCCTTCTCTCGCAGTTGCATGAAGTTGCAGCTGGTTCATATTAGCAGGGCCGGATTCAGGGGGGTGCAGGGGGTACAGATTACCCGGGGCCCGGGCTCGAAGGGTGCCCGGCGACAGAAGTTTTTAATAAACAGTTGAGCAAATGGGCAATAGAAAAAATTTCGACGCGGCAGAGCTTAAGCCTTTTTGGATTTTTGTAAAAAATAATAGTGCACTGTTACTAGTGTTTTAAAATTTGTAAGAAAATTCGCCCGCGGCGCTAGGGCTAATTTACCTACGTATTTTTTTTAGTTCAAGCTTGCAAAAGCTTAAAATTTGTAAAAATTAACATAATTTGGATAAATTTTCGACTGCGGCGCTTAGTTAATGAATGGGGGCGCCGCTTCGGCCCTCAGTGCCTTAGCTGCAGGCCTGCATGGGACAATTATGTTTTGAAAACATGGGGGCCCGAGTAAAAAGTTGCACCGGGGCCCGGGCTGGCTCTGTCCGGCCCTGCATATTAGGGTCACTTCATCTAGTCCTACTTCGTGCTTTTATTCTTAGTCGTTTGTTTTGTTTTTTTGAACCAAACCAGACCAAAATTAGACCAAATACAGAAGAACAAAGGAAAAAAACTGTCATATTATGGGCAATTTAGTCAATTAATTTATTGTTATGTAATTAATTACGTACATTGTGGTTGGAATTAAAAGTTAAATGATACTAAGAATAATTCTCATAAGTTAAAATATCAAATTGATTGTTATTATTAATATTATTTATTAATATGCGAAACGCAAGACGTATTTATGATATTTGAATTAATTAACTCATCATTGTGTTAAATTCCATACATCTACAAAATATTACGCCTTTCTAGAATATTTTCAGTGTTTTGTACAATATTTCAAATAAATCCATGTTAGTCCTTAGGTTTTCCCAAATCACTCCAGTTCTGATGAAAATAGGTCAAAATTACGCATCTAACTTCAGAAAATCATGGGAATATAAATGCCATTTCACAAAATCTATTATTAGCAAATAATTCTAATTCTTTGCGAGTCTTCCACGATTCAAATGGATTCAAATCAAGCAGCAAGTTAATATGTATCTGCATTGATCCTCTTCCCCACATCGTCTATATAAGAAGCCCCCATTTTTAACACGATAAAGCAATTTAATTTTGTTTAGATGTCTGAGTCTGTCTGTGTATCTATCTGTCTTTTTGTAAAGTAGTTAGTCATAGTCGTTTCGTAAATGTTCAAAAGTTCTCCCATCCTCCTGAATACACATAAAAAGCCTACTTTCAAAATTATGTCTGACTCGTTGAAGCATTACCGGTGTTATTTCGTTAAATGCTTCAACGATTCTTTGACGCATATTTTCAGGAGTGGTGGGAGCTTGTCGGTAAACCCTGTCCTTTACAAATCCCCACAAAAAAAATCACACGGGGTTAAATCGGGTGATTTTGCTGGCCAGGCAATTTGACCACCACGACCTATCCATGTATTATAAGTCCCATCTAAAAAAGTCCTCACCTCATGAAAAAAATGAGCAGGAACCCCATCCTGCATAAAAATTATGTCATTTCGCAAATTTAGTGGTACGTCTTTTAAAAGTTCCGGTAATTCATCACGCAAAAAATTTAGGTACATATTCCCATTTAGATGCCCATTAAAAAAGTAAGGTCCAATAACCGAATCCCCCAGTACCCCTCCCCAAACATTTAAAGACCAAATCCGCTGGTTGTCAACATGCCTAACCCAATGCGGATTTTCAACAGACCAATAATGCATGTTATGCCTGTTGACAACTCCATTGCTTTTAAATGTAGATTCGTCACTAAACAAAATTTTGGTAGAACAGTCCTCGTCATCCCCTGTTAATTCCAAAAGTTCATCACAAAATCGAACCCTATTTTCAAAATCCCTCCCATGTAACTCTTGATTAAGACATAATTTATACGGATGTAATTTGGAATTTTTAATAACCCTACTAACTGATGTGCGTGATAGATGATTTTCCCTTGCGATTATCCTTGTAGACGTGTGGGAATCATTGATAACTGCTTCTTGAATTATAGTTATAGTTTCAGGATCTTTGGTTACTGGACTTTCGCAAACTTTTTTTATGTCCCTCACTCCTCCAGTATCCAAAAATAAATTAACAATTCCTCGTACGCTAAAGTAACTAATACTATCATCGGGGAACTTTTCTACTATTCTTCTCGTTGTTTCTCTTAAATTTCGAGCACATTCTCCATAAATTAAAATAATTTCTTTCTTTACTTCTAAAGTTATCATTTTGGCATTCAAAACTTGGTTTTATAAAAATCTTGCTTTGTTAATTTTTTGATTATAATGTAAAATCAAATTGGACATTTATTGTCATCATATACGACTTATTTAAAAAATTTAATTTCAAGGCATCCTACTCTTTTGCCATTGCCGGGGTCATTCCATTATGCAATTGCCCTTTTTTAAGGTTTTATAAAATTAAGAATTTAAATCGAAAATTATTGTTTTTAGTGAAAAAAACTATCATATGATAAAGAAAAATTGTTACTTTTTTTAATTTTGGCATTTGAAAGTATTCTTATGCTTTTAAAAGTGCATGTGTGGAGCTCTAACTCAAAACCAAAAAAGAGTAGAAAACTTTTGTTTTGGGTCAATTGAAGATAATTAGGTCCATATTGACTGGTAAAAGTTTCATGTTGATATCTTTGTTAATAACGCCACAGTTTGACTGATTTGTCTACCGTGGGACACCGTGTATATAACGTAGTAAAAACCGACAATAATGCAATCTATATCTACAAAAATAAAATTCTCAACAATTTTCATAGCAGAAACGAAGGTTTAACGAATGCGGGAAAACACTCTTCTTAACTACATCTCTATAAAATACCTTAATGAAAATGAAAACGCAATTAGATTGTCCCAGATAAATAACACCAATAATTTAACCGCACCTTCCCACTCAAATACTACCAACTGTGTGACTCTATCACATCTACACAGTCAAACATCAGCGACAATTCATCCTCATTTTCCCACATAGTCTTGGACACCAATTCAAATACAATTTCCCAGATAAATACCAGTAATCTTCTCGAAGAGATAGAACAAGCTGAAGCAGTTAATTCTGAACAAATAAAGAAAAACCAAACCCAAACCTCTATAAATTTTATCTACCCACGCCTCTCTCAGATAAGCCTACTGCAAATGTAACTCCGCCACTACACAAACCAAATAGAAAACACATGGACCAACTGATCATCAGCCACATTAACATTCAAAATCTACCTACTAAACTCAAAGAAATAGAAATGTTTTCAACAATACAAAATTTAAATATCCTATGTATTACAGAACCATGGATAACTTTAATTGAAGCCTACGAATATATGACTATTAATGGATACATAAATATCACAGGCTTCTGTCGCAAAAATCATATCCGTGGAGGATCCAGTATTTATATACACCATAACCTAGCAACACATGTTAAAGAAATTAAATCGGTCTTAAACTATTCAAATGAAATGAACATAGAAATATGTGGAATAATGTTATCGTTTGAAGCAACAAAGTACAGCATCTTATCGTGCTATAGGCCATGCGGCGGAAAAGTTACACTATTTATCAACAATTTATCAATGCTACTCTCTCACATAACCCTAAATATTTGCGATAAGATAATACTATGTGGGGACTTAAATATCAATAATATGGATTCTAATCCTGACAAAAACCTACTAATAGATCTACTAAAGTCATTTAAATTAAACAATTGCAACGGTCCAACTAGAATTTATACAAACAAAATAGGAACCTCTATCTCATCCATAGATTATATCATAAGTAACTTAACGGACGTAGTAAATTGTCAAATTATAAACCCGAATATATCCGATCACTTAGCACAAGTTGTTAAAATAAAGCTTATAATTACTAAACCAAATAAAGAACCGATCACTATTAGACAAAGACTATTAAAATCTAATAAAATAATGAACCTTGAAGAAAAATTACTCAACGAATCTTGGGAAATCAACGTTCCTGATATAGATAAGTACTTTGACAACTTTTTTAACAAATTCATGTGGCATTACAACCAAGAATGTCCTGTTGTCAACAAAAAGAAAACCAATTCCAAACAAAAACCGAAATGGATAACACCGGAAATCGTGCAAATGGGAAATGATCTTAAAGACCTATTTTATATAATGAAACATATAAACACAAACGAAATAAGGGAAATGTATAAATCAAAAAAGAAATTATATAAAAGGAAAATATCAGAAACAAAAAAGATGTTCAACAGTAATCTGATAAACAGTTCCAAAAACAAATCTAAAGGAATCTGGAAAGTGGTTAACAGTGAACTAGGACGTAAAAATAAATCACAAAGCCAAATAAAACTCAACGATGGAAATGAAATTGTCACTAATCCCAAAACAGTTGCTAATATATTCGGTAATTATTTCTCTACGGCAACAAAAAAACAAATAAATAAGCACTTTGGTAACAATATCTCCACAAAATGCACAACAGGTAAAAGAATTATGTCTTCATTGTTCTATGAGCCAATAGATAAAACCGAACTAAAAAATGTCATACTTAACTTAAAAAATACGAACTCAACTGGCGCTGATGATGTAAAAGTAATAAAAGGTGTTTGTGACTCACTTCTTGACCCGCTTGTTAAACTAATCAACGACTCTGTAGAACAGGGAAAATTTTCTTCATCACTTAAACTTGCAGCTGTTGTACCTATCTACAAAAAAGGAGATGCCACAAATGTTGATAATTATAGACCAATTTCGCTCCTCAGCATATTTTCCAAATTTTTTGAACGCGTTATCTACAACAAGCTTGTTAAATTTATAGAAAAATATAACATATTAGTTGACACACAATATGGCTTTAGACCTGGCCGGTACAGAAACCGGATCTGCCTATTTTGTTGACTATGTATATAAAAAAATTGAAGAAAAATTCATAGCCTAGCTCTATTCTTCGACCTCTCTCGAGCATTCGACACATTAGATCCTAAGTTTGTTGAAGATAAGTTATATGCACTTGGAATAAGGGGAATTATTTTAAAGTGGATTATATCATTTCTACAATCCAGGAAACTAAGATTTAAAGTTAATTAGAATAACTCGGAAATCTTTGACTTCGAAGTCGGAGCAGCTCAAGGATCAGTATTGGCACCTCTTATTTTCCTGCTGTTTATTAATGATCTTCAAATCTGTGATTTTATGGTAAACTTTGCAGATGACACGTCCGCCTTTGTAGTTGCAAAAACAGAACAAGAACTTCACATAAAAGTTAAAAAGGTCATTGAGAAGATGAATAACTGGTGCAATAAAAACAAACTTATTCTAAATCAAAGTAAAACAGTATTTGTTCACTTCCATAATACAACTCCGAAAATAATGTATTCAGCAAAGGTAAAATTTCATGGTTCGTATGTAGATGCAAGACTCACCTGGGACGAGCAAATTTAACACGTATGCAAGAAACTTAGCAGTGCTTATTTCGCCCTACTTAAATTAAAGCCCAATATTTGCGAAAATACCCTCCTTAGTACGTACTATGCACTGGCATACTCCCACCTATCGCACAACATACTTCTTTAGGGTAAATCGACGGAATTGCATCGGGTATTTGTTGCTCAAAAACGGCTAATTCGGCTTATGTACAACCTAAAACCACATGAATGGTGCAAACCCCTATTTAAAAGTCAAAAAATACTTACTATATACGGTATATACATACTAAAATGTGCAACAAACATATATGTATATATACAAAAATCTACAAGGATATGACACTAACTCCAAAAACCACGACTATGCTACAAGACACAGAGAAGACTTCAGAATACCCCGGCACCATTCCGCACTGTATGAAAATTCGCCCTACTACAACTGCATAAAAATCTTCAACAAGTTACCTCAATACATAACCTGTCTAACACCATGTGTAAAATTGACCAAGCAACTCAAGGAATATCTATGGGAGAAAACATTCTACCAACTCAACGAATTTCTTCTAGATTAAAGTTTAATGTCGACTTATGTCTTATAACTTTATTTATTGTTAAATGTTATTTAAATTATGTAATTTTGACTTATCTCATGTCATAATTATGGCCTGAAGATTAATAAATTATTATTATTATTATTATTATTATTATTATTATTTAAATGAAAAATTATGATCTTCATTGCCTTGCACGAATTCCTATGTAACTTTTTTATGATCATAATTTATCTCTACAGTAGATGATATATTTTTTTTTAATGATCAAAATGGCCGATCGTAAATTTGTATATAACCTTGAGATGACATCTATGTTCGTTGTCTATGAGCCAATCACTGCATCGCATTGTTATGTTTTATGTTCTTATGCGAGCCTGTGAATAGGCACTTAATGGGGGACGTTGGTTTACGTTATGTTAATCTCCTCTACTACGCATGCACAGCTCGACACGGAGTGCTGCCATTAGCTGCACCTCTTAGAAATAACAACTCAGAGACAAAATAAACAAATAGATTGATTTTTGACCGTCTGCGCATACATCTGCGTCCTCCATTTTGATTCCAATTGTCCAACATAAAGTAAAAAAATATATATTTTATGTTGGTAACACTGTGTTGAGTTAGATAGGAATATTTTCTTTGTTAGAGATGTGTCTTTTCATTTCACTTCAGTAGTCAGTAAAAGTTTCTTTTTGTCGTTGTTTTGTTGCAACAGTTTGTTATATATGTAAAAACTAAATCAATATGTTATACTAAACAGATATTTATTTATTTTTACCAGTAATTTAAATATAAAAATATAATTCTTCGCACACACCTCTAAAATATTCGTGCAACAGGTTAACATAACCTAATTTATGTATGTTTTGAGTTTGTTTTCGAGGTTTTTCTGTTATTTTTTCTACGCGTTTGGTGTTTTGTGCTAGAAGGGTGAACATTTTATTTTATTGTAGACTATATAATAGCGTTTTTGAACTTTTAAAGTCTTTTTGTGTTTTTTGTATATTTTATAGTGCTTTTTCAAAGAACTAGTAAAGTCTTTGTAATTACGTGTTTTATAAAAAGTTGTAGAAACATAAAACGACTGCTACCTGCAGACATCAGTATCATATTTTTTTAGGTAAGTTTGATTTTTTTTAATATAACATAAGAAAACATTAAAAAGTAAGGTTATGTCGTTTATTTATTTACATTTTACCCACTAATTTAGCCGTGAAGATATGTAATGCTACGCATTCCATTATATATTATTCACAGTAAATGGTATATTGCATTTTCCCAAATAATTTTCAAAAAAAAAAATAATAAAAAAATAAATTTAAAAAAACGAATAAAAAAATTAGGAAAAATTTTTGAAAAATTTTTGTTTAAATTTTCTTTTTGCAAAAAGGGAAAAAATTGAAAAAAAAAATTTTTCTTTTTTTTTTATTTTAAAAAAAAGTTTAACCCACCATTACTTTTTGTTTTTGGCAGGATTACTTTTAAAATTGGTAGGATCCTTATAATAAAAGTAATTTTTCCTAAAAGAGTTACGTTAATCGGAATTTTCTTTAAGATTTTTTCAATTTTTTAAAAAGTAAGTTTAACCCCCATAACTTTTTTGTTTTCGGGGGGATTATTTTTAAAAACAATATGGATCTTCCCCTCAGAACTTGATTTTTTCCTGAAAATTTCGAGTCGCTGGGATTATTGGTTCTTGAGTTATCGTGTTTACAAAAACGTGACATCAGACGGACAGACGGACATTTTCAAAGTTTCTTATTTATAAAAAACTTTTCATTTTTAAAATTTTTTTTTCATTTTTTTTTCCTTTAAAAGAAAAGAAAATTCAAAAAAAAATTAAAAATATTGAAAATTTTGAAAAAAAAACTTTTTCAATTTTTTTTCGTTTTTTGCAAAAAGGAAATAAAAATTTTATTTTTCGATTTTTGATTTTTTTTCGTGTTACGCAAAAAAAATTTTTTGAAAAATGTTGTAAATTTTTGATTTTTTTTTTTTGAATAGAAAAGAGAGTACAAGAACATTATAAATATTCACGGCTTTACTAAAAAACTTTTCGTCTTTATTGCTCCAAGGGACTTGATGCAATGGAAAAACTCTTCCCAGCACTTCTTTCTAAAGATTTAGGAGTTAATTTTATTCAAAATCTCCTTGACCTTAACCCATCCGCTCTCTTGCTTACTGCTATTTTATTATTCTATCCTGGATCCTATAGCGGCCTTCAATTCTCCTGGTGGAAAAGTAAACAAGCCGTGAAGGGATGTAATGCTATGCATTCCATTATATAATATTCACCGTAACTGGTATATAGTCCAGACACTGGGTAGGTTTTGACTTGCAAAAGGTCAAGGAGAGTTCTAATTTGGTAGATTTGTACTTATGGCTTCAGTGGATTTTTTTTGTGAAAGCAAGTAGCGAAAATTTACTACACGTCAATTACGTGATGGTTAAAGATTTTTCGTAAAAAACTTGGAATATTTTAGTATGGAGTTCCGAAGGTTTAAAATTTTAAGGTCAGTATACACTCTTTATTTTAATTTTAGTTTTTACTGAGTTTTTTTGTGCTACTCATGTGCATAAACAATTTTTTTTTTTTTGAGTAATTCGTGAAAAATGTGGAGGATATTTTAAAAAATATTGTATATTTGCAGGGCCAGGTTATGGAGATGATGCTATTGGTTATGTGCAACTCAATCAGGAGCAGAGCACAGTAAAAAGACGTGTTGTCCTTGAACACAAAGTTCATGATACAGTATACAAGGTGGCAGCAGAAATTGATGAAAATAATGAAGTAATTCTTAGTTGCCAAAGTTGTACAGCTTCTGAAGGTAAATTATTTTAGTTATGTTGGTCTGTGGAATTCTGGGGTTCTATTTTAAATACCTTATAAAAAGTCAGCTGTTGTGGGGCAATCCCCTAAGCAACAGGAGCCCCAGCAGAAGGCCAAGTATATATCTGTGGCTTGGTTCTAAAAGGGCCAATGTCAAAAATTTTGAATGGATACAAAGTCAAGTCAAACAAAACATTCGCTGTTTTAGCAGTTTAACAGACATGTTTATTAAAAACACCCTGGTCACTTAAAATCTACATTTATCTCACAAGCACCAACGTTGGCTTTTTTAGGTTATATAGATCTAAGAAAAAGGTAGTACTGAAGTATAACTTATAATAAGGATATAGTGACATAGGCCCTTTTAGAACCAAGTCATGATACAACAAAATTTTCGCCTGCGGCTCTAGAGATTTCTTGCATTTAAACTTTAAATAGTACCACCTTTAAAATTTAAATAGACTATAAAATTTCTAAAAAAAATCGCCTGCTTGCGGCGCTATAGCTTTTTGCTCCCCCAGAACAATAAGGGCACAAAGCGAAGCAACCATGCAGGCTCTTTTCCAAATTCGTAAAAATTTTTGCCTGCGGCACTAGACTTTTTGCATTTAAACTTTAAATAGTAATACTTTTAAAATTCAAATAGGCTATAAAATTTATAAAAAAAATAGTTTGCGGGGCTAGAACTTATAGTACTGTTTAAATTTAAATAGACCAGCACAGTTGTAAAAATTTTTACCTGCGGTGCTAGGGCTTTCTTATTTTTTTATTTGAATTTTTAAAACATGAGCTTTACTACATTGAATTAAAAATAGGCCGGAAATTAACAGAAGTAAAAAAAAAACATGAAAAAAATTTCTTCTGCGGCGCAATTGTCATTGTTTTCGAGATTTAGGGAAAAAATTGTTTTGCTGACTTTTCCCTGACCAAATTTGTAAAATTCCAGAAAGTATTTTCAAAATTTCCTGAAATTTCCCCTACTTGATCATCTGCAACAAAATAAGTACTGTTAGTATTAATTTACATACAAAAATATTTATTAGTGATAGATAACAACCTCCAAATTTCAACTTTTTATCTTAATGCTATCTTAAGTTGGTTACTTAGTTTATTATATTTCTGGAATAAAGATTGCCATACAAAAACGGTTATTTTTTTTTTTTTTTTGAAAATCTTTCATAATATACATAATATATGTATAGTGGGAAGCAAACATGTATAACTTAGCCAAAATATTGTCAAAAATAACTTTATTCCTCCCCTTTCTGCCCTGCCAAGTTGGCGGGGCCAACCGCCCAAATATCTGTCGCATGTAGGGCATACAAATACCGGGACCAGATCAGTTTCGCTGGTCCCGAGAACAAAAAAAAATGTGTACACTTTTTTGTTTTTATTGGCTTAATTATAACAAAAAATACTGCTGCCAACAAAATAATACTTTCCCCTATGGGCCTAGGTTTATTAAAATCAAAAACGAAAAAAATTTAAAAAAAAATCGAAAGAAATAAAAAAAAATCAAAAAAAGTTTCTTGTTTCCTAAAACGAAAAATAAATTGAAAAAAAAAATGTTTTTGAAATAAATTGTTTTTACCCCATTTTAACCCCTTTACCCATTTTTTACCAAAAACAATCCCAGCCTAGAACTTTAGATAACCAACCTATGGTCTAAATTTGAACTCTTTAGCCCGAAGCGTTCTTGAGTTATCGTGGTCACAAATTTCCCGGACACACAGACCTACCGACAGATTTTTTTTTGACGGAAATCAAACTTTTTTGGATATAAAAGTCCAGAAACGTAAAAAAAGCAATAAAAATTTTCCGAATTTTTTTTACTAACGCAAGACTTTCCTTGTGAAAGGTAAGATGAGCACATATAATTTATTTGTAATAATTTTTTTTAACAAGGAATTATATATTTTTTATATGAAATTATATGAAAATATACATTTCTTCTAGAAAAACTTAGTGTTTCTTGTTAAAAAGGAATATCATAAATATGTAGATGATAATATCATCTATTAGATGCTCATTCTTTTTGTTATGATAAAGCCAAAAATAAAAAAAAGTTTTTTTTATGTATTTTCGGTCCCGGGACCAGCAAATTTGCGCTGGTCCTGGGACTTGCATGCTCTAGTCTCAGCCTGAGACTCTCAGGTGAACGAGAGGACTTTCTTCAAAACAATGAAGTGTGTATAACTATCTGATTTCCTTGAACTAGTGCCGTTTTTAATAAAATTTTGCTTAGAAAATAAATAAATAAATTTATTCGTCAATAATTTTACAATTATTTTGTTCTACATTGTGTCCACACCCGTAAGTCCTTAAGGGCTTGTGTGGGCTTATGGTAGATAATAATACATAATAGATATACAAGATATGGTTAATCTTATGGTCTTGAGTTTTGACTAGACAAAAAATAAATTAACAATCAGATATAAATACAATTAGGTTTCTGGGCACCCACCAAACACGAAGCTGTTACAAATACCTATTCAGATAATAGGTGTGTTTTATTACATATATCTAGGTAGTTGTGTCTTGTCCATAATTTAATTTTTTTGGTATATAGATAAAAATTTAGATTTTTTATGTCTACAGGTAAAAGGTTGTACAATTTGGCTCCTATGTAGCAGAAATTTCTTTGAGTAGTTGTGAAGTAAAATTTAGGGACCTCTACATTTTTTAGATAAGTTGATCTTGTTTTGTGTGTATGTACAGTATTAAAATTAGAATTAGGGCCAGTATGTTTAAATGTTTTTTTTAATGATGAGATAATGAAAAGTTCTCTTATTCTTAAAATGTTACTATCATTATAAACTTGTATTGATGGGGTAATTTTGGGTTTGTTAAGCATAACTTTGATAACAAATTTCTGTGTAACTATAAGTGGTTGTAGTAAGGTTTTACACGCTGAGCCCCATGCAATAATAGCATAGTTTAGGATAGATTCTACTATAGAAGTATATACTATTTTTATTAATTTAGTACTTACAAATTTCCTAAGTTCATAAAACTTATAAATGGTTTTTCTGATTTTCTTGACCGTCATATTAATATGCTCGTCCGATTTTAATCTACAATCCATATAAAGGCCCAAATATTTTGTAACCGTTTTTGGGAAATTACGGCTTTACATTTACAATTTTGCTGATAATTGTTAAGGCAGTCTTCGTTGTGAATTTTAAGAGTAGTATCAGTAGGAGTATTTAAAGAATTTAGTCCAAAAGCAAGATAGTGAGTCTTTTCGTAGTTTAGTGTTAATAAATTGTTATCGAGCCACAGTTTGAGCTTACTAAGGGCAGTTTCCATATCTTTTAAAACCTGATCCCAACTCTCACCATTTACCAGTACTACAGAGTCATCAGCATAGCACACAATTGTGACATTGTGAATTGCTTTGATGAAATCATTAAAATATATCAAAAAGAGCAAAGGCCCAAGGACAGTACCCTGTGGCACCCCATATTCTACCATCCCTGCTCTACTTAAATGACCATTTATTTTTACCTTTTGGGTCCTGTTAGATAGGTATGACTTCATGAGGTTGAAGGTATTACCCCTGATTCCCATGTCATGAAGTTTGGATAGTAGAATATGGTGTGACACAGTGTCAAATGCCTTGGCCAAATCAAGAAAGGCAGCAGCCACCTTGAGTTTTTTATTCAGTGAGTTGTTAACAAATTCAAGTACTTCACAAATTGCGTCCTCTGTGCCACTGCCCTCTTTAAATCCAAACTGCCGCTCAGACAACAAACCAATTTTGTTTAAAAAATCAATTAATCTTGCTTTAATGCACTTTTCCACTAGTTTACTCAGCGTACTCGTAAGTGCGATAGGTCTGTAGTTCTGTACACAACATCTATCCCCTGCCTTAAATATCGGCACTATAATAGAGGACTTAAACGTATCTGGGTAGACACCGGTTGTGAAGATAAGATCAATCATATGTTTTTATGGTTTTAACAGAATTTTGTGATTTAATTTGATTATTTCTGATGATATGTTATCTTCACCACCAGCACTTTTTTTTTCAGACTATTTATTTGAATGGTCAGTTCTTTTTCACTGATTGGCTTTAAGACTATTGAGTTTCTGTTATAGCTTTTTTTTGGAAATTGAAAGTTATTTTTTTTAATGTTTTTAGCTAGCTTTTTACCTACTTGCGAGTAGTAATCTACAATAAAATTTGCAATGTTTTGTTCTCCCACTATTTCAGTTCCCTCATCATTTAGTTTATCAATATTAACATGATTTTTCTTCAGGTCATTGGTAGCCTCTTTAATCACCTCCCAAGTTCTTTTCATGTCCCTGCCACATTCTTGTAATTTATTTTTAAAGAAATCATTTTTAGTTTTATTAATTATTTTTGTCAGTGTATTACGATATTTTCTAAAATTCAGGAGTGCTATCTCATCAAAAGGATTTTGAATTGATATTTTTCTTAACTGGTCTCTCTTTATTATGGAATTTATTATACCATTGGTTATCCATTGTTTTCGTTTTTTGTACCAATTGTTCCGGTTTTTAATTTCTATTGAGTCAGTTAAGCAATCCTGAATTTTATGAACCAGTAACTCGCTGACATTATTAACATTGTTTTGGGTATATAGTTCATTCCAGTTTGTACTGTTTAGATTATCGGTTAATTTTTGTAAATTAACTTTTTTATTATGTTTTATTTTCATTTTCTGTTTGTACATTAACAGGCAGAGACATTTCTAGAACTATGGGGAAGTGATCGGTCAATCCCGAGGTTATCACGGCCGAGTTTATTTCTATATTAGAAAGATTTTTGGTTCTAGTGAACAGGTGATTAATACAGGATTTAGTTGCCCCTTCTACCCTAGTATGTTTATTCATCCTAGAGACGAAGCCAGCACCTGATAAAATATTCAGAAAGTCTGTAGTTTCACTAGACCCAACATCTAGCAGATCAATATCTATGTCGCCCGTGAAAACCTCGAAATCGGGTCGTTCTCCAATGTCCTGAAGCAAAAGATCGAGATTTTTTATGAACTGAACTTTACATGTTGAGGGGAGTCTATAAATACCCAAAATACTAAATTTTAACTTACATTTTTCCAACGTAACATGGATAAACTTACTTCTGTTGCATTCTCTTACTTTATCATTAGGTTTTAAAGATGTCCTTGCATAGACCACAGTCCCATCGCACTTATTTACAGAGCTGTTATTGTAAAACATATCGTAACCCTCTATATGGAATTGGGTATCATTATATACATGACGAGTCTCAAAAAGAACAATTATATCGAATGAGTTGTCTATTGTACCTAAAAAAGCTACCAGGTTATTAAAGTTTTTATTAAGACTCCTAATATTTAAATGGATAACACTAATGCTGCACCTAGTTGTGTGGGAAAATTTAAAATCTTTTAAATTATCGCTGATTTCAGCTTCGTGTGTTTGATGAGTGTCCAGGATATCACAAAGTGCAATAACTGCGAATTATAGGCTATTTTACATAAAATGTACAAAAGAGGGGGATAAAGACATATGAAATTAAAGTTAGACTAGTAGTTTAGATATATCATCTTCATTGTAGATCCTGATTTTATCACAGTTTTCATTTTTCCTTATATATAACTTGCCTCCCATAGTCCATACATATTTATATCCCTTTTCGTACAGAGCACGAGCCTTTTTTAACAATTCTCTAAGTTCTTTTGATAGGTCGTCATTTAGAAAGATATTGTTTGTTCCAGTAAGGCCACATTTGTCGCTAGTAATTTTTCCTTTTTCTCTCCTGCATTTCATTAAGGATTGTTTTTCTTCAGATGTTTTGAACGAGATTGAAATAGGTGTATTTTCTTTAGAATTGATTAATTTAATATCACTTATGTTAACACTGTGTTTGGGATCAATATAGCTGAGGACGTTTAGTGCTCTGCGTTTTATTTCTTCTGGATCTTTCTCTATTTCACCACTTGAACATTTTAAACCCATCATTATAATATTGTTTTTCCGCTTTTCATATATTTTATTCTCATTTTGTCCTCGCAAGCTTGTTAATTATCCTACTGTTTTCTTCTTTTAGACCACTGATTTCTGCAAGAAGTTTGTTATTTAACGTTATTTAAAGAAAAAAAAGTTCGAACCACTGTATTTTAACTCATAAATTGGCCTACATATTTTTTATACTTTTTACAATTTGGCATTTCTTTTTGTAATGTTTCATCAAAGTGTACATTAAGAATATCTAAAAAAATATTTAGGAAAGCAAAGTATTTAGTGTCATAAAAAATAATACATATGTACTGTAAAAAAATCAACTATTTCCCAAAAATATCTAAAAAGGCTGATATCTCAAAAACGTTGAGATGTTGAGGGTATATTGGTCTAATGAGCTCATCTATCACCCCTTAAAATTTTTCTATCCGTGTACCATCTCGTGTACCATAAACCCTGTATATAATTTTAAACTTACTTTAAAATGGTCCTCACAGCAGAACTATCCACCTATAGATTTCTTTGGTGCGCCTGGTTGTTGAAAAACAGATAACTATGATTTTCTTGCAGCCTCTGGTTTTGGGACAGTAAAAAAAATTTCTTTGCAGTTTTTTGCTGAATTTTTGCAAAATTTGAAATCCATGCCTAAAAGTTAAACACGAGTAAATAATGAGGCTTTATAAATAAAAAACTAAACATTATTCTTGAAACATATTATGTAATACTTAAAGTATGTCCCCGGATGCAGAAATTTTCTGCACATAGAGTAACTTCCATTATAGTCTGTAAAGCTGCAAGTCCTTTGAAAATAAACTATATTTCAAGAATGCTTTGACAAAGATATGAAATTTAAACCAAAAATTTTCTACAGGTAAAAAAATCTTAGGTGCAAATATTAAGGCCTCAAACCTTTTAGTGTTTCGCAAAAGACTTGCAGCTATGCTTACGCTTTGCTTACCTTTTTAACATGCACTATGCACAGGGCCGTAGCTCTGGGGGGATGGGGGGAAGCCTCCCCCTCCCACCTATCTTGAAATCAAAAAAGTTGCATATTTCATGGATTAAAAACATAAAAGTTGCATATTTCATGGGTTAAAAAAAATAAAATAAATAATAAATTTTTAATTTTGGGAAAAAAAGTTTTAAATAATTTTATGGCTTAAAAATATAAGAGTTGGGATTTTTAAACCTTAGAATAAATTTTTTTGCATATTTCATGGATTAAAAATATAAAAGTTGCATATTTTTTGGGATTTTCAAAAAACTTGCATATTTCGTGGATTCAAAATATAAAACTTTCATATTTCATGAAGGGCGGGAATTTTTTTTTCTTGGACATTAACTTTTGAGTTTTTTGAGTTTTGAGAAAGGGTGTGACCTTTTTTTTTATTTTAGTCATGAACTTTTTTTTGTCGAGGAAAAATGTTGTGTTTTTAGGCTAAAAAAAGTTGTAATTTTTGACCTCCCCCACCAAACCTCCTTCGCTAAGGCCCTGACTATGCACTGTCTTGAAATATAAAAAGTCCAGTAAATACACACCAAATAAAACTTTAACTGAATAAAACCGAAAAATCGGAAAATATAACCTCACACCCACGCTTGATGACAGTCACATCTATTTAATAACAATCAGAGTAGCCAACATACAAAAAGTCAAAACTGATTTGAACTGTGCAAACTCTGTCTGTTACGTTCTCAGTGGAGCGGGAAAAAATAATTCAAATTTTATAATTTTTTTTCTCCTGTTTAAGTGGACTAAAAAATAAATAAATAACATAACTATATATTATAATTAGAACTTCTAGTTTTTAAAAATAATTAAAACCAAAAATCGAATAAGACCCTATTGCTTTCCCATTTTGAAAATTTTCAAAATTTCGGAAAGCCTTGTATTCGTGCAAAAATTTTCAAATTTTTTTTTTGCGAATTTTTGCGTTTTATGACGTTTCATGTCGATATAAATCAATTTAAAGCAAAAAAAAAATTGTCGGTCGATCGGTCGGTCGATCGGTCGATCGGTCTGTCCGGGAAATCTTGTAAGCACGATAACTTAAGAACGCTTTAAGCTAGAGACTTGAATTTTGGCATACAGGTATGTTACCAAAAGTTCTCGCTCGGGATTGTTTTTGGTGAACATTGGCGTGCGGCAAGGGCAAATGGGGAAAAATACATTTTTTTTTAAAAAATTTAAAATTGCTATATAGAGGTTTTTAAGGTTGCTAAAATTGAATCTGATAATAAAATTTCTCTAACTCCACCCCCGAGGGGGTGAGGGGGTAAATATTTTGAAATGTTTTCCAAATTTTCGTGAAAATTTGAGGTTGATAAAAATGAATCTTGAAATATTGGGGGGTGATTTTTGTAAAAATTGGTATATTGACGTTTTTGAGGTTGCTGGAAGTGAATCTGATAATAAAAATGGTCTAACTCTACCCCTATCACATTTTTTTTCCTAATTTCACCCCTGAGGGGTGGGGAGTAGTTTTCGTGAAAACTGGAGTATTGGGGTTTTTGAGGTTGCTGAAAGTGAATCTGATAATAAAATATTCTAAATCCACCCCCTGAGGGGTGAGGGGTAGTTTTCGTGAAAATTGGTATATTGGGGTTTTTGAGGTTGTTAAAAGGGAATCTTATTATAACACCCCTGAGGGGTGAGGGGTAGTTTTCGTGAAAATTGGTATATTGGGGTTTTTGAGGTTGTTAAAAGGGAATCTGATTATAACAAAATTCTAGCTTCACCCCCAAAGGGGCAGAGGGTAGTTTTCGTGAAAATTGGTATATTAAGGTTTTTATGGTTGCTGAAAGTGAATCTGATAATAAAAAAATCCATTTTACGCGCGGAGGTGTAAAATGGGAAAGCTCTTTTACTGGGCAGTGTATTTTTATTTATATCCGATTTTTGAATTTTTTTGAAAATTCTAAACTAATACTATTTTAGCGCAGGCGCTGTGAATAGTATAACAAGAAGAAAAACTGCCCCTTAAGATTAACGAGTGTTTGCAGACATGGAAAGACATTTAAAATTTAAAGGCTTAAAAAACATCGTCTGGACCAATATAAAAGCAGGCTTAATAAAAAATTGTATGTATTATCTGCTATCTTTCGGTGTGAGTTTTACAGACATTTTTTTTTGTTTATTTTTATATTTGTAAAATATAAACGGAGGTTTAATTAAAAATAAGCTTAATTTTTCTGCAAGTAAAATTTTAAGCCACCCTCATGTCGTGAAAAATACCATATAAAATTATATGCAAATTTCAGTTAAAAAAATGAAATTATGAAATTTAAAGAACTTTCACTTTCGGGTTTAGACCGTGTTAATGGATTTTCACTTTCCGACGTTTCGTCTCTTACTACTAGATACATCTTCAGGGATTAATCTGAAACTAAGTTTCGAATCAACTTGTGTCACTATTTATGACGAGTTGTGGTTATTCACCCGTGACGAGGTTTTTCCTATCAAAGACTTCCATATTGCAGGTAAGTGGTAACCAGTGTCCCGATTGATATTGTTAGGATGCTTGATGATTTCTATCGATTCCCGTATCTTCCTTGGCATTTTTCTGTTTTCTGTTAATATTTGTTTTGTTTCAGACAAATTGATTTTATGACCTGTTTCATGTACATGTTCGGCTACTGCCGATAAGGAAATTTGTTTCTTTCTTATATTGCGCTCATGCTCTTGAAGTCTTGTAGAAATTTTTCTCTTAGTTTCACCTATGTAAACCGTACCACAGGAGCAGGGTATTTTATATACGCCTTCTGAACTCAGGGGTATTTTGTCTTTTGTTGAAGTCAAAAATTGACCTAATTTTTGGTTGGACCGAAATATAGGCTTAATATTTGACTTCTTCAAAAGTTTACCTATTTTATCCGTGATACCGCTTACATAGGGAAGTATAACTTGTGTCTGTCTGTCATTGTCACTATTGTCCTGTTGTTTGGGTCTGGGATTTCTGTATTTGTATATGGTCTTATTAATGTCTTTTTTGGTATAACCGTTCATGGTCAAGGCTTTGGTTAGTTTAAGGAGTTCTGTGTCTAGGGAATTCTTGTCTGAAATCATGAAAGCCCTATGAACAAGTGAATTAACTACCGAGCGTTTTTGAGAGGGATGGTGATGTGAAAATGCGTTTAGGTATCTGTCAGTGTGGGTTTTCTTCCTATATACCGAGTGTCCTATTGAGCCATTTTCCGTTTTGTAAACCAAAACGTCCAAAAAGGGAAGTGATCCGTTGTTCTCAATTTCCATCGTAAACCGTATAGATTTATGTTGGGAATTGAGGTGATTTAGAAAACCTTGAAGGCTTTTCATGCCATGGGGCCAAATAGCATAGACATCGTCTACGTATCTGCGCCAAATTTTAGGTTTTAATGGAAATGACTCAATAGCTTTTTTCTCGAAGTATTCCATGAAAGCATTGTCCGCAGGGGGTGATAATGGGGATCCCATTGCGGCGCCTGACACTTGTTCATAGAACTCTCCCTGTATCAGAAAATATGTAGATGTCAGACAAGCTTCAAATAATTTACATAACTTAGGGTCAAGATTTCCAGTTGTAAGTAGGTCTCGTATAATATTTATTGTATCGGGAACGGGAACGTTAGTAAATAGAGATTCTACGTCGAAACTAACCATTATGTCCGAGGGGTCCAGGGTCACTGTCGATAAGGTTTGTACAAAGTGTGTGGAATTTTTTACATAAGACCTCGTTTTTCCAACTAACTGATTTAAGATTTTGGCAAGGTGTTTGGCAAGTTTATACGTAGGGGAACCTATTGTGCTGACAATTGGTCTAAGAGGGGCACCGTCCTTGTGAATTTTAGGTAATCCATATAATTTTGGTACGCGGGAGTCTCGGGGGGTTAGATTATAAATTTTAAGAGGTGTAAGGGAAGATTGTTTAAGTAATTGTGTGATTTTTCGTTCAAATTTTCCAGTAGGATCGGTCTCGAGTTTTTCGTATGTGTCATTGTCTATGAGTTCCGTTATTTTGTTAAAATAGTCAAGTTTGTCCATCACCACAGTGGCATTACCCTTATCAGCAGGCACAACAATAATATCGTCATTACGATTAAGATTCTTTAAAGCTAAATATTCCTCCCTTGTCAAGTTAGACTTAGGTGGTTTTGACTTTTTCAGAATCTTAGCCGTTTCATAACGTACTATCTCTGCATCTACCGGGGGTAATGAAGACAAGGAAGACTCCACTATAGAAATTATTTCGTCTGTTGGTACTGTCCTAGGTGTAATGGCAAAGTTATGTCCTTTGGACAGCAAAGAGATCTCACATTCTGTTAAGTTTGTCTTTGACAAATTAACAACAGTGTTTGAATTTACTGGAGGTTTCTCTTTACTATCCAAAGAAGAAAACTTTTTCTTTTGGATTTCTGAGACTTTAACACCAATAGCATGAGCGTGTTCATAAGTTATAGTATCTAGTACATGAAATAAATCAAAATCAATTGTCTTACCCAGTTTCTGATGCAAGCGGTACAGTTGGTCTGATACGTTGTCTAGCTTCCTTTTATCTTCATTTATCCTTTCTCGCACCAGGGCTTCTCCTGCTCTACGATATATTCGATTGATGAAATTTATTGAAAATTGTAAAAAAAATAAAAATATCAATTTCTTATATAATGCATGATTTTTTTAATCAAATATAACTGGTATATTGCGCAAAATGCTAAAATTTTAATCTGTGCCAAATTTCGACTCAAACAAAAGAAATTTGGCATGCACCTACTTCAATTGAAAATATAAAAATAAAAAAAAATGTCAGGTAATCGAAAAAAAAAGATGCTGTATCAAATTTGAGCTTAAGCCAATAAAATTAGCCGCCTTCCACTTCATGTCATGTCATGGTATATAGTTCTCCGCACGAAAGAAAGTCTCCGACGAAAGGGGGAGGAATCATTCGCGTTCTCTTCTTTTCGACAAGAGCGTTATAAGGCGTGCGTGCCTACAAGGGGTCTTCCACTTGCACACACATTCCAAACATATTTCCCGTAGCCACAGATCCGTGCCTCAAACTATACCAGATCGATTTGATTTGAAAAAATAGGTTTTATTTTATTTAAAATTTTTGTATTTTTGTTACGTTATATTTCACTACATGGGAAGGACTTAAACTTAAAAAAAAATCAAATGCCCTAGTACGTGATAACAACATTAGTATAATTATATTTTATTTACGAACACAGACTTTTTATTTTTTTTAAATATAAATTTTAAAAGTAATTTTTTTTCCTGGTTTTAATTCTGATACAATATTTAGAATAGTATATGAAAGTTGGGGAATCAAAAATTAAAAATAAATATAAACAAACATAATGGGAGATTTAGCTCAGTGGTCAATGGCATCGATATAGCCTGACACTGATCTAATGATCGTGAGTTCAAACCTCACTGGCGCCGATTGCCTTTTTCAGTTAATTAATAATTGAAATTTGGCGAAGGCGTACTCCCTAGATATATTGGTTCGAAAGTCAATTAAAGCCGGTGGTTCCCTCTACTACTAGCTCACACAAGTCCTGGACTTAGGGGATGCTTAATTAAGTAGAATAGTACGAGGTTAAAAACAAACAAACAAAAACAAAAAAACAAAAATAATACTTTTAAGTATTATGTTAAAAAGACCAAATGCCTTTAAAGTGGGCCTTGACCATGGAAAAAATTTCAATTTCCTGTTTGAATCAACAAACCTTTGAAACGTTTATTTTTATACTCTTCACATTTTTATAGGAGTAGATATTATACGATGGTTTCCAAATTTTCAAAAGCTTAAAAAATTACCCCAAATCGTCGGCTAAGAGGTATTAAATTTACCTAAACATTTTTTTTCAAAATCTGTATTTTTACAGAATCGGATACAAAATTTCTTACTGTATGTTTCTGTTTTAAATGAACTTTTACCGATAAAAAGAATAAAAATTAAACATTTTAGAGGTAAAATTACCTAAACCAATTATAAAATTGTAAGTAAAGCACTCAAGTGTTTTAGCTAGCTTTTAGACGACATTTCTCAAAATTAACATCAGGCAGTAATATAATACAAATCAAATCAAACTACAGATAATGGTCCAATTCCCCCAATATATTTCGTAAACCGACCGCGGTTTCGGGCCTTTATAAATGTATAGATACAATCAGTATTACACAACTAGGTCCATTGTCAAGGTGTACCTACAAGAATAAAATTAAATTAAAATTAAAATCGTTTTTTACTGGACTTTTTTTTGGACTGAAAATATCGACATAGGTAAATTTATCTCCTAGCCGACGAAATTACAAGCATCCCTGTCAGACAGTGTCTCTAAAGACTAGCCTTGTACTGACCATAGTTATGCATAGTGGCGATGCAACGTTCACCGAATTAGCCTAAACAGTGGCCTATTTTTTGTATGCCGTTGTAAATAAAAAATTATAAATAAATGATGTTTTTATTCTACAAACAGATTACCAACTGAGTTGGAAAATTTGAGTTAGAATTTCCATATGCTAAATACTATAAAAATATTGTTTAGTCGGTATATTAACGTTGCCTTAAGGGTCCTTTGGAATAAAAAAAATATTATATTATGTTATATTATGACACATATCGTCGCCTTCCTTACAAAGGGGCTTATCTCAAAATGACACTTATACATAAAGTGACATACATACATTTTGAGATAAGCCCATTTGTAAGGAAGGCGACGATATTTTACCTCTGCAGACTACATTTTAAGCCAAAAATGCTCAGTTGTAAATCATAATTTATAATTAAAGATATTAAGATGTTTTTTTAAATCTATATACAGAGTGTTCCGTTTAAATTGGAAAATTGACACTTGTTTTATGAGAGTCGGGTATTTTTTTTTAATACCTCATCAAAAACTGCATTTACTGAACCGAACTAGTTTTCCAAAGTATTGAATCTGAGCCTGCTACGATTTTTTGAACAGTCGTATTTTCAAGAAAACGATTTTTTTTACATTAAAACTGATTGCACAGAAGTGTTCAGCGTCCTCGAAAGTGGGTTAGTACCAAATTTGGCAAAAAAAAAATTCAAGCGGCTACCTTTTTATGGGTGAAGTAAATTTTTTGTTTAGACTGTGATAAACACTGTTATTTTTGTTGGATACCAGTGCATTTTTTGTACAATGGTTTGCGCGATCGTGTTAAAAAACGCATTTAACGTGATAAGATATGTAACTTGAATGTGTTTTTAAAGCTTTGGGGACATATTTAAAGTTAAAAATTGTTTGTGGTTGGAATCTGCTACTAAAATATGTCCTCAAATATGTCCTTGTTAAATAATTTTTTGTCAATATTATTGGAGAGCTCTAGCACAAGCATAAAGCTTATTTCGGGCTCTTCATGACCATGTGTAACTTCTGAAATAAATAAAATATAAAACTAAATAACTCATTATTGAAGTTTATTTTGCTGCTTATTTTTTACCTTAGAATTAAAGATGCCATAAAATATTTTGCGTAGCCGCCGCCGATAAAAATAATAAACATGAAAATAGAAAATAAATAAGCAAGTCAATACCACTTCCACGAAATTATTTTATTCAAAAATTAAGAATATTTAAGTTTATTAAGAGGGGCTTATCAGCATTAAAAAAAAATAAACGAAACTGGGTAGAGCAGAACATTTTTTTTTTAAATAAATGCGCTAAAAAATAACTCTAAATTAAAATAATGCGTTCTCCCTGGAGCGGTCAGTTGATGACCAAAAAAAAATGTCAACCAGCATTCCTTACGTCCTTATTTATGACCGTAAGTTTAAAAGTTAACCAAAAACAAAGTGGACTAGACAAAAATCGCCCTTTAAACCTATTTGTCTATTTATTTTCTATTTTTATTAAGGAGAAATGAATATAGCGAAAGGTTACAAATTGAAAAATATGTTTTTTAATAACTGTTTATTATTTAGTTTTGACTTAATATATCTTTAAAGCTATAAAACACATTTAAAGTAAATATTTTATCACATTATATTCGTTTTCTAACACGGCCATTGCACAAAAAATGCAAAACTCTGAAATATCCCATCTGACAGTTAGACTGTGAATGACATCCAACATAAATAAAAGTGTTTATCACAGTCTAAACAAAAACTTATTTTGCCCATAAAAAGGTAGCGCTATAGCCGCTTGATTTTTTTTAGCCAAATTTGGTACTAACCCATTTTCGGGGACGCTGAACACTCCTGTGCAATCAGTTTTAGTGTAAAAAATCGCTAATGAGTTTTCTCGAGAAAGCGACTTTTCAAAAAATCGTAGCACGCTCAGATTTAATACTTTGAAAAACTAGTTAGGTTCAGTAAATCCAGTTTTTGATGAGATGTTTTAAAAAAATACCCGACACTCATAAAATAACAAGTGCAAATTTTACCTGTGATTCCAATTTAAACCGAACACTCTGTAGATTAAAAAAAGGATATATATCCTTATTAATAACGGTGAATTTTCAGATCAAAAAAAGCCTTACGAATATAAAAATTGTATTTTAACCAATAGGTACCGGGTCTAACTCACACATACATATTTTATTTATTTTTTCATCATGGATAAGAACAACGTTGTAGAGTTTTTTATTCGAAAGAACCCTTAAATGTGGCATCAATTTCTTTATAACGTAAATTTTTGGAAAATAATAAAAAAACAATTTTTTTACTAAAGCGAAATTTTCCTTAGGAAAGGTAAAAATTAAGAGTGCTTCTAATGGCGATTTCTCCCGTTAGATTAGACAGGGACAAAAGTTCTACCCAAAAAGGATAGAAGACATATATACACTCCCACTTCCACCCAACCAAACAAATTCTGTATTTGTTCTTTGTTGAACAAAATCAGAGACTACAACAATTATCTCTGACAAAATGTTGTTGTATTTAATACAATATTTACTGGCCGGGCGAAAAGTGTAACTATATTATTTTTAGATAGTAGATGGTTGGATTAGGGTTATTTATATTAAAAAACGTTTTTTTACTAAAACTGCCAACTGCCAACGAAACGTCGGCAGTTTTAGTAAAAAAACGTTTTTTAATATAAATAACCCTAATCCAACCATCTACTATCTAATATTATTGTTGGGTTACCAAACCAAGCTTATATTATTTTTATTAAAGAAATTACTGGCGCCATCTAAATTTTAGTAGAATTATCTTCACATTAGCTATGTTCGTTCGTGCCGCTTAGTGCTACACTTTCCGGCCAACCAAATAAATACTGTATTTGTTGTATGAAAAACAAATACAGTATTTTTTTGGTTGGCTGAAAAGTGTAG
This sequence comes from Brachypterus glaber, assembly GCA_958510825.1. NCBI lineage: Eukaryota > Metazoa > Arthropoda > Insecta > Coleoptera > Kateretidae > Brachypterus > Brachypterus glaber. Next base: position 36,738,298 of record OY294044.1, read on the forward strand.
CACAAATGAGATAGAGATAGGGTAGACGTCTTTTGTTTCATAATTCTAGTTGTAGAGAGCTCCATTAATCGTATATTAGGAATTAATTCTCACGATAAAAACGCAATATTCTATACACAAAGAATACTATATTGTGGAATGAAAAGCATTACATAACTTAAAGACTTGTTAAACGGAAAGCAAGGTTTTATTGAAATGATGAATTAAAAAAAAGTGATATCTTATATTTTAATTTCTACTTATTGATTTAAACGAGAGTTGAAAAACATGTTACTATAAGGTCTTTATAAACTTAAATACAATATTTAATTTAAATAAACTATAGTATTAAAAATCATAGGCTTAATTAGGGAGAGGGGGGCTTTGCCACTCACATGAAAAATATTCTCTACCCTACCCTCAAAATATTATCAGGGCAATAATGATTTTTTTTCTAAAAAAAATATTTTAATTTTATAGTTATTTACAGAAGTAGTGAGGAGGAAAAATTGCCCCCTGAGGCCCTTATGGCTTAAAAACTCGATCAAATATTTTCTTCTTTTACATAATTATTGGATATCTTGTTTTTTATCTTAAAAATCGATAAATGGTCATTGGGTATTCTTTTTTTTGGAAGCCCGCATCAGGTTAAAATACAATAAAATTTTGTAATTTTGTCATTTATAAAATTACGAAACCTGCGTAACTGCCACCATAGCGCGCATTTATACCTAATACGCATTGCCTATGCAGAGCCGGATTCAGGGGGGGGGGAGATTCCCCGGGGCCCGGGCTCGAGGGGGCACGAGGTCAAAGATTTCTTTAAGTTTACAATAAACAGTTTATTTATTTATAATTTTCCCAAAATGACAAGGGCGCCAAAACGAGCTAATATGCAGAGAGTTTTCCAAGTGGACCATAGACCCTCAAACTCAAATTTTCTTTCGTTAAGGTTTTCTTTGGTATTTTTTTTTTAAGATAGTAAATCTTTTCACCTGAGGCGCTAAGACTGTCTTATTTCTTTAACGATTGTAAAACTTAACTTTAAAATATTAAATTAAGTAAAAGATAGAAATTAACATAATTCGTAAATAAAATTAAATTAAATTATGTTTTGGAAAAACGGTGGGCCCGGGTAAAAAGTTTCCGCGGGTCCCTGGCTGTCTCTGTCCGGCCCTGTGCCTATGCCCAATTCATAATTACACACGGGGTATAGTGCATGGATAAATCGAGATCTATAGTTTTCCTTACCACTAGTTGATAAATTCACTTTCAGTCTTCTAAAATAGCTACGCAGCATTCCGAACTGCGTATTGACCCGCTGATCCTCCACCCAGCTCGCCGAGGAAGATTTTTTTATTCATTGCGGCGATTTATGTGTGCCGCACGTTAAAACCTTGAATTTGTATCGACGACAAGGTCGTGGCCAACTTGTTTTCGTCATAAACCAAAACTATTTATAGCTTTTTATCTCTCTTCAACTTCTCCTCTCTAAAAACTGCGTGTGCTGGTGCAGCACTGCTGATGCGGTGAATGGATTACCGAAAAAATTGATGCTATATTGTGATTTGTAAGTTACTGCACATCAGGCCCGGACTGGCCAAGTTGGCCAGTCGGCGATCGCCGAGGGCGCCCGGCTCAAGGAGGCCCCGAAGTGGCCCCAAAAAAAGTGGATTACATTTTATATTACTCAGGTATTTTTTTAACTACCTACACTATAATTATATAATTATAATTAGTGCATTTGTGTTTAGACTTTTCAAATTGGCGGAATAAATATGGCCGATATATTTTTTAAATTTTGCATAAAATAAAAAATTATGAAAACTTCAGCCCATTTTTTATGCGTTATTTTCCTTATATGTACGAGAAATTACCTACTGTAAAAAATTCATGATATGTTACCTGCCCGTTTTTTTAAATTTAATTTAAAAAAAAACAATTATTAAAAATTTGGCAAAATATGAAAACTTTTTCTATTCTATTCATACATTAAACAAAATAAGCCTAAAATAATTACAGGTTTACGAATAAAAACTGTTTAGTTCGTTCCAAATATAATTTATTTTTAATATTTAAGGAAGAAAAATCGTAATAAAAAACTAAATTGTTCCCAGAAAAAAAAAGTGACAAAATTATGTTTTTTTTTTGCATGGGGCACTTTTTTGCACAGCTAATTACGAAAAAAATAGTAAAAAATCCGATTTTTTTGCGTAATTTGGTGGTTCAACATTTGCTAAAAATGCCCGATTTTGCTTAAATGGATTAATACCAAAAATCTTGAAATTTAAAATGGCGGAATAAATATGGTCGATTTATTTTTTAAAATGTCAAAAATAACAAAAATATGGCATAAAACAATAAATTATGAAAAGTTAAGCCCATTTTTTTATGGATAATTTTTCTTATATGTACTAGTAATTACTGTAAAAAATTAATAATTTTTTACTAGCCCGTTTTTTTTAATTTAATTTTGAAAATAAAAATATATTAAAAATTTGGCAAAATATGAAAAAAAAATCTATTCTATAGTAATAATTTTCACTATAGACGTGCGCGCTCTCAACTTTAGGCTTCAACCTTCGTAAAGCAGGATGCGTGCAAGTGAGTCTATAGTAATTGCGCCGGCTATATTCAATACATGAACAACAAAATTTACTGGTAAAAATTATGATTTTTTTACTGTAATTAGTAGTACATATAAGAAAAATAACCCATAAAAACATAGGCTGAAGTTTTTATAATTTTTTGTTTTATGCCATATTTTTGTTAATTTTAACAACATTTTTAAATATAAATCGACCATATTTATTCCGCCATTTTGAATTTTAAGTTGGTCCATATTAAGATTATTAAAAGATAATTTCAGTAAAATAAAACTATTTTGGCAAATTTTGAACCACCCTAATTACGCAAAAAAAATCAGATTTTTTACTATTTTTTTTTGTAATTAGCGGTGCAAGAAATGTCACTTTTTTTTTCTGGGACTTCTTGGTAAGGGCCAAGGGCCCGCAAAGGAGCCAGTCCGGGCCTGCTGCACATTGTGCAGGGCACATTAGGGCATTTTAAATGTTGAATCCCCCTCATGTAGTAAAAAAAATACCATAACGAAATTTTGTGTTTCATTAAAAAAATTAAATTAGAGTCCATCCCACTGCATTTGACAATTGGAAAAAATTAAAAATTAATTGTTTTTTATGATTCACGAAATTTTTTAATCAAATATATCTGGTATATCATGTCTTGCAAAATTCAAAAATATAAATCTCTGCCAAAAAGCCAATTTAAAAATTAAAAAACAAAATTTGACTCAATCAACTACTTCATTTCAAAAATTTAAAAAAATAAATTTTATTTTTTTAGTTTTCAAATTAAGCGGGACGGCGATAACTTTTTGCTTTGAACTAAAATTCGGCAAAGAAAGTTCGTTTCAATTATAAAAAAAATAATGCTATTAAATTATTCACAGCGCGCTGCAGCGCCTGCGCTAGAATAATATACGGTAGTTTCCAATTTTCAAAAAACATCAAAAATCGTCCTAGACAAAAAATTCTTGGATATAAATTTGTTTCATGAAAAAATAAGCAACTTTTTGAAATGTCCGTCCATCCGTCTGTCTTTCCATCTGTCCGTCTGATGTCACGTTTTTTGTACACGATAACTCAAGAACGAATAATCCGATCGACTTGAAAATTTCAGAAAATAATCAAGTTCTAGGAGGGGAATCCCTATTGTTTTTGAAAGTAATCCCCCCAAAAACAAAAAAGTTATAGGGGGTTAAACTTAAAAAAAATCGAAAGAAGCTGAAAGAAAATTCCGATTAACGTAACTTTATCAGGAAAAATTATTTATTATAAGGATCAGTTTTAAATGTAATCCCCCCAAAAACAAAAAAGAACTTAAATTAAAAAAACTATGTCAATTTTTTTTGTTTTTCGCAAAAAGAAAATAAAAAAAATTAAAAATTTTGAATTTTTTTTCAAGTTTTTTTTTTGAAAATATTTTTTTGAAAAAAAAAATAATTTTGGTGAAATTAGTGAACACTAATAAGTTGTTAAACAAATATTTTAATTCATTAAGCCCAGTTTCAAAATATCTTGCTCAAAAATTAGTTTTTATTTAGAAAAAGTTTGTTTTTATAGATTAAGATTAAAAGTTAATTTTTAAGTCTTATATTCTATTTAAAAAATTACGATCAGTTGGTACACCATAAAAACATTGTTTATGTAAATAATTCAAAAATATTTACTCATATGATTTTAAATTTTATTTTTAATTCTGAAAAATCATGCATTGCAATTCATTGTAGGGTTAAAGCTTTTTTGCATTTTTTTTTTAATTTTTTGTTTTTCAAATAATTTTTTTTTAAATTTTTTTTTAATTATTTTTTAAGTATTAGGGAAAATGCAATATACCATTTACTGTGAATAATATACAGGGTGTTCCAGAGTCACATTTTAAGGGGTTATTCTAAACTAAAAAATATTAAAAAAATCCTATAAAGGTTGGTCCAGAAATAAACCCTTACATATAACTATGCTAGTTAGAAATATGCCAGTTATACAGATCGGTAGACTCAATAAGAGCAGTAATAATACACTAAAACCACACTTTTCAAAATTTTGTGACTCCATCTCACTCTACTCCGTCCAATGGACCCCCAATAACTACTATAGTCTGTCTAAATACACCTCACCGGTTACGGGTTAAAATGCCCTACTGCACAATTGTACATAATAATTTGTAGTGCATAATTAATTTGCAATTAGGACATCCAAGTTGCGGGACCAAAGATCCGTTTTGGACCAAAATAAAAGTGCCGTAAGACTTGAGCCGTGACTGGTCTCGAAAGTCCTGAGCAAAACACTATTCTGGTACTTACTTTCCCGAGGGGTCTGCTGCATTCGATGTACAAAATTGTCTGCATTAATAATGCATACCCTTGCAGTACCTGCATTACTTGCATTAAATGTTCATTATCTGCATTATCTCTAAATTACGTACATTATTTGCATTACTGTGCATTACATCTCCAGTGCATTCATTACTCTGCATTATCTGCATTATTTTGTACCGTCAGGGACAAAGCTAGCTTTTTTTGGAGGTGAGGACCTTTTTTTCTTTAGTCATCAATTTTTTTTGCATTACTTGCATTAAATGTGCATTATCTGCATTATCTCTAAATTACTTACATTATTTGCATTATTCTGAATTACATCTGCAGTACCTGCATTACTCTGCATTATCTGCATTATTTTGTAGCGTCAGGGACAAAGCTAGCTTTTTTTTTGGAGCTGAGGACCTTTTTTTTGTCTGCAAGAATATGTGCATTACTTTGCATTATTCTGCATTAAAAATATTGTGCAGTACGTGCATTTTTTGTAAAAATTTCGTGTAGTACGTGCATTTTTCATGCATTTTCTGCAGTAGGTGAACAAAAATTTCCCAGTGACAGACCCCTCGTACTTTCCCGACTAACTTGGTTAAATAAAAAAAACACAATGGTGATTTTGTATAATTGTTCTGTAATACCGACTAGGTTCCATTTTCATACCGTGCTGCATTTATCCCCGAATTTAAACATGTGGCTTTTAATAAAAAAGAAAAACGTCACCTCTTTTTTTTCTGAACTGAAAGTTACCATTTTTCCGGCTGGAATACTTAAATTTTCCGACTAGGTCATGCTTACGTGCTATTCTGTTAGAGGCTCTAACTCAGCTCTCAGAGGATTACTAGTCTCGCCCTTTGCATTTCGAAGCCCTGAAGCAAGCTTTTGCTTTGGCACCTCTATATAGGGGTGAGGCGAGGAATTCCAAATTTTGTACCCTACAAAATTTTGATGACTAAAAGCTTTACCACTGCCGCAAAAAAAAACTGAAAGAAAAGGTCATCACCTTTAAAAAAGGCTAACGACGGAAAATTTTGTTTCATAACCGAGGGAAAAACGCCCCTCAGCGGCGCCCCTCTGAGTTGGCGTTCATTTAGCGTCTGAATTCAACACTGGTGTGTAGTGTGAATAAAACATCTCTAAAAGTTAAAGGGAAGAAAATCAATGTTTTCATATACGTAATTTTATACTATACGACTGAATAGTTCTATAATTTTATACTATACGACTAAATAGTTCTACAAGTTTTTATAGTAGTAGTTTATTTGCTACAGGACCCATAGTACGGGCTACTATGGTTTTAGTTGCACACTAGAATGTCACATACTTTTCTTTGCATGGCTTAAACTGAAAGTATGATATCAAAAAAAATCAATTCTAGGTTCGACGTAAAGTAAAAGTATAGTAAAATGAGTTTTCTTTTTTAATAAACCTACACTTCTGTAATTATACTATTTTGCAAGAATTTTACTCCATGTTGAGAATTTTTTTTTTGTAAATTTTTATCTTAAATTCAAATACGTTTTCCAGTTAATGAAGCCTCCTAGCTTTCTTCTTATTTATGTCAAAAATATAACGTGATTTTTTGAAAACGGATTTGGATTGGATTTGGATGAGTAAAACGGTCGTGCAGCTAAACTTTTGTAAACTGAGAGAATTGCTAAAAATGTTCAACGTTTTATGCTTTAGAAGAATTTGATTTATTTTTTTGTCTCGTTGGAATTTACGAGGTGATATTTTTTTAGTGCTGCAAGAAGCAGTCCCCCAAACACTCAATAAAAGTACCTACCTAAATGACTTATAAAATGAACGGCTCTAAAAATTATATGTAGTGATTTTTGCAGAAAATTAAATAGGGAAGATTGTATACACTACATACTAGCCCTTTTCAATATATGAATACTTCTTAATTAATGCAGACATTTCAGTAATTACCCGGCTTTATTACTGTGTAAAATCAATTTTCATGAAAATAATATTAACACGATTGTACGTTATTCACACTGTACGAATCACAGTTGAAGAGTACAACTTTCATATGGAGTTTTATACAGGGTTATTCAGAAATAGGGTCATTCATTTTAAGGGGTGATTCTACATACGAGAATATGAAAAAAAAGTTCTTATAAACATATGTCTAAAGATGGTCTGTCAAGTTTTTCAGGTAATACAGGTGTATAGCAAAACCTAAAAAAAAAGTAATACAGGTGTGTAGCAAAACCTATGTATTTTCTGAGGTGGATTTGATGTGGTTTTTAAGATATTAACAATTAAAGGTCAGAAATGTATATTTTTTGACATTTTTGCATACCATTTTTTTATCAACATCAAAGTAACCATCTTGTAGGAAACCTTCAAAATTACCTTTTTTAAATGTCAATAGGGTGATTTGTTGCTTAGAAAACTACAAAAAACGATAAAAATTTGCATATTATTCAATAAACAATAAATTTTGGAAAAGTCAATCTACGACTTTGTCATTGTGTAAGAAGTTGCTACTTATAGTACTTAATAGGTAGTTAAAATTTCAGAACGATTCATTCAATAGTTGTTGCAAAATTTCAATTGTTTATCCCACATGTTTTTTTTTTAATGATATTATGCGTACAATAATGAAGATATAATAATTCTACAGGTATGTTATGAAAGGGGAAGAGTTGATTTATCCAAAGAAATTATTGATTAAAAAAAAATCGATTTTTAGGATTGCAAAATCTCGTTACAAAAACACTATAATTTTTACCTTATAAACAATTTGAATAACTTTGTTGCAATTACTTTTAGGAGAATGATTTTTTCATATTCAAAAAGCTGGCATTTTTACACGAATTTAGAAAAAAAAAGATTGTTCTAGTTAATATGGGGCAAAGTTAGTCACTTTTTTTTTAAATTCACAGCTACTTTGTTCACATAAAATTGAATAAAAATTATTTATAAAAATATTTTGTATATTAAAGTATAAATTACCCATTCCTATATTTGCCAATCACAATAACACAAAAATAATGGCATTTTACAAAAAAAAATTGTAATTTAAACATTTTTTAAAACAATGTTTTTTGCAAAATATCAATATTTTTTATGTTATTGTTATTGGCAAATATAGGAATGGGTAATTTTTTGTAATTTTATTATTGGAAAATAATTTCTCAGTACACGGAAAAAAATTATAAATTATAGCTAAGAGGCATATACCAAACAAATTATAATCGCATATACCAAACAAATTATAATCGCTTATTATATAAATATAAGGCTTCCTGTTACAATTATGGCATTCTGTGTAAAAAATTATATGAAATAATTTAATTGTTTAGTGAATATAATAAATAGTATGATATTTATAGCTTAAATAGATTTAATTATTGTCCATGCTAATAAATTTTATAATATAATAAAATTTCTGTAAATTTATAATAGGGCCTGTAATAAATATAATCTTGTCTGTAATAAATATAATCGTTTCCAATTTATTTTTAACATAAGTGGTTATTGAGTCCCTTATAATATATAGCTTAAATCACTATAATTTGCCACTGTTACCAAATATCTTATAATGTATAGCGCAGGGCCCACTAATTTCTTTCCGTGTAGGGGGCCGCCCCCTACCTACTGTTCAGTTGGGTAAATACACTGTTTAGTTGGTAAAAGTGAGTGGTAGATTTCGGAAATTAATAGAAGTTAGAAAAATTGAGGGTACACTTCGGCTTTTTTCTGTAGTTGGGAAAATTGGAGTAGTATAGTTGGGTCAGGGGGGTAAACGGTCAGGGACAGTCCGTCCTGGTTTGACGTAAATTTTCGGTCAGGGACAGTCCTGGTTTGAAGCATACTGGATCTCTGGAAAAAGTTGAGAAATTTCTCAAATTTTAGTTGGGAAATATTGGTTCTGCCAGAAATTTCTATGACTAAAAGAAAAGTCCTTACCCCCAAATATTTTTTTTACCTTAAAAAAATAAACATCACCCGGCGGGGGGCCCCCAAAGTTTAAGGTGTCCCCAAAAGTGGGTGGGCCAAGTGAGATATTTTTCACTATGTCACCTGTCTAGTCCGACACTTTTAACATAACCTATATAAAAAATATACAAAAAAGAGAGTAAAAATCAACATATTTTAACCTTCTCCAAAAATTTCCTGCGGCGCTGTAAATTACAATTGTCAGTCAAAATATTTAACTCAAAACCAAATATGTATATGGGAAAATTGTAATTAAAATATAAATTATTTATAAATATTTTTGCCTGTGGAACATATAGCCGTCGCAATACGAACTGGCACCTGTGAGCTGAGGCAAGGCGAAGAGAAAAGGTAAAATATAGCATGTAAATAATAGGGGATCTTGAATTTTTTACATTACACAGAGGTGCCAATTCATAAAATGTTCACAGTAACTATAGTATTATTATAATAATATTATAATAATATTATTATACCAATAATGCAATCACAGACTTGCAGCCACGGCCAAGAGTTTTTATTAAAAGTTCTAATAAAATAATTTGCTTACCAATTAATGTTTTCCTTTTTTTTAATTGTGACCTTGAAAATCATAAACAAAATATTTTAAATTCCTTCGATTAAGGGGTTCTTTTTTAATGAATAAATCTAAAATCATAATACTTTTTATAATCTAGTTCTCGCGATAACGCGAGGTAGAACCGCATCATTTTCATTAAAAAAAAATGCATACGGCTTTGGACACCCCCAAGTGATTATTAATGAAATATACATAATATGTAACAATATTATTGTTTGTTTTTAATTTGGGACCCTAAAGAAATGGAATGGGGAAGGGAGAGCTGGAGAACGGGGTGATGCCCGTGCCGCAATAAGAAAGTTGGTGGTGGCGGGTTGGGGCTCGACCTGAAATCGATAAGGCGGCAGCGGCAGGGTTCAGGATCCGAATTCAAGGACAAGGCCAAGTGGCGCGAGGCAGCGCCGTAGTCAACGCTTGCCGCGACTATTCTCATTCTCCATCGCGTCAACACACAGCGCGTCCAGAGCGCCAGGCCATAGCTCTCGTCTACCCTTACCAGTGACAGGTCACCCCATCTCCAAGTGCATGTACTAGACTGACATGGGGCCCAGTACATAGGGTTGCAGCGCACGCGCGCGTCCCAAGGAATAACCAAACTGCATTTTGGTTTCACTTTCATTAGGCCCGCGAACTTACCCCGTGTACTACACGCGAGTGATACTGTCTCCTCACCATAACATCATCATCTGATGACATCCCTATGACACCGGTATAATAATTATCAAAACAATCCCAAAATCGTGATACTTGTTTGTTTTGTTGTTGTTTTTTTATTGTTAGTGACAATCAGTTATCCTAGTGACAATGCAGACCACTACTATAGTTTTTAAGACTGACGTCAAGGAGTTCCGAATACCTTCAGGTGCTATAGTGTCCTCGACTTCCTCGCCGCCCGGGATGTCCGTCATGAGACCTCCCCCACCGCCGCCTCCGCCAAAACTAAAAATAATTGACAACAAACTGGAGGAACCGTCCAGCTCGATCCCAGATCTAGGTAAGCCTTTATCCATATATGTCTTAAAAAACATTGGAAATAGCTATATGGATGATTGTCATTAAATCTATTATTATAATATCATACCATCATCTACAAAAACAAAACATTCCAAATTATTAAAAAAAATAAAATAAAAAACAATACCTAATATATCTATCCAATTATTAGGTAAGGCATAAAAGAAAATTTAAGGCTCTGGTTGATCCAGACTGGATCAAAGTTATCATTCAAGAATGTTTTTACTCGGTGTATATAGAAGAACAGGGTCCATATTGTTATTCCAATAAATACTAGAAGAAAGGGACCCATATTGTTGGTATAGTTAATACACGCTCGTACAAGTTAATACAAGCTCGTACACGTTAATATTTGTAAATGGAGAACCAAATATTAAGAATTGGTCTTATAATAAATATGTGAATGGTCACGCGAAAAGCGACCTGAAGAGAAATAGTGCTAGGTGCTTTTTCTAATAATAATCTACTATTATGCAAAAATACCTATTATTTCCCTGAAGGTCCCTTTTCACATTGATATTTAAATATATCTTATAAGGGAACGTTCAAGTATTACGTAATGCTTCCAGGGTAGGGGGATGGGGGTCATTTTGGAGTGTTACGCCCCTGTTAATGCTATAGGAAAATAGCGTTACAGGGGGTGGGTGGGGGTCCAAAATCATCAAAATTTGCGTTACGTAATACTTGAACGTTCCCTAATTACTGTAAATTTTAAAATTAAATGGGTCGGGAATGTAATATCACAATTTGAGATATACAAAAATATACGTAAAGTACCTACATATACGTATACGTATTAAGGCTAAAATTGAAATTTGATTACAAAATTAGAAAAAGAATAATTATTTTTAAAACCGACTAGGTATATAACTAGGTATATACAATTTTTTATCAAAGGGGGTTTAATGAACCAAGTAAAAACTGTCGTTAACATACAATTAGTTTTTTTGTTGACCCAGGATTTCAAGTTCATTTATTTTTAGCCATGTCGGTCATTCACTAATTTATTTTTTCAGTAAAATATACAAAAGTTAATAAAACTTATTATTAAAATTAATATGGAATATTATAGGGTTCATACAATATGTATCCCTTGGGATGTCAGGCAAAAAAATTGCACAATAAAGAGTAGCTTTTAATTCAAAGAAAAATTTACTGTGTTCAAACATAAATTTAAATGATAATCAAAGCTCTTAAAACCTATGTATGATCTGAGTTATGATCCTGTATGGTTGCGAAACTTTAACAATAGTCATGAAAGATATAAAAAACTTTAAATTTGCTGCTATAGAAGAATTTCAAAATTAAAATAAATAAAATAGACAATAACGTACTGGAAGGGGTTGGAAGAAACGTGTCTCA
>OY294044.1:36750274-36835314 GCA_958510825.1 Brachypterus glaber
CTTAGCAATGTTTTGGAAATGACTATTATTTACGATACTAATCCATCTGATCACTTTTCTCTATCTATGACACTTAAGATTAATAATCTCCCTCCCTGGCTGTTACTACTGTTAGTGCTAGTAATTGTCTAAATTGGACTAAGAACTGCGAACAGCTTGCTGATCTAAACGGTAACAATACAAATGAATTTATGACTAATATACTTCTTCCTTCATCTATTCATTGCAGCAATATTAGATGTAATGACTAGTCTCATAGAGGAAATAGCGAAATTTTACTCAGATATAATATCGAACCTTAAATGTGCAATAGAAAGAGGCGTAATACCTGGCTAATCTGAAGAGGATTCTAACGTATACCGGTCTGCGCACACTAAATTTTTGGAGTGGGTTGCTGCTGGACGTCCTCCTGATGGTCCAATTAAGGAGGAGCGGCGGGTCATTAAGTCTATATTCAAGACCACGCTCAGAAATACCAGAAATCGTGAGGAACAGCTACGTGCCAATGCCTTGGCTACCAAATTCTGTAACAAAGACTTTTTCATTCTGGAAATCTACCTCGTCTATGGCTGTGAAAAAATCTACGATGGCCATTACTATTGATGGGATCTCAGGAGAAAGCGACATAGCCCAGCTCTGGGGTACTAAGTTTGAAAATAGTGGCAATTTATATCCCCCAAATAATGATCCTGATGAATTTAATCTACTCGCTGATGAGTGTCCTATAATCTCTGCTCTGGAAGTTAACAATGCCATCAAATGCCTTAAGTGTAGCAAATCTGCTGGTTGGGATGGAATTTGCCCTGAGCACCTGATATATTCTGGTAAAAGAGTTTCCGTTCTTCTTAACATTTGTTTTACAACAATGTTAAGTCATAGTTTTATATCGAACGACCTAACTAAAACCATATTTGTACCTGTTCTTAAGAATAAGACTGGAGACCTGTCTGCTTCGTCCAACTATAGACCTGTTGCTCTTTCTACGACTTTGTCTAAAGTTCTTAAAAACATAATGCTTAATATGCTCAGCCCCTTTCTCTCCACGGAACCTAACCAGTTTGGTTTTAAGAAGTATTTAGGAACCTCCAAAGCTGTTTTTGTACTCAAGGAGACTATTAGATACTATGTCAACCTGAAAATATATACTATATTCCTTGACCTCAGTAAGTCTTTCGACCGAGTACATCATCCAACCCTCATGAAGATTCTTAAGGAGCGAGGCGCGCCTCCTCTCTGGTTGCGGCTTTTGTCGCATTGGAACAGTAATGTAGTCGGAGTTGCCAGTTGGGGTTCCAGTTTATCTTCACAGTTCTACATCAGAAATGGGGTGCGTCATGGTAGCCTTCTTTCACCTGCTATATTTAATGCTTACATCGACAGTCCACCTTCGTCTAAAACTTTCCGGTGTTGGGTGCTATATCAATGGAGTGCTAATTAACTGCCTTAACTATGCTAATTATATGTTTCTGCTGTACCCTTCCCTCGAGGGACTGTGTAAACACATTAGGATATGTGAAGATTTCGCTGTAGAGCATCACCTTCTATATAATGTCAACAAAACTTGTGCCATGGTGTTCCGACCTTCTAATTATAAAGACTTGGTGGTAGCCCCGATTAGACTTAACGGTAGTTAAGTTAATAGTGTCGCAAATACTTAGAGCATATTCTAACCTGTTATCTCTCCGATAATCTCGACATTCAGAGACAGTATAAAGCCCTCTGCGTCCGTGCTAATATGTTAGCCCGTCGTTTCTCCAATTGTAATTCTGACATTAAAAAACTGTTATTTTAAACATATTGCTCAGAAATCTACATGTTCGAACTATGCTATTATAATGCGTTTGGAGTTTTAATGGAGGACGGTAGCACTTTTGAACTTATATATTGGCTAATTATAAATTTTGTATATGCCCTCTGGGCGGGAATAAAGGATTACTATTATTAATATTATTTTTATTATTATTATTATTATTAAAACTTCACCAGGAAAACATACAAGCAACTGCGAGGAGTATACTATAGAATGCGAAGCCTTATATATCTTCACGGCTTGTTATCTATTACTAAAAGAAATTTCCTATACAGCGACCATTTTCCTCCATGTATAACGATGCTCAGGCCCGGGCACGTGGAGTACAAAGTTGCCAGCACCGATAAAATAGGCAATAGTCTACGCAAAAAGGATATCTTGATCCAAAACAAAACGAACTTGAAACAAGACCGCCACAGCTTTCGATATGTTCAACGCCATTACTGTCTTGGACCAAGTCCTCCATAATCCGTATAAAATACAGACGTATGGTAAGCCTATATTATAAACCATGACACAACTTACCTTGGAATTTACGGACCAAATGCCCCAAGTTAAACCGAAGCTGTAAAATTTCTATTTCATCCATTAAATCAGTTTAGAAGGCACAAACGTATCACAACATGAACAATGGCTTGGACTGAAAAATAACATTAGACGAGGCCATATTCTCGACGTGGGACAGGGTAAAAAGATCTTTAACGTAAGATAATACATGCTTTAAGACAAGATAATAATTCTTGATTTAAGATAACTATTTCAAATATCATGCATTCAAGGAAAAAATCTTTTAAACAATAACTTTTACTACCAAGAGAATAATTAAAGGAAACCAATGTCACAGATAATCTTAAACCGAAGATTATTTATATTAACAGAAGATTATGCCCTTGATTTAAAATATTATTAATCAAGAGAAAATTTGTTAACTTCTGCCAAGATAACCCTTTACATATAATTATTTAACACTTTGTAGAAAAATTTACTGCTTTTATTTTAAGTCAACGAGGACCCCAGCATAAAAATTAAATATATAAAAAAGTTGTGTATGAAAAAAGTCCAATTAAAGTACAATGTCGAAATGCCCTACTTCTATTTAAAAGTTTTTTTTTTAGAAGTCTGTTTTTCCGAAAGGGCTGGTAGCCTTCCTGTGTCCGGGTCCGTGCTGACGTACTAGTCATTCTGCAGTATGAGTTAGGTTCAAAAATCCTTGAAAATGCCTTACGTAATTTGTGCATAGAGCCTATGATGCGTTTGAACTAAAAACCTGAAAATCAAGAAATTTCGAGATGCGACCTTCTCAAAGAGATCAGTAAATATCCTACGAATAACCCCTCAAAATGAAACCAAAAAAATATATTTTATAATTTAATAAAAAAGCACACAATTGTCCAAACTTAGCAGACCAGATAATTTTATTCGTAATGCACATACGAAGATTGGGCGTATGTGGGCGCTAAAGCACAACAAAAACATTCTTAAACATTATGGTTTTTATAGATAAAATGCATTTTATGATAACAGTGGACAATGTTATCTTTTTATGACATTTAATACAAGTAGTTTATATAAATCACCGAAAAAATGTTAAAAATATTATAATATAATTTATTAATTATATAGAATACAAGGTCCCACTTTTCTGAGATTTGGACAGTGAAAATGTAAAAATTCTAAAAAATAGGTTATAGGTATTTTTAAGGGGGAAATTTAAGTATGTAATTTTGGAGATTTTAATTAACTCCAAACTACACCAACATTAAAATCTTAAATAGAAAACACAATTTTGTGATACGTTATTAAAAAAAAGCTATCTGCATGATAAAAAAAAACAACATTGCAAATTATTCTTACCGGGATTTTACTTAAAATAGTAAAATAATATAATTTATTGGAAAATGAGAATTCCGGTACAGATAAGTGGCAATTTTGTTTTTTCTTTTTAAGAGTTTATAATCTACTGAAGTACCGATATACACACATCGCCAAATTTCTTGGCACCCCCCAATTAATTTGAAACTTAAACAAAAATTATTCACAAATATGTGGGTTCAATTCTACATTTTATTAAAATGCTTTATCACATGTAAGGTTATTTTAATGGAAAATCGTATCAATAAATTTTTATTGAAAAAAATCAAAGTCGTCACAAAATGTGAAAAACAAAGATGCTAATAAACAGTATGTACTCCTCCTTAAACAAAACATTAACACGTTGTGCATGCCAATAAAAAGGTTGTTAATGGCTTCCTGCGATATGTTGTTCCATTCTTCTTGAGCAGCAACAATTAGCTCCTGAAGGGTGAACGGGGTGTTATCTCTATTCAAATTGACCCTTTTTAGCATATTTCACACGTTCTCACAAGGACTCATGTCAGGTTAGTTTTTTGGTCAGTTTATTCTTTGAACATTCCCTTGCTGTAGCAAATTGGTTATCCTTCTTGTGCGGTTGGGAGGGGCGTTATGGTCCATAAAAATAAAATTATCTCCAATTTCGTTTGGCAATAAAATACGATTGGTTAAATAATGTTTTGGACGTAAATGTTTTGGCTGAGAACAGAGGTGGACATACTGGTTATTATTATCTTTGTTTCTCATATTTTGTGACGACTTAAAATAACAATTAAAATTAATTGATTCAATTCCATAAAAAAGCCTTACATGGGAATCCCATGATGGGATAAAGCATTTCAATAAAACGCAGAATTAAACTCATATATTTATTAGAATATTGGTTTTACGTTTTAAATTAATTGGGGGGCCAAGAATTTTGGCGATGTGTGTAGTAATATAAAAGAGTATAATTTTTCAATTTAAAGATAATCAGGAAAAAAATATTATTACAAAATTGTGGTGTATTCATTGAATTAAACAATGATATTCTGATCTACAAATAATCTGCTATAGGTCTAAAAGGTTTAGACTAAACCACAAGGGTAGGTAAATTATATTATCAAAATTATGCGAAAAGCCAATTAATACCATCGCTAATAAGTGGCTTAAAACATAATGAGATATATCTACAAGGGCATAATATCAATGTCATAATGATTAGATATCAAAAATATACAATAATTCTATTTTCGTGTGGCTTATTTGAAATGACATTGACGAATATTTACACAAAATATGAAAACTGATAGAAAAATCCTTGACGAATATAGGGAAATATATAAAATAATTAAAACGTATAGAATGTCACAAAAATGATTAAAAATAATTAAATCAGACATGATTATTAGCATACGAAATTTAAACATAATATATTTTAAAT
Organism: Brachypterus glaber; assembly: GCA_958510825.1. Classification (NCBI taxonomy): domain Eukaryota; kingdom Metazoa; phylum Arthropoda; class Insecta; order Coleoptera; family Kateretidae; genus Brachypterus; species Brachypterus glaber. Next base: position 36,755,359 of record OY294044.1, read on the forward strand.
GATGATTTAATAATGTTTTTATGTTCCAGGAATATTATAACCTCGATTATTGCTTATTAAATCATCCAAAACACAAGAATCGTGGGGTGAACCACATTCAAAATTTGTACACGGACCTCTGAGTTTTTTGTATGATTTCCGACATTTTGGACATTTCTGTAGATTTTTTAAGTGTTTCTTTCTATACCCATTGGTAAATTGTAGGTTATTGTCTTTTTTTTTTTCATTTAAATTCGGACGTTTTAAATTGTATTTAATTGATTTTAAACCTAAACTATAAAAATGGATCAAATCATATAATTCTAACATTGTTTTAAAAATAAAAATAGTCTATGAAAGTATATACCTAATTCAATATAAAATATTTAAAAAGATTAAAAAACAAATGCAGTTGCAATGCTCTGATCAAACATAAAATCGTTATCATAGCTTACTTGATAACTGTCGCGATGTAACAAAAAATACAAAATATACCTGACCCTGACAATTATGTTTAAACTAACAAGGCCAGTATTATCAAGTATTTGAAGGTAGATTACACAGGCACACAAAAAACAGTGACCTGTGTATTCTCTTATACTTATTTTGGCTCGCTGAAAACCAATCTGATCTCAATTTCCTCCATTATGGATAGGGATGTAAATAATAAAAAACGGTTTTGTTTTGTTTTTTTTTGTTTAAAACAACGACCTCTGTTTTTTTTGTTTTTTATTTTAATACATATACATATTTACAACCAATGAATAACGACATCCTGGCACAGGTCCTGGCAGCCAGGATCCTTAAAGTGTGTTAACTATCGAACAAAATCATAAAATATTCACAAAATTGAAGGCAATAAATTAACAATCAGATCTTAACCTAACTTATTTGTGAGTTTTATCTGATTCAAACCAAATTGAAGTTCTTAATATTCAAAAAAAAATAATATAAATATATTAATTGTACTAATTTGACAATTAAAAGACGGTTTATTAATAAAAATTTTTTTTTTTCAGAATTGGGTACGAAAAATAAAAAAAAAAATAAAAAAAAAACGAATAAAGAACAAAAAATACCGGTTTTAAAACAACGCATTAAAAAAAACCATTTCTTAACATCCCTGATTATGGAGCCGCTATAATGTCATAATTTTTCTCTATCCATAAATTATCAATTTTTCAGGATCCTGGGATAAGAGCACTGAGTAGGTAGGTTTGTTAGGATAGGTAGGTAGTTTACATACCTGCGGAACCTACAAAAACAAGAAAGCTACCCATCTAACCTAAAAAGCCTACCTATCTAGGATTAAGATGCAGAACATTTTCTATGTCAGAAGGATATGGACCAGATTTGCCAGTCTTTCTTTCGATATTTCTATAGATATAAAAAATTTTGAAGTGTTAGAGAAAATTCGTTTTCATCGAGCCAAAGTACCTACGTGTGAAGAAAAGAAAGATGTTCATTTTTTTGTGTACATGTGTAATTATGTCTAAAATGTTAATGTTACATTACATGTCTAAAATGTTAATTTTACATTAATAATGTATTAAAAAGTCCAAACAAACTGTAAGCACAGTGACTGTTTCAATGGGAAGTCCAGAGGGAGCCCCGCCTCTCAAAAGGTTAATTTTTTTATTGAAAAAATACAGGGTTATTCAGAAATAAGTTCGAGAAAAAATACTGTAGCATATTTGAGTTGTGGAGAATCGAGTTCTACTTTTTTTTATTCCAAAACATAAAAATATTTAGTAAAACCCTCTAAATTCTTTGTGAAACGACATGACCTTAATTTAGACACACGACTACGACAGCTTTGCTGTCAAGTTTCCAATTGTTTTGATCACAAAAAGTATTCAATAAAATTTTAATTTTAGACTTTTTTAAAACTTACCCCATAATTACATTTATTTTCTGCTTAATCTCAACGTTAACTGTTTTCTGAAATCACTGGCACAAAACCGGAACACGCGATTTGGCTGGTTTAAAACTTGGTTTCTAGTTTGTACGCTAATGTGCTTGATCGTGATTTTTAAAAAATACACAAAACAAAATCCAAAACACAAAATTCTTATAATAATAATAAGTTCTTATTATCTTAAATGGACACATAAAAAATACTACTTCGTGAATTTTTCTTCTTCTTCTTCCATTTTAATATTTTATTTTTCGCAATAAAAATTATACATTATACGCCATCTATTAGTGGGTTTAGTAGTCAGTCAGTGACAGTTTTAAAGCCCGGGCCGGCCTTAGCATTTCATCGCCCTGAAGCAAGCGTTTGCATTGAAGCCACTATTTAGAGGAAAAAAGTCCAAACTTTTTACCTTTTACTCTGCAAAATTTTGATGACTAAAATAAAGGAGAAGGTTATCTCCTCTGAAAAAAGCTTTAACTCTAACGGAAAATTTTGATGATTATAAAGAATAAAATAAAAAAGAAAAAAGGTAATCACCGCTGAACAAAAGCTTTACCTTGTAGGAAAATTTTGATGACTAAAAAAAAAAGCTTTACGTCTAAAGGAAAATTTTGATGACTAGGAAAAAACCTCGCTTGGCTGGCACTCTGGGGCAGGGGGTTCACTCGGCGTCGTGTAGGACTTTTATTATTTTTTATTCACAGTCGTATAAATTACATAAAACGTAAATTAAATTACTGTTTAAGCATGGAAAGTACCCAATTTCTCGTACAAAGATAACTTTTCTTTACCTAGTCTTTTATCCATCAAAGAAAGTATTTTGACCGCTAGATGTCACATCCATGCTGTTATGCAAAACAAATTACACATTTTTTTTTAAAGGACCCCTCACATTTAGTGAGGAAAATGTCTTTCCGCAGATTTCGCTGAAAATTTAGTATGTTGTAGAACTTAGTTCCTGAACAAAACTGACTGGGTCGTAAACTTAGCCTATGAACAGTTTTGGTGCGATAACCATTTAAGTGCTCTCCTTGCATTTCATGAATTAATTGACTGTATCTCGGAAACAACTAGCATTGGAGAAAAAGAAAATGTTGCAAGTTATGCTTTATAGGGGTGTGGATTTCTTGGATATGATAATCCTATATACAGGGTGTCTAATAATGGGGAATACCCAAAATAGTGCAAAAGTATCCCATTCGGGCATTACGGATAAAAATTTTCGATTACGATTTTTCACTTTTCTCGACGTTTTAGGTATATATACCAAAAAAAAAATTTCGTCTGTCCGTATGTCAGTATGTACTTAAGCACATAACCTCCATTTCTGGATTAGCTATGGACAAGCGGCTTTTTTTATTTTGTATTTTACTTATAGGAGAAGATCCAAACGGGGTGAAACCTCTATTTTTTGTGTTTTTCCCAATAACTTTTGAACGCTTTGACCTAGAGATTTCAAATTTAGTACGAAAGTGAATGCATTTCTATCTAGACTTTTACCAAATATAAAGTATCTAGGACAAAGCGTTTAAAAGTTGTAGTGGATAAATTAAAAAACAATGGGTTTGACCTTTATTTTAACCATGGTTACCCCACTTTCATTTTCACTCTAAATGCAGAATTTCTTAAGTATTAAGTAACTCATTAATAGATATCGGATTTTACGGAGTCGTGACGTCAAAATCCATAGCCAGGTACAACAAATTAATAATAATTTTATAAAATGTTTTATATCTATCAAACTACTACATGTATAAAGAAAATTATATAAATATTATGAATATCCCCTAACGTTTTTTATTTAAGTAAAAGAAAATAAAAAAAAAAAACAACAGATCCGAAAATGATGATTTAGTTGGACTTTTAAATAATTCAAATTTTATTTAATAGTATTGTAACATGATAGCTGGGAATTACTTTTATCAAGTTAAAAAAAATCTGTCTGGCCAATCCTTTTCTATTCACAATAATAGCTCACGTGACGTTTATAACTTGTGAAAAATGTTTTTAAAAATTTCTTCGAAATTATTATTTGTTTTTCATATTATAAATTAAAAAGAGAATGTTAAATCTTATTAAAGTAAGTTGGCTTAAATAATACACCCTGTATATAGAAGTCATAGAAATCATTATATATTATATCAGATAAGTTAAGTAATTTTCTATGAATGTTTAATATAAAAAAAACCCCGTTTGGACCAACTTACCCCACATTGATTATTACAAAAAATAAACTGGATCTTCTCCTGTACGTAAAATGCAAAATAAAAAAAACTGCTTGTCTTTAGCTAATCCAGAAATGGAGGTTATGTGCTTACGTACATACTGACATACGGACAGACGAAAATTTTTTTTGCAGATTTCGACTCAAAATGACTACAACGTCGAGAAAAGTGAAAAAAAGGTCTTCAAAAATTTTTGTCCGTTATGCCCGAATGAGATACTTTTGCACTTTTTTGGGTATTCCACATTATTAGACACCCTGTATATAGGATTATCATACCTAAGAAATCCTCACCGCTACAAAGCATAACTTGCAGCATTTTCTTTTTCTCCAATACTAGTTGTTTCCGAGATACAGTCAATTAATTCATGAAATGCAAGGAAAGCACAAACGGTTGTTGCACCAAAACCGTTCATAGGCTAAGGTTGCGACTCTGCCAGTTTTGTTCAGGAACTAAGTTCTGCATACCAAATTTTCAGCGAAATCCGCGGAAAGACATTTTCCTCACTAAATGTGCGGAGTCCTTTCTCGCTGCATTTGTGATCTAAATTTATATTTAGAAATTATATTAAAATTAAGTTTGTATGTTTCCATGGTTTGACATGAGCCTAGCTTTACATACGAACTAAAGTAACTTTTAAATAAGGTTCATCAACAAATTGGTGTACTTAAAAAGGTCTGAAGATCGGAATTCCGACCACATTTAGTTTGAAGTAGGAGAATAAGTTCTTCGTAGGTTACTAAACCGGCGGATTTAGGGGGTCAAAATGATCAAAATTTGCGTTACGTAATACTTGAACGTTCCCTAAGATCCAAGACTGGGTGTGTTCATTGAGGTAGAGAGGGGAGAGTGCCATTCGACCAGGGTGCGCGTGGACAAACTGTGCCGACAAGGGAGCTTTGTTTTGCAAATTTGAGTTTGCGCAGTTACTTCGACTTTGGTTTTTAAACTAACCTAAAATTTAGTTTACATGTGTCTTTCAATGAATTAGAGTGGGGGAAACAGGAATTCTGTCTATCCGAGTGGCTATCTTTGTGTATTTCGAAGTGCGCAAGACCGTTAGAACGGAATTTTAGAGAGATAGATATATGCGCGAATCAAAATCGGCACAAGAAATTTCAACGGGTCTGGCACTCTCCCCAATGGGTGTGTTCTGTGCATAGGCAAGGAAAGACCTCCAAAGCCATTGCGGAAAAGTGTGATAAATGTGCCTTGCGCATCTGCAATAAACTTGCACATGCGCATTATTATTGTTGTTTTTGACAAGTAATTTTTAACCTTAATTTTATGTGTCAAATAAAAATTGTAAAAAATGCAACAAAAAACAATAAATATCTACGAAGAAACGTGGAAATGTTTTTTTTTAATTATTTTATAAGAATTTCGGGATTTTGTACACCTACTTTGAGTACACCAGGGATTGACCCTTTGCTCTTTTAAGTCGAAAAATGAACAGAAACAAACGACGATCTGACAGTACTGACAGAATAAACAAACTACTAATAATTCTTCACCCCAGTATTTAGAGTTCTAAATTAAAAAAAAAAAAACAAACAAAGCTAGACTTTATAAAAAAACAAATTAGTTTTTTATTAAAAAAAAACACAGTTGTCAAAAAACAAATTTGTTTTTTATTAAAAAAAAACACAGTTGTCAAAAAACAAATTTGTTTTTTATTAAAAAAAAACACAGTTGTCAAAAAAAATCAAATTTGTTTTTTATTAAAAAACACATTTTTTTTTTTAAGTCATGAAGATGGATGAAAGTTTATAAAAAAATATTTATTTAATTTTAAACCGTGTTTTTTGTTTTAAAACGGATTTTTTACAACTCCTTAGTTGTAATTTAAAACGGTTTTTACAACTGAGTTGTGACAACTTTACTTAATTTTAATTATTAAATTTTAAGTTTATAAACTACATATTTTTTTATACAATTATTATTTTTTTTATTTAATTATTTTGCAAAACATGCATTTCACTTGGGGAACTTTACCGTTAGTGTGTGTGTCTATAAAAAGATTTGATACGTTGCTTTTTTGTGGCCAGGCATCACAACAACTTCATAAATTTGACACATTAGAAGAGTGAGGTTATGTCACTGAAGTTTCAACTCGTTAACAGATGGCGTATAATCTATCATATATATTTTATTATTTCACGAAGAATAAAGTATTTTGAAATAAAAACTAATAAAAACTATTGAAAAAAGTCTTTAATTGATCCTAAAATCCAAAAGTTGTAATCTTCTGAATATTTTCACAAAAAAAAAACAATAAAAAAACACAAAGAAAAACTTCAAAAAAAAGCCTGAAAAAAACGTTTTTTTTTACAACTCTACCAGTATTTGACATTTTGTGATTTTTACTGGGGGATTTTCGGAGACGCGACGAATTGTTTTAAGACCTACAGTATTTCACAGCTGACAGAGATGCGTACTGCGCAAGGTCAGATAAAAACCCAGCAAAATCGCTGCCCGTTCTGTCACAAAATAATCTTGCGCAGGCTAGACTTTTAGTCCTCTTTTCTTCTTTATGTTTCTGTGGTAGACATTACTTGAAAATATACGTGATCACATGAATTTCGTACAGTTTATTATTTGGCAACGTGGCATAGCAAAACCATAGAACAGTCATGCTCCATCCTTGTTTACAAACAGAGTCAACGGCGTATCACTAAAAGGTGTGTGTTTTTTTAAAAAATCATAACTCAGTAACTTTTTATTTTTTTTTAGTTTCTAGAAAACCATAAATTTTGATCCGAAGATTGTGTGATTTTTTTTTTCTCGAGCTTATTTCTGAATAACTCTGTATTGTCTACATTTCGGAATTAATTTTTATTATATTTTTATCTCATACTAAAAAATGTTTACAAAAATATAAATAATAGTTTTGGAATCAGCGACCACAAAAATCCTATATTCATAATTTTAAATAAAAATTTGAAAACTTTTGACTTGTATTTCCGCCATATTGGATCCGCCATTTTCTTAAAAAAATTAATAAAATTTTCGTCATCAGCGACCTCAAAAACCCTATATTCATAATTCTAAACATTTTTTTTTTTTACTTTTAAAATTTATGTCCGCCATATTGGGTCTTAAAAAAATTTGATTTTCGTAATCAGCGACCTCAAAAATCATATTCATAATTTTAAATATATTTTTTTTTTAACTTTTGACATTTACATTCGCCATGGCGCGTCATATTGGATCCGCCATTTTCTTGAAAAAAATAATATTAGTTTCGTAATCAGCGACCTCAAAAATCACCATATAGTTCTAAATTAAATTTTGGCCAGCTTTTTTGAAAATTACATTATGGATCGTGTGATACATCATTTTAAAGCTTATTGAATTCTTTTTTTGACTACTATTTTTATTTTTTTTTAAGTGTTTTTCAATTTTTTTTTTGCTAAAAAATGTAATTTTCTTAATTTTTATTTTAAATTAATGTAATTTAAAATTAGTTTAAAAGTATAATTTACGTCTTTTTTTCATTAAGTTAATCAACTACCTGCAGATTGTTGATTAATCATTTTGTTTTGTTGGAGTTTTTTATTGCTTTTAATAGCTAACTATATATAAGTTGATTTTACTTAATTTATTTATATCAGGAAAAAGTTAAAGTGCAATAACAAAGATAAGACAATAACAAAATGAATTGAATTTTACCAAGGATTTAGAACAATAAAAACAAACTTAACAATTTCGTGGCTTTTGTAATGACATTTTTAATTTTTCATAATAATTTTTATTCTATAAGTTAACATGCTTATAAGCATAATATAAATACAATTTTTTATTCATTTATGAATAATTATAATTCATGAATAATTTTAATGAGATTTCAGTATTAAGTGTTGGCTAATTTTGAACAAGACAATGCTAGTATCCGGGAAGTAGGTAAACTTCCCATCGCCCACGAAAGGGATCTTTGCAAAATGGTTTATTAAAATTTATTCGGTTTTAAAAAATTACATTTTAATATTACCTGCATTTAATTAACTTATTCAGCAACATGCTGTTCACATGAGCCACAGCATTTCCACAAAATGGCCCATTTTTAAGAAAAAATAGGCTAATTTACTCAAAAAGGGTGACGGTTTATCGGCCGTCACTGGCTATCCACTCTGATAGGCTCCACTAGTTAAAAACACTATGCCATGAGCCCCGCCATGCAATAATTTATTTGTTTAAAAAAAAACTGGAGTTTTAGCTACAGTATGGCATAGTGTACTACTTTGTAATGATAATTTACATAAAGCATTTAGCCTGCATTATGTTTAACGTGATATTACAGTATTTTAAACGCTTATTTTTAATTTTAAAGTACAAAAAAAGTAGTATTACCATATTTTTAAAGTAAATATACACTTTTGGAGTAATTTTACCATTGGCGTTTTCATATCTAATGTAATTTTACAATATATTTATACAAATATTACATTAGCTTTATGTATTACATTACATACTTATAATAAAATATTTTACAATATATACATTGTACGATAAAATTTGCCATACATATGTATACATGTCCAAAACGTCTCACCTACCTAGTGTATTGTAATTTACCTACATGCATCCTTGTGCAGTGTGGTACAAGAATTCTAAAATTAACATTTTAAGATTTATGATTTAAGATTTAAGATTTTGCAAATACGTATTGGAGATATTGTATCATAAAATATATTTATAAATATAAATAAATATAAATATATACTTATAAGTGCTTTATATATTTCTAAGTTAAAGATTCTATAATATAGAAATTTAAGAAATATAATTTAATCGTATATGTTTAAGGTCAGATAATCATTTACTACTAAATTTCCTAGTTTTGAAGGTTTTCTAATGGCGTTTGGAAAATGATAAGATTAGTTACTATAGTATTATATAAAGGTTTTGTAATCCTTGATAATATTTTTTCCCCAAATATTTATTTTAATTTTAGGTATTTTTATTATCTTAGATTACAGAATGCATCAAAATTTATTTATATTTATTTACTTTAATTATTTGACAATAAAAGCATTATAGAATCATGAAAGCATACAGTGATCCCTCTAGAGCTTTAACTTCATCAAAAATATAGCTAAAAATCAGTTCTTTCCAGAATTTTTTTAAATGGCAAACTTTAAACTGTTAAAATAATCGTTGAACTCGCTTTTACTTACATAAATCATAATAATATTATGATTATTGATTATGTAATCATATTATGATTATTGATTATGTAAAATTTCAAGCAAGGCTCAGGGGCCTCCTAAATCCGCCATTACTAACTCATCTGAAATTATTTCCTAAATATTTTTTTCCGACGAATCTGAAAATGTAAAAAATGAACATGGATTTGTTTTTTTTAATATTAATAAACAGGTTGCAAGGAGACAAGGCACCCGCCCCCATAACTGACTTCAACCCCTACCATGTGAAAAAAAATTTGTCAATCATAAAATTTTATGTGATTTTTTTTTTAATTTCTGCTAAATTATTTTTACATTAAATTAAAAAAAGCGTAACTCTTAATTATTAAGGTAATGGATTTTTTTAACTGTGTATGAAAAATCATATCTTTTAAATATCGTCCATTTTCCGCTTCGCAAACACGGGGTCTTTTCACAACATTTTCCATGACGGCTCTTAACATGTCTGGCTCCAGCTAGGTTTTGGGACACCGAGAACCCGAGGGTCGTGCATCAACGTGAATTGCACACCCTGAAGGTAACGGTTTGGTGCGGTGTAACATCCCAAATGGTAATCGGGCCTTACTTTTTCGAGGAAAATGGCAATACAGTTACGGTGAACGGCGGCCGATACCGCGCAATGCTAGAAATTTATGCGCCCTGCATTTAAGGTTTTATTAAGTGCTTACTACGCTTTGTTTATGTCTCACCTAAGGTACGGGTTAACCATTTGGGGCTTTAGTTGTCACGCGGGTCGTATTTTTGGTCTTCAAAGGCGTGCATTGAGAATCATAACTGGAAGCAGGTATCGTGATGATGTTAGAGACAAATTTAAATCCCTAAACATACTAACGATGCCTTCTTTACTGGTCTATGAGTCAATATGTGCCACTAGAGCTAGACTTTCTCACTACACGACGCGTGCCAATGACGGCCCTACTACACGTAATAGAGATAAAATTAAACTTCCGTTTTTAAGACTGCATTCTAGTAGACATTGCTTTAATTATTTTGGTCCCTCTTTTTACAACAGTTTACCCATTGAAATAACTCAATTGGGTGACAAAAAAAGGCTGAAACATTACCTTTTGGTTCATGCATTTTATTCCACGGACGAATTCACTAATTCTCTTAGAAATGTTAATATAAACGAATTCTAATTTTTGTGATATCTGTGTTTGTTATGTTGTTATTTATTTTATTATGTTTAGTTATTTAGTTACATTTTCAAATACCATCCTGACGATTGCAAACTTGTAAAAACTTGTATTTACCATAAATAAAATCTATTCTATTCTATTCTATTCTAATGGACGACATGCCAGAGACATGGTGACAGCAAGCAACTGCCCATATGGCCAGAGTCACAATGCAGCTTCTAATTCCTTCTAATGCCTTAAAGCAGATTTTCGAAGAGCGAACAATTTCGCGAAATTCGGATTTTCATTGTCCTTCACGTTCGCCCGATTTGACACCACCGGACTTTTTTCTTTGGGGCTACCTAAAGGATAGTATGTATGTCAACAAGCCCAGGATTATCCAACAGCTTAAGGACAACATTCGGAAAGAAATTCAAGCGATGGAGCCAGACATGTTAAAAGCCGTCATGGAAAATGTCGTAAAAAGAGCCTGTGCTTGCGAAGCGGAATTTAAAAGGCATGATTTTTCATACATACTTAAAAATCCATTTCCTGAATTCTATATTGTGAAAAAAATAAATAAGAAAAATTGACAAACAAAATTTTTTTTTAATTTTTAAATAGAAAAAAGACTTACAGTGGCGCAGAGGCCACTCAGTAATCAATGCCCCTTATTGGTACTGAAAAAAAATATTCGCAGTCGGTAGGATTCGAACCTACGCTCCCAGAGGGAATCTGATTTCTAGTCAGACGCCTTAACCGCTCGGCCACGACTGCTTATAAATAGTGTTATGCGAGATAAATTTCGGCGACTTGGCCAACCTAGATTAAAAATGAAAGTAAAATATATATTTTTGTAGCACCGGAAAAAAACCGTACTTACAAAAAATACCCGTTTTTTAAAAAGTTTTAGTTTATGGACACCCCCTAAAATTAGGTTGTTTTCAATCCGATCAATTTTTTGAAGCTTATATTTCTTGACAAGGGCTACAAAATGACGTACAAAATATTTTTTTTGGACTTTTTTTTTTTCGCCGGAAACTAAGACAATTTTATTAATTAATTTGTTTTGAACGGGTTAAAAACAACTCCATTTCAGTGCGTGTCCATTGACTGAAACTCACCCGGTATGTCCCTCAATCTTTAAAACTAGTTTGGTTTCCATACTTCCATAATTTTTTTGGAGACCTTTCAAAGCCCAACCAAAAAGTAATTTTCCAGAAAATTCTTATTCCCCCGGTGGTTTTAGTTTACGTTCTTATTTATAGGGCAGGCGGCCAGTTGTGGACACTTCTATTTTTATTTTATTTTTATTAATAATTGCGGTTTATTTATTTTAAATATAAATATAATAAACAGTATCACATTTGGTGCATTAGGTGATTTTTAGTTGGGCTGGGGAATATGTGGCCACAAATGGTGAAATATGTATTTTTTTAAGGTCTTGTATTTTATTATTATCGAAGATTAAATGGTCCTGTTTTAATCTATAACAATTGTTTTAAAACATATTACTTAATTATGCCACCAATGTTTGAAGAGAAAACTTACATAGTAAAAACCCAGAAAATGACAAATCGCGTTTTTATATCTGTGGGGCACATTAATAAATAGGGCAAACCAAAAATCAAACCTTTAGGCTTTAAAAAGCCTAAAAGTGGCCCGTCTGCCCTATTTATTAATTTGCCCCACAGATATATAATCCTTTTTATAGGACAAAACTTAAGTTATTCTTAATCTGTAGCCGGATTAAAGGCTATTTGCGCCTATGGGAAATTAAACAAGTTTTGGTTTAAAATGATCAGTTATGAATCATAACTTATGATGCAACTATCAACAAACAAAACAATTAATATGAAGTTTTGACACACATTGATCGCACGGGCACGCTATTAGCAATTCCTGTTATGTGCTCCTCCATGCTGTTTGAACATGAATTTAGAATATTGATGAATAGCTTTTCATCAAGATAGAGGTTTGACTTTCCCGACAAGTTTAATGTAATTTTGTTACTTTACTTCGTTCAGGAGTTATTCAGGGTATCACATTTTATATGGGTAATATTTTATACAAATGCAAGGACCTAAGACAAACTAAACCTAATAAAGGGTGCATAAATGCATCATGGTATAACAATATTGCATGCAACCAGCTGCCTCTAAATATTCATAGGAACATATATATTTTTTTGGGTCTAATATATTCAAGGTGTGTCTTCGAAAATGTGCTTTTCAGGTAACCACCTACGCGTGTACAATATAAATATATCTACGAAATATTTATATGTATAATACATGGGGTTTAAGGCATAGGCCTACCCAGGATTTTTCATGGATGGAAAAAGGGGGTTGAAGCAGTGAAGTAATAGAAAATTTAGGCAGTACCATAAACCTACTTGGAAACCTAGTAGGTTTAACCTACTCCCATCTCCTTCTATTTGTTTATTTATAATACCGCAGGCAATTTCTTAGAAATTTTGAGTATAATTTAAGGCTGTCAGAACCAGAACGAACTAACCCACTTTGCACTTCTCTGTTTTTTTTTTCATACTAATAAATCCAAAACTAGCTGTGCAAAGTGGGTTAGACCGATTTGGTTCTGGTAGTCTTAATTTACAAGTATAAATAAATTATCAACTTTAGTTTTGAATTCCAAAACAGAATTAAAATATAAAACAATTTTGACTACACCCAACTATTGCGACCAATTTTAACCTAAAGTGCAAAAAAACACCGTCATTTGAAACTGAAACCCACTGTGCACCGGACAGTGGGTTTCAGTTTCAGTTGTGGGATGGTATGTCTTTTAAACATATTAGGAGCAGCAATTCTTGTAAATAAAAATAATAGTCTTTTTGGCTTATTTTTTAAAGTACATAAAAAATTATGAAAAAATACAATCGCAAGACAAAAGGCCAAAAGCCCGTCAAGGCCCGTACACTTTTTATACGAACTTTGTATCAGCAGAGTTGATACTTTCATTACAATAACATGGTGAGTTTCTTTAATATCTATGTTGAATAAGATTATATGTCTGTATACAGACATATAATCTTATTCGGCATAGGTATATATTAAACAAAACTCATGAAAAATTAGACATAATTTAAAATTCCTGTTGTTCGATCCTGTTATTGTAATAAAAGTATCAACTCTGGGTATCAGTGTGTTTGTAATGTATCTGCCTAAAAATTCAGTGCCGTTCTCGAGCCGTTTTTTAGTACAGACGGGAGATATAGCTATTTTTTTGAGGCGCACTGGTATCCTGTTACTCAGTTATGCTAACCATTGCTTTTAGCAGTTCGTATATTATAAGGTTTAAATAAAAAATTTTTTTTTGCTTATTTTTGCGTTTTATGTCGTTTTATGTCAAACAACATTGATTTTGAGCAAACAAAATTATCGGTCTGTAAGTCTGTCTGGGAAATCTTGCTAAAACGATAACTCAAGAACGCTTTAGGCTAGAGACTTAAAATTTAACATAGAGGTGTTTTACCAAAACATCACGCTTGGATTTGATTTTGGTAAAAATTGGGGTGGGGCAAATGGGAAAAAATTTATATTGCTTCACAAACAGATGAAAATTGCTATACAGGGTTTTTTGAGGTCTCTGAAACTGAATCAGATGATAAAAATTATATTTGAGGCAAATCGACCAGGAGCAGGAGGCGCAAATATGTATATATCATAAATATATTTTAATTAATTAATTATATCTAGCTTATTTATAATAAGGTTTTAACGTACAAGAGCTCAAATGAAAGCATATTTTATACTTTATAAAAAAGGATTTATCTTTTCTAGCTGTTTTATTAATATTTTACATAATAAAAAGTCTAAACAGAACTTTCTCTAGTAATAAAGCTGGAAATTAATTTTGACCGCGGCCTCTACATTCTATCCCACTGTGCGGTAGCGTTTGGAGGGTGTTCCAAAAACGCACCCAGTGTATTGGCTTTTCCAAGGAACCTGAGATTTCGAACAATCTAATTAGTTTTTGATCTCAGCACCAAATTAAAGCATCAGTATTTTTAGATGACTTGGGTTGGTACTTTATATAACTGATCCAAAAGAAATAGAAACAACCCGTTACAAAGAAATGGTTGTATTATTTAAAACTCGCCATTCATTTAGCATTCATATACCAAGTATCATTCGTTTAAGTTAATGCCATATTAACTTCGCTCAGAGTTCCAAGATAAAATATCTATAACGATGTCAAAAAGCCAACTGCCATCGGTAATTAACTTAAAAATAAGGCTTAAATTATGAATTTAAATAAACTCCTCGTCCTTACGAAATTTGCAATACAATATTCTATCTTAAACGTTTTTACTATTTAAGTATATACAAAAAATATTCATTTATTTTTCTAATTTTCCTCACGCTCGTACGTATATTTATTTTTTATTTTAATAAATAAGGTTTAAACCGCTATCCAAACAGCTTATCTCGTTATAATATTCTCAAATAAATCTTGATCAAAGCATAGCCTATAGGGTTTGGAAATATGATGGTTGAGATAAAGCCTCTATCACAGAGGGTTAGGATTTGGTCCAAATTTTATTCGGCTTTAGATTATTTTTAGACTGTAAAGTCTGCGTATAAAAGGAAGGTTATCGTGTGTTAAATTGGGGGAAATTTTCTAAAATAAAACTGTAACAAAAACACACAAATAAAAATTGTAATTAATAGCATATTTATTTATTATATTAATCACGAAATTTCTAAAATCTCGAAGTTACTATTTTGCTAATCAATTTTTGGGTTTGACAGGACAGGTTTCCTAACCTGTCCCGTATAGGATCGTTTAAGGGAAATTTGCTAAAGATCACAACTACGCTCCCAGGAACCCAACACTTGAAATCGTAGGAATTAATTCTCTCGAGAAAATATTCTCTGTATGAAATTCTCACGAGAATCAAAATATCATGAGAATTTCTATTCTTGAACATCGTAGGAATCAAATTCCGATGAGAAATTCACAATTCTCATTAAGAGACGTACGTCGAAGCCTAAGTTCGTTTGATATTTATAATAACCAATCAGATCATTGGATTCAATTAATAATTTCATATATTATATTTTGACATGTGTTTGGTTTTGTTCGATTTGAGTTGATTTGCAAGTTATTCCTGGGATCCTGTATTTTTCAAAAAATTGTATTCTATTTCGTTGAAGTTCAGCCAAAGTACTAGGGAAGTGAATCCATGTGTTAAATATTGCTGGGTTGTTCAAAGCTTCAACCACCTCTTGTATACTTCTACTTACTGTAGCTTGGCTTACACCAGAGCAATAGACAGAGCTTCCCACAGAGGTTTGGCAACTTCCAGTCGCGAAAAAATTTAAAGCTATTAGCACCTTTGTTGATTTTTTAACTGACGATTCCCTAGTGGGTTCGATTAAATAATCGTCCAAAATATCTATTAGATACCTCACCAGAACCTTAGTTAATCTAAAGTTTTTAATAAAAAGGTGGTTACTTAAATTAAATGAGTTTTGATCACTAATAAAATGTTGTCTTTCATTCTGCATGGCAGGCAGCCTCAGAATCTGCTTGATTTTGTAAAACCATTAGTTGTAAGTGTATATTGTCCATAATTAGATATTTCTGCAAAAGAACAAAAAAAAAGTATAAAATTCAACCACACAAGTTTCAAAATTTTGAGATTATAACCTACAATGTAAAGATTCCGAAGAGAATTTCCAAATACACCATCCAAAACCCTTAGGTATATTTTCCTATGATATCAAGAGAAACATTTCCTATAAAATATTTCAAGAATACCAAAATTAAAAATTGAGAGAAAATTACGTCATTTGACAGTCGAATTCTCATGAGAATCAATTCCTATGATTTCAAGTATTGGGTTCCAGAGGGAAATTTCTAGTCAGAAGCCTTAAGGTACGGCATCTATACAGCGTTTTTGTTATGCATCTAAACGCAACATCCGGACGCTGCGTCCAGACGCAGTAGTTCTTTAATAAAACCCCGCCCCCCAAGGGGTGGAGTTAGAATTTTTTTATTATCATATTCACTTTCAGAAACCTCAAAAACCCTAATATACCAATTTTCACGAAAACTACCCCCGGCACTCAAGGGTGGAGAATTTTCTTAATATCAGATTCACTTTCAGCAATCTCAAAAATCCCAATATAGCAATTTTCACGAAAACTACTTCCACCCCTTAGAGGTTTAAATTAGAAAAAAAAAATTATCAGATTCAGATTCGTCGATCTCAAAAAACCCTATATACCAATTTTGACGAAAATATTGATAAACAAATAAAAATATTTACCCCCTCACTCCCTCGGGTGAATATTATCATATTCAATTTTAACAACCTTAAAAACCCCTATAAAGCAACTTTCAAATTTAAAAAAACTTAACCTTCCGATATTTTCAAGTCTAAATGCATAATTACTGTTAGATAGTAGATGGCTAGATTAAGGTTATTTACATTAAAAAACGTTTTTTTACTAAAACTGCCACGTTTCGTTTGGACTTTTTTGGCTTTATTCCTTCAAAAGGCACAAGTAAGTTACGTTACGAAATAATAAATATATAATACATAATGGGTATTCGAAATACAAGAAACTAAACAAACATGCAGATAAGAAATTTCAAGTGCTATACAAATGTATACATACTGTATAATACATGATTTTCCTGCCTTCTGTGGAAAACACGAGGGGAACATTGGAAATTAAAATAGTAGATTCTTATAGAAAATTTGTTGCTGAACAACTTTTGTTTGAAACTTTTTTCTATAAAATGCATTCCTTTTGAGCCAGAGACAGTTTTTTTTTTTAAATATGACATAAAGTTCCTATAAACATATGTCTAAAAATGCGTAGTAAGGGAGCTACGCTCCTTTGAAATTGGCTAAAAAAATTGGTTTTTATTTAATAACTCAGGAACCCTTTGAGCTACAACAACGAGATTTTGCACTTGAACTAATCTTAATAAGACCCATCTTCTTATATTATTTTGATATACTTATTTTTACCAAGGGTGTGCGAAACGGGGGGTAATCTTGTTGTAATACTGTAGGATTAACCATTTTCGAGAAAAATTCATTTTTAGGTGAAATTTCACGTTTCGAGGACAAAAAATTAAATACTAAAATGTTGAAAACCAAAATTTCAATAATGCAGGGTTATTCTGTATCAAAAACTAAGAAAAAAAGTTTCTGTACGTGTAGGTCGAAAAATTTGTTTTTAAAGCTACTATGGCCCTTTAAAAATGGTGCATTTTTAGGAGACCATACACTGAAAAAAAAACATTTGGTTAAAAAAAATGGAGTTGAGTTAAACAAATATTGGTTTGATAATGGACAAACAAATAATTGTTTGAAAAAAAAAATAAATTTGTTTGACTGATATTCAGAGTAGCTACGTAAGGCAGATAAATATTTATTTCAAGGAATTATTTAATATATTTGACAGGTAATATACATTAATCAAATTAAATAAATATATATTTGACCCGAATATCTTTGTTGTTGATATTAGTACACGATTTATTTAGTTTTATTCCTTATGTGATTGGGTTTATTAATTATTTTATTTTAGTTAAATAAATGCTCATTTAAAAAAAATAATAAGGATATTTGACAAGTAATATAAATTATTTAAATTAAATATATAAATATTTGTCCAGAATATCTTTAATGTTGACACGACTTGTTCAGCTTTACTTCTTCTGTGTTTGACTGAAGTAATACTTTATTTTATCAAAATAAATGACTGTTTTGTTTTCGGGGAGATTACTTTCATAAACAATAGGGACCTTCACTTCATAGAACATGATTTTTCCTAAAAATTTCAAGTCGATCGGATAATTCGTTCTTAAGTTTCGTGTTTACAAAAATCGTGACATCAGAAGGACGGACAGATGGACTGACGGACGGACATTTGAAAACAAAATAAAGGTACTTATTTTTTCATGAAACAAATTTATATACAAGAATTTTTGGTCTAGGACGATTTTTGATTTTTTTTTTTGAGAATTCGAAACTACCGTATAATATTATTCTAGCGCTGGCGCTATGAATAATATAATAAAGGCACAAGAATTAAAAACAAAAACCAAATAAAATATATAAAAACGTAAAATGCTCTAAACAAAAAATATATCGCTCATGCATCCGGCAACAATGCAGAGACAAACGCATAAAGGGCCGAGCAAAAAAAGTTGGCGCCCCAAAAATTACCTGCAAAGAAAAAGCAAAAAAGCTTTGTCCCTGACGGTTTCAACCAAAACTTGTCGCTCCTCTCAAAAAAAAAAAAAAAAACCTGCACGAAAAAGAGCTTTGTCCCTGACGGTTTCTAACAAACTTGGCGCCCCAAAAATTACCTGCGGGAAAAAAGCTTTGTCTGTCCCTGACGGTTTCTACCAAACTTGGCGCCATTGCAAACATAAATTGGCGCCCCGCTCAAAATGCCAGGGGGGGGCTCAGCGAAAACTCCAGGTGGGGCTTAGCCCCCCTGCCCTCCCCTAATAACGGCCCTGAAAGCATACGTCATCGTTTGTTCCAACCAACCTCACTTCCCCTCGCCTGTTTGTGCACGAGTACACCCTCTCTGTTACATTTTATACGAACCCTGAAATCGGCCGCGTTTTATTTAAAAAGTTAATTATCTGTTATTACCTGTATTCCAATAAAATTAGTTTACATTTAGTTAACTTTACTCCTTTATTCCTGTGATCCAACAAAATTAAAATTACTTGTTTTTTCACGTTCAAAAATCTAACAATGCTTATTATTTGGTCCAAATAAAAAAATAATAATTTTGAATATTTACTTATTTAGAGGTTCGAAATATTTAGTTGGCACAAATAAAATTTGTTTAAGGCAAAAAATGAGATTTTAAAATAAATATTCTTAAAAAATAAAAAAAAAATAGATAATGCAATAGTCTTAAAAGACGCAATTATAACAGTTCGTTAGTAACATCAGTTTTTGGGGAAGTATAACAACAAAATTAAACGAACAATAAGTATCGTAGGGAAATCATACAGGTATAGTATGACTGATGTTTGCCTACTATTAAATTAAAAATAAAACTGTAATATCAAAAAGCATCACTTGGCACCGTAATTTTTAGCAAAGCTATTTAGGTATAATTTTGCTGTATCTAAGGGTTTTAGTCTATTAATTTATTATTAAAATTTTAACTTACCTTGCAGTTTTGGCCACGAATGGCCTACGCCATATTTTTGCATTAATTCCTCAATCACCTTTTTTACACCAACAAAAATTGCAATAAATGAACGCTACGTTGTAGCACGAGATTATAAAGCAAATGGCAGTATGGAGTCGCCCGTTGAGGGAAATATACCTAGAATGGTTGTTTTAAATAAATATTTAATTGCAACAAATAAACTAAGAGAAACAAATTTTTAAAAATATTCAAACAATCTCATTTATTTATGTTAGTTTGGCAATGTTATTGATTTAAATAAATTTTATTTGAAATAAAATAATAAGAAATACATATTTATTAGGGCATTAATTTTGGATTTTTTTCAGTGTAGGATTGATGTTTGGAAGTACCTGTATACAAGGTTTTTTTCTTAGTTTTAAATGTTAACTCACGCTGCATCATTGAAATCTTGGTTTTTAACATTTTAGTCTTTCATTTTTCGTCTTCGAACCGTGAAATTTCACCTGCTAAGCCTGCTAATCCCCCCCCCCCCCCGTTTCGCACACCCCTAGTTAAAGTAAGTACATGAAAATAACATTCGAAGATGGGCCTTATTGGGATTAGTTCACGTGCAAAATCTCGTTGCTATATCTCAAAGGGTTCCTGAGTTATTAAATAAAAACCGAATTATTTAGCCACTTTGAAAGGGGTGAAGCTCCCTTACGACGCATTTTTAGACGTATGTTATAGGAACTTATTGTCATATTTTATGATGTAGAATCAGACCTTAAAATTTTGGATCTTATTTCAAATACACCGTGTATACATGGTGTCTGGCACATGGATAGAAAGTTTTCAAGGGGTGATAAAAGAGCTCATTTTGAATCTATTTGACCAAATATACCCTTATACAAAGTCTCACCGTTTTTGAGATATCGGCATTTTTAGGTATTTTTGCGAAATAGTTGATTTTTTCCCGTACATACAATTTTGTATGATACTAAATACTTTTAGTTCTCCTAAATATTTTTTTAGATATTCTTAATATGCACTTTCTTTAAACAATACAAAAAGAAATGCCGAATTATTAGTGTAAAAAATATGTAGGCCAATTTATTAGTTAAAATGCAGTGGTTTGGAATTTATTTTTCTTTTCTGAGAAAAATTTTCTCAAAAAAACCCCTTTGAAAGTGGCTAAAAAATTTGGTTTTTACTTAATAACTCAGGAACCCTTTGAGATATAGAGACAAGGTTTTGCAAGTGAACTAAACTTATTAAGGCCTATCTTCGTATGTTATTTTCATGTACCTATTTTAACCAGGCGTGTGCGAAATGGGGTGGGCTTATCAGTTTTTTGCCCCAAACTTTTTTCTATGTAACTTTTTTGTGATTTTATTATATTTATGAGGTTTTTTTGTTAGTTTTTGATGTACAGTCACCTTACATTATTGATTTTGGTTTTCAACATTTTAGTATTTAATTTTTCGTCCTCGAATCTTACAGTATTACAACAAGAGTAGATTTTTTATGTATTTTGACCTGTGGTATCATATTCCAAAAAATAAAGTTACACAGAAAAAAGTTTGGGGCAAAAAACTGATAAGCCCACCCCATTTCGCACACGCCTGGTTAAAATAAGTACATGAAAATAACATACGAAGATAGGTTTTAATAAGATTAGTTTACATGCAAAACCTCGTTGCTATATCTCAAAGGGTTCCTGAGTTATTAAATAAAAACCAAACTTTTTAGTCACTTTCAAAGGGGCTTAGCTCCCTTGGTACAATACAAAAAGAATTGCTGAAAATTTTTGTCATAAGTTGGTATACTATTGAAAAGGGTATGCAACAGATAAGTTTTTACAACTATTTGAATCTCTGAACTAGTGCCGTTTTTGAGATAATTTTGCTTAAAATAGAAAAATAAATTCGAACCACTGTATTTTAACTCCTAAATTGGCCTACAATTTTTTTATAATAATAATTCGGCATTTCTTGTTGTTTTGTTTCAACAAAGTACATATTAAGAATATCTAAAAAAATATTTAGGACAACTAAAAGTATTATCATAAAAAGTAGTATGTACAGGAAAAAAATCAACTATTTCGCAAAAATACCTAAATGAATTTGTGGCAGATTTATTAAATAAATTGTTATGCTACAATAATATAGATCTTTAGAGCCACAACCCCAGTAGCACACTTTGTTTTATGAATATTCTTAAAACATTCTAAGAATATTCTTTAAAATTTCTTAGAATGTTTGTGCTATCAGGGAAGGATGCAAAAAAATAATATATGTTTTTTTATGTTATGTTATGTTGCATGTAAGTTTAAACTAAGAGAGAGAGAGAGAGAGAAGACTGAAGAAAGAAAAAAGAAGAGTGAAAAAATAAATATATTGAAATAAAAAGAAGAAATTGGAAAAAATTAATGAAAAATGTGTGCCAAGTAGCATACCTATGTGACTAGTCTTGCGCACTGGAAGACTACATAAAAAAACAGAGAGAAACCCTGGCCAATTATCCGGTAGTAAAAAGCCAATAATCAAGGGAGAGAGAGAGAAGTTTGTATGCCATGGGCTATCAATTAAGACGGAAACGAGTTAAAACGCGTAATATTGTGTAAATTTTACCAAAAACGGTGTTTTCAAGTTTACACGGAAGAATTTGTAAACGTTTTTTCTGACAGTGTAGATCAACATTAAAACATTAGAAACATGTAATAGAAAACCATGCTTTTATACTAACTAGTATTTTTTTTAAATGCAATTCCTGCAAAAAGCTGGCAGAAAAGCTGTATTCATCCAAGCGGGCTTGACACAGCTCTGACAGGCCAACTATGAGTTAAATGACCTACCCAGCGGGTTGTTGCCTTCTTATACACCATACGACTATCTGCATCCATATTCAATATGTTATCACACTACATTTTTACCAAATAACTATACAGGGTATATTTTAGGTTCGAGATTTCTTTAAATTTTAGTAGAATATAGAAAGAAAAAACAATGAACCCTCTAAAACTCCCCTTAGTCGCCCCCTATTAGGAAAAAACTTAAACTAGAACTGGGTGTCAATTTCTTATTTTTATTATTATCAATAACTGAACAAAATACAATAACAAAATAGAATCTAAAGGAAAAAAATAGATGCATATAGTAATTTATTATTCCATCAATTAATTTTCTAGTCATCAGAGTGATATTGATAGACTGACAGTTTCGGGCTGCTGGCCCTCTTCAGTACCAAGAGTCGTCTCTTTACGCTGATTAAGAAAACAGTTTTTGACTGTATTCACAAAAGAAGTAAAGTCATTAGGTTGATTTATACTTGTGCGCCATCTATTGCTAGATGTAGACAACTACTCATACTTCTCCAGTTTTCTCAATCAGCGCACAGAGATTACTCTTGGTACTAAAAAAGGGCCAGCAGCCCGAAACTGTTGTCTATCAATATCACTCTGTACGATGATTAGAAAATAGATTAATGGAATAATAAATTAATATTTTTATAATTTTGTTTAAAATTATAAATGTGTGTCCTTATAAATTCTACCACACGTTAGTGGTACTATAGAATAGAATAGAAAGTTTATTAATTGTCTGATAAAAATACATAGGTATAATATATATATATATATATATATATATATATATATATATATATATATATATATATATATAAAAAGTCCAAACGAAAATGTCAAGCTTGGAGCCGAATAAGCGTCATTTGCGGAAAACTTTTGATTTAATTCTTTAATTTGAAGAAATCTGCCGCTGAGGCGCATCAATTGCTTGTAGAAGCATATGGTGAGGCTGCTTTAAGTGAGAGAAGTTGTTGTGAGTGGTTTCAAAAGTTTAAAAATGATGAATTTGATGTGGAAGACAAAGAACGTAGTGGAAGGCCGAAAATGTACGAAGACATGGAATTGGAAGTATTATTGGAGGAAGATTCGAGCCAAACGCAAGAAGAACTTGCACTTACATTAGGAGTGACTCAACAAGCAATTTCAAGTCATTAAAATCGTTGGGAATGATTAAAAAAAAGGGAAATTGGGTTCCATATGAACTGACGTTGAACGCCGATTTTGCACGTGTGAAATGCTGCTTGCCAGGCACAAAAGAAAGGCTTTTTTGCATCGTATAGTCACTGGTGATGAAAAATGGATCCACTACTATAACTCAAAGAAGAGAAAATCATGGGGACCACCTGGCCATGCTTCAACATCGACAGCCAAACCGAATGTTTATGGAAAAAAACTCATGCTGTGTATTTGGTGGGATCAGCTTGGTGTCGTGTATTATGAGTTACTCAAACCGAGCGAAACCATTACTGGAGCTCTCTACCGAACACAATTAATAAGGTTGAGCCAAGCACTCAAGGAAAAACGCGCCCATTACTACTCCAGACACGACAAAATTATTCTCCTACATGATAATGCTCGTCCGTATTTGGAAACACTTAATTCGGAAGTCCTACCTCACCCGCCTTATTCACCAGACATTGTCCCTTCCGACTATCACTTGTTTCGGTCGATGGCAAATGGTTTGTCTGAGCAGCGGTTTACATCATATGAACATACCAAAAATTGGGTCGATTCGTGGATAGCCTCAAAAGATGAAGAGTTTTTCCGATGTGGTATCCGAATGCTGCCAGAAAGATGGGAACACGTAGTGGCTAGTGATGGACAATACTTTGAATAAAACATAATGTACCGTTATTTCACAATAAATTCCTAATTTTTGATAGAAAACGGCGGAAACTTATTTGTATATTATATTTAAAAATGTTATAAAATCACCCTATACATACAGACGACATAACTTAAGTCTGTATTTTGATTAAAAATGTTAATAATTAGAATTTAATTATGATAATAGGCTTTTGTACCCGACCTTGTCAAACCTTGTTTTATGTTACATTTCTGGTTTTTATTGAATTTATTATGTTTAAAATATGTGAACTATGTTTATACAACTCGTTGCATATGCTTTACGAGCATAGTAAACAAGATTATATAAGGAAATTTATTATTTTAAAAAGTCCAAACCATTCAAAGTTATACAGTGAAATTCAAAAATATCATGTCGCAAAACCTCCTCAGACGTTTTGAGTAAAACTTTAATTAAATTATATTATTTTTACGTAATTCCAGAACAGAAAGATAACTTTAGGCTTGGACAAAGGTAGATAGGTAAAGAATTAAGTTCTTTGAAATGTAGTGATAAAAGAGAAGTTAAAGATAAAACCATCAGGTTGAGTTATTGGAGAGAATTGGGGAAAAGTGTATATTATGGAAAGTACTAGGAGAAATGATCATAGTGGGTCAAGAAATAAAAGAAAAATTTAGGGTATTTTGAAACATGGAATACTGCTCACTAATAACAAAGTTACGATGGGAGAATTATTTCAGCGGTCTAAGGCATCTATATAGCATTGACACTAAGCCAATGATCGTGAGTTCGAACCTCACTGGCACCGATTGCCTTTTTCAGTTAATTAATATTGAAATTTGGCGAAGGCGCACTCCCTAGATATATTGGTTCGAAAGTCAATTAAAGCCGGTGGTTAGGGGATGCTTTATTAAGTAGAATAGTGCGAGGTTAAAAACAAACATAAACATAATGTAAAAAAAATAATAGAAAAATTAAAGAATTGACATGAATAGGGTGGGATTGAAATCTGCCTCAGCCCTGTTTAAGACTGTTAACGATGATGATAGTTGATTAAAATACACAAATAAATTAAGATAATTGATAATACCTTTAGTCTATTATTAATTTCCATTAAATAATAATAAAATAAAATAATAAACGTTACCTGTAAATGGTTTGTACATGAACAGTTTTATCTATATGAGGGTGTTGCAATGAATGTGCAATTTTAGATAAAGGATGGAAAAAAGGGTTGGGGGTTGCAGACATTTATCATATTAACAGAGGGAGTTATTTTTTACGATGTTTACGTCTTTCAAGCAGATGTTTAGTACGTGAATCGGTATTTAATTATAATTCAGATTTATAATGCATTATGATTTAAAATAGAAGAATAAAGAATAATTTTCCAAAGGACTTTTGACGAAAACGTCATGCACTTCATAGTATATGATGTGGTCGAGAAAAATAATAATGATACACTTAAATTTGCAAGTTTCCCTGGTATTATGTCAGGCGCGTGCATAGAAAATTAGATCTATGTAATTGGCTTTGAAGCAGTACCTCAAGGGTCTCTATTTCGCAAAAATAATACTCATACGCAGTTGCGTTGGTACAGCCAATCACATATTAGCTACCTTAGCAACAGCGCACTGCAGCGAATTATTTTTGCGAATGGTCAAGAATAGAGCTGAAGATGTTTTACCTTAAGAGGCAGGGGACTCATTCGGACGCCTCTATTTTGGATCTTTCAAATATTCGTTTTACTAACCCAGTTGCTGAAATTGTGACTCGCTAAATGAATATTTAAAAAATTCTAGAGCCATGGCGTTTGGACTTATGATACAACTTTGTTTTTGTAAAAATCCTTTTTCTTTTTGGACTACTTAGTTATTGAATTTAATAAGTAATTAAAAAAATCTAACCTTGCCCATTCCATTGCACAAATGATTTTTTTAAGAACTATTAGACTTCCGAAAGAAGAAAGTACTAAAAAGGATAAAATAAAATAGAGGAATAAAAACCGTTTATTAAAAATGTATAAAGGCAATACTGGTTAATATAAACTTTTCTTAAAAATAAAAGCTCTAATAAATATCGCTTAAAAGCGTGACTACAAAAACCAAAAAATAACAAAAAATCGAGTGCATTCTTAGGAAGGATATTATCCTAAACCAAGGTTAGTCTAGTTTTCAAGAACGTCGCATTCAGTGTCGAAAAGGCTAAGGATAAGGTTCAACGTTCTAAGTCATCGAGAGGAATGACCGAGCGTCATGGCAGAGAATACCTTTTCCTTGACTACAACACCATCTGCAAATGTGCACTCCCTGAAAATTGCGAGCGAGTGCCTGCGGTGCACCGTATTTATCAAACAATTTAAATTATAGGAAAACGGTTATTACTGAAGTGGTAACTAGCGCCAGAAAAGGGCAGTTTTTCGGTATGGAGTATACTTCCAGAAAAACTGAACAACTTTTAACATAGGTTTTGTTTTAATCGATTTTGTTGTTGTTGTAAATAATTTTAAAGTTAAAAGTTATAAAATGAAATGTGCCAAATAAATCCAACAGTTTAATGGTTAAATTACGAGGGGTTAAAGTAGTATTTACTGTCCTATACTACAATGTAAAAATTGCAGGAGTACAAAATCCCACACAAAAAAAACTTCAAATTTAATTTGACAGTGAAAAAGTTCGCTGGCCCCATAAGTTTTTCGAAAAACTGCAATAAACAATATTAAAAAATCTCTAGCTCCTAAACATTGAATTTTGGGAGTTGTGCCGAATCTCAACTAAATCAATTTTTCATGCACCGCGGTTCTCGAGATTTTTAAAGTGCTCTAGCAACTATACCTAGACCATTAAATTTCCGGAGTTGTGCCCTAAAATTTGTTTTTCTATACTTTTATATTGAAAATATAAAAGTAAAAATGTATGCAAAATTGACGGACAACATTTAGCTTGACATTTTTAGAATTTAAAAATAAAGAAAAATATATTTCGAGGTAAAGGCAAACCAACTTTTATGTTGGGAGAATTTTAAAAATTACATTATGATTTAAAATTTTAATTACTCATTTATGAAAAATCTATCTTTGACTATGGTTTGGAATTGGGGACAAGCCAGGGGACTGTGATTAGGCATATTTAAAACAGCATAACAATATATTTATTATCCTTTCTAAGATACTATCTTATGATTCAATTAAAAACATAAAAAAACAAGGACCTCTTCAGGCAGAGGTCCACAAATAACGATGCGTTACGGTAAGATGAATTGTTTACCGTACACACAGGTGCACGAGCTGTATCATTTTTTATCATCTTTATTGGTATTAGTGGGTAAAATCACTTGAACTTGATTTATTTTGCAAGATGCTTTTCGGAAAGCACGGACTACTACTTATTATAAACGCTTGCTGCTTTAGCAACGCGGTGCGCCGTGGTGGTCTGGAACAAGGATTTTATTTAATCCAAAGAGCAAATAATTTATCATCCCGTTTTTGAGAAAACCGATTTCATTTGTATGACACACCTCGCTTGAGCAGTTCGTCAGGTTAAAAAAAATTGGCAGTAAAATGTAAGAACGGTTTTGTGCATTAGAAGAACTGTATAATACAGATCTGCTATCAGCGAAATCCTAAACCTAGAGGTTTTTGAGATACTGCTTGGCATTTCTTCAGGAAGGCCCACCTTTACACCGCTAATATAATTCTCACCAAAATAGTCTATACCTAAAAATTAACACGATGATTTAAAATCCGTTTAAAAACTTTTGATACCTATATCTTGCCGTTTCGAGAAAAAATCTATTATAGTCTTAAAATGCTTTTTTTATGGCTTTATAGTTTAAATAGTTTTTTTTTCAAAGTATTTTAATTATACATAAAACATGTGCCCACCTTTTAACTTTAATACACAGTAACAAAATAAATCATTATATACCTGTGTTACCTTCTAAAACGTTTTTAAAAAGTCTTAATTTTTTACCAAAATTAATTTTGTTGAACCTTGTTAGTTTATACATATTGACACTGTCAAAAGTAAAAAGATTACCACATTACAGCGGCACAAAAGATGGTTATTTAAAATTTTCAAAATGGAAAACCAAAATGAAAATTAAAACTTTTTAGCGCCGCTTTAATGCGTTATCCCACTCAAGATGCTTATTAGGGTGGGTCAAAAAAAAACGACTATTTTTTTTTTACTTTGTACTCTGAAAAATCGGTTGCTAGACATCTCTAGAGAAATTCTCACCAAATATGAGCTCTTAATTTTGATAAGAAGGTCCTCCGCTTTACAATTTTCCATTTTTTCCTCAGTATTAGAAACAAAAATTCATATCTCTTTGAAAACTGTTCGTTAAAAAGTATTTCCCATATTCTTGTAGGAAATCGAACGCTCTACAAAAAAGGTCTCTTACAATTTTTTCGTAAACCTCACCGTTTAAAAGATATCAAAGGTTAAAGTTTGATTATTTTAAGAGACATTTCAGTTTTGCTTATGAATTTTATAACTCGCTTAGAAAAAATTGTTATGAATTGCGCAATTCACAATTTTGTAGAAAATTAACTGCTCTACAAAAATGGTCTTTTATGATTTGTCGATTAAATTAAGCGTTTAAAAGATATTCATCGTCAAACTTCAATGCATACTAATTTTAATAGTTTTTGATGAATAATTCGAAAAATTTCAATTTGATTGTTTCACGAAAATTTATACAAATTTGAGTTCCTATGAAAAGAGAAATGTTTTAAACTATTTGTCTCGTTTTTTTTTTTAGTCCTACGTATGTTTGGTTATATTGAAAAAAACTCAGAGTCAATGATTTATTAAATTTTGAAAAAAATAACGTTTTCGTTATGAATTAAATATGAAAAGTATTGATTTTAAAGAAAAAAAAATGTTCAATTTGTTATTAAAAATATTATTAAAATAAAAAAGTTTCAAATAAATTTTCGAAAGGGAAACTTCTATAAGAGTTACTCTTACGATAGAAACTCAAATTTGTATAAATTTTAGTGAAACTCATAAATTAAATTTAGTATGCATTGAAGTTTGACGATGAATATCTTTTAAACGCTTAATTTAATCGACAAATCATAAAGGACCATTTTTGTAGAGCAGTTAAATTTCTACAAAACTGTGAATTGCGCAATTCATAACAATTTTTTCTAAGCGAGTTATAAAATTCATAAGCAAAACTGAATTGTCTCAAAATAATCAAATTTTAACCTTTGATATCTTTTAAACGGTGAGGTTTACGAAAAAATTGTAAGAGACCTTTTTTGTAGAGCGTTCGATTTTCTACAAGAATATGGGGAGAAATACTTTTAACGAACAGTTGTCAAAGAGATATGAATTTTTGTTTCTAATACTGAGGAAAAAATGGAAAATTGTAATCTTATCAAAATTAAGAGCTCATATTTGGTGAGAATTTTCTAGAGGTGTCTAGCAACCGATTTTTCAGAGTACAAAGTAAAAAAAAATAGTCGGTTTTTTTGACCCACCCTAATGCTTATTCTTAATAAATTTGACAGTGTCAAGGTTCAACAAAATTGATTTTGTTAAAGAAATTACATTTTAAAAACGCCTTTAAAGGTAACACAGGTATATATTGATTTTTTCTTTTACTGTGTATTAAAGTTAAAAGATGGGCACATGTGTTATGTATAATTAAACTACTCTGAATTAAAAACTATTTAAACTATAATGCCATAAAAATTGGTATTTTAAAACTAAAATAATTTTTTTTTCAAAAACGGCAAGATATATTAAAAGTTTGTAAACGGATATTAAATCAGCATGTTTTTTTTTATATTAAAAGTCCAAACGAAAATTATATCAGCGGTGTCAAGGTGGGTCCTCCTGAAGAAATGCCAAGCAGTACCTCAAAAACCTCTAGGTTTAAGATTACGCTGATTGCAGATCTGTATTATACAGGTCTTCTAATGCACAAAACCCTTCTTACATTTTACTGCCATTTTTTTTTTAACCTGACTAACTGCTCAACCGAGGTGTGATGAATAACAAAAAAGATTAGTAGATTTTACTTAAAGAAATAAATAAAGTTTAACTCATTCGCAAGTGTGACAAGTTAGCATCGTAGTTATTATGACAGTGGCATCAATGATGGCATGACATGCCACTTAAATTGGCTGTAAAAACTCCGCCCTTTCACGATGAAAGAATTACACATATTATTATACTAATTTTTACACATTAGTATACTAATTTTTACACATATTAGTATACTAATTTTTACACAATAGTATACTAATTTTTACACATATTAGTATACTAATTTTTACACATATTAGTATACTAATTTTGGAATATGGTTTACTATAGTAAAAAATATTCAAAAATTCTTCTCAGTAGGTCAAACCATTTGATAATTTATCAAATCATTCGATTCGAATGAGAGAGCATATATTAGCACAACATTTCAAAGAATTTTTACTCATTTTTGGCATATATATATATATATATATATATATATATATTTATATATATCTATAAATTAAACTATCTCAGCTAATTTTTTAAATCTCGTACTATTTTTTTATTAATCATTATATTTATATTTTTGTCTTGCTAAATTATATATCCAAATTTTTGTCAAGTAACTATGAAGAGGGGGCTTAAAGCCATTAATGCATTAATGCATTAACAGCTTGTTATTCTTATTTGTCTTAGAACTGTATCTGCAGGATTTTATTCTTATAAAACAAAAGCGCAGACCTATTTGAAAAACTACCCCCACAAAGAAGTGCTATTTTTGTTTGCTTAATCTAGATATTTCACCCTAGCTAGAGGATCTTTAGATAAACCCAAGTTTACGTAATATAATAAGTGCGACCTCTTGTCTATATTGCAAAAAAGAGGGTATGTCACTACCACATTTCGTACTTTGTACATTCAGACACTCGTCATATAAGAAAGTTTACCCTTATTAAGTGTTCTAAATAATTGAGAACAATTGTCAGAGGGAAGTTCCGAATGAAAGACAAAATAACCTAATTTATTGATAATTAAATTAGAAGAAATGAAATATATTTTACTTTTGAGGAAATGGAGAATAAATTTAAATCATTGACAAAGAATCTAAATGCGTCGATAATTTTAATGGACATTTATTTATTTTAGAGCAGTTACACAGGGGCATGGAGAGCCCCAAATATATTTTTATGATGTAAAACCATGAAAAAAAAAATTGTTTTTTATAAATTATTTTTAAATTGTCATAATTGCCTGTACCTACTTAAATTTAAAAAATAATACGTGCTTATTTTTTTAAGGTCAAATTCGGACTCTGTGCCTTTAAATTGTTAGGAAAAATACATTTTTTGCGCTTGGGAAAAAAGTTTACACTGTGTGCTTTAATTTTATTATTATAAAAATTAAAAGGTTGAGTATGGAGTATTATTTCTTTTTGTGTGTAATAAAACAATTTATTTTATTAACATTTATTATCATGGTTTTTTATTTATTTACTTTTTACGAACAAACTAAGCAAGTTAAAAAAAATTGTATACATATTTTTGTAAAGAATTTTATAGTCTACAAATTAAGTTTTATAAAAATTTTATACAAATTCGATAGTTTTGCCACAAATGAGCAATTAAGTAAACTCTGCACTTTAATTTGAGGCCTTTTATTTTTAATTAGGTCCTTCGCATATAGATTTTTGAATTTCTCGTATTTTTTTTAATATACCCTAAAATTTTCAAAATCCTACTCTTTTTTTTTAAGATTTTGGAAAAAAAAAACGTCATTAGTTCCTGGACATATCTCAAAAATGTGAGGTGCTGGAATTTTTCTAAGGTCAGATTTGGATTCTGCGCCCTCGAATTAGTAAGAAAAATTTAACTTCCGAACGGGGCAAAAAAAAAATTGCGATTCGTTGCCTAGTGTAATTATTATTAATTATAATTAATTATTTAACTTGTAGGTAATCCTATCCGTAACCGTCTTAATTGCGGTTCTTACGGTTCTTATCATTTTATCGCTATTTGTTTTATTTTTTTGGCTTTGTCACTTTATTTCTTCTTATTTTTAAATTTATTACATTTATTTTAAAACGAAAACTTATGCGGCTCTTTGTGTTTTCTAATTTAAATTGAGATAAATTAACTACAGTAGAGATATTTTGTCTGGTGCGATGTCTGGAAGTTGTTACATAATTTAACAGGGCTTAATTTGATTTTAATTTTAGAATTAGACCCTATTAACCGTTTTCCAACACTAACATCAGTTCCTACCGCACTAAAAATAAAATAGACCTATATCTCCCTCACATTAAACATTTATTCTTGTACACAGTGATGCACAGCCTGTAAAAATTTTGTTTCTTAAAAATTTAGTATTTAAATGTTATTTTATAGCACCTACGTTCAAAAGTAGAAAAAGTCACAAATCAAAAGTATCTATCGGCCAAAACGTTTTTTAATCGCATAAGTGAATCGTCATGTGATCCGTAATTTTTTAATAAAGAGATTCATTCGAAAAAACGTCACATTTCAATATTTTTTTTGTGTGGTAGTTGGGTCTGTCCCTTTTCAAAAGTCGATCGGTATTCCATATAATATTAATGAAGGTTATAAAATAATTCTTGAAACAGTCTCCCAGAAATTCGTATAAATATTAAGAAAAGGCGACGCAAAAAAAAAAAAAATAAAAAGCACTACGATAACTAGATGGACGAGATAGAATTAAAGCCACATCTTGACCTTGTTTTAACGTCTGCGGACCTTGATAATCATTTTCCTTTGTTTGTTCAAATCCTTGATCCTTTATATCTATGGTCAAATGACAGAACATCGTTTACGCATTGTTTTGGCGTTTAAATAATATATCCTCATGATACAGGGTGTTCTTAAAATGTATTTATTGAAAATATATTTATCTATTTGCGTTTTATAATTACGTTTTTGTAGTTTTGGTTTGAGTGTTACAATAAGCTTAATTGCAAAACAGTTTTAGTAACTTTTTTATTAATTGTAAAATTTTGGGGATTTTTTTGTTTATAAGTTGGTAGCAAACAATTGAACATAACGGAACATTTACCCAAACCCAATAGTATCTAAAAAACCGGTAAACTTCAATAAAAAAATAAAATATCAATAAATATGTATGTTTTGTGTGTTATTATGGGCCGTGTTTGATTTTGTGTCAGTTAAGTTCAAGTTACTCAAACGTGAGTCCCAAACACTAGAAGTGAAGGCGCTTGGCGGGCAGGATAAAAGTATTTGAGAAACCTTTATACACTGAAGTAAATTTTAACTCTTCCTCGTCCAATTTTATTTAAAATAACTATAAAAGTACACTTAAAACTTGAAAAGTTTGGACTTTTGAACTATTATAAAGTAATAAATAAAGATAAATCAAAATTTTAAATTGTCAGTATCATTGTTACCAATATAAATACATTAAATTCCCCAAATCAGTCATATTAAAATTATTCAAAACTAAAGGACTTTGTAAGCAATATAAAACTCGCAAATAGATAAAATAGTATAAAGAACTTATTCCATAAGACATTTATCGCACTCGTCCATTAAAAAACTCCCCGCTTCGCGGCTCGTTTTCCAAACATGGACGCGTGCGCCAAAATAGTTTTTTATGTAACTTGTCCTTTAATATACTATTATACCGGGTGTTTTTTTTTAACCTGAAACTTTCAAATATCACGAATACTATGCATTTTAGAAAAAAAAGATGTCGGATAAAAGTTGTTTATTTTAATGGGGGAAACAAAATGGCGTATTTATTTTTTACGGATATTTACGTTTTCAAGGTCATTTCAATGTCAACTTTGTTTTTTTAAATAGAAACATATTTTTTTATGTTATTTAATTCTCCTCAAAAAAAGAAATATCTTTTGTAAAAGGCTTTTTTTGATCGGACTTTTAGTTGCAGAGATAACACAGCCACACAAAATTAAAAAAATTGGATCTCCGGCGGACTCGACTAGTCAATCCCTATGTATTTTGAGCCACCGAATCCGAATCTGAGGTCGTATTTTAGAAGTTAGCTCCCATTGTCAACATATCCTCAAAAAACATACTTTTCATAATGATATGATATGTTTTTTTGAGGTTTTGTTGAAAATGGGAGCTAACTTTCAAATTCTGACCTCAGATTTGGATTCAGCGGCTCAGAGTACATAGGAATTGACTATTCGAGTACGTAGGAGATCCAACTTTTTTAATTTTGTGTGGATGTGTTATCCCTGCAACTAAAAGTCCGATCAAAAAAAGTTTTTTACAAAAGATTTTTATTTTTTTTGAGGACAATGAAATAACAGTAAAAAAATATATGTTTCTCTTTAAAAACACAAAGTTGACCTTGAAGTGACCTTGAAAACATAAATATCCTTAAAAAAACAAAAAATACGACATTTTGTTTCCCCCATTAAAATAAACATTTTTTGTCCGACATCTTTTTTTCTAAAATCCATAGTATTCGAGATATTTGAAAGTTTCAAGTTAAAACAAAACACCCGGTATATCCAAATTCAAATGTAAAAAAAAACAAAATAAATTAATTTTAACTCGTTTGAACTACCTACTAAGTACTAGTGGTACACAGAGCCCGCCTTTGTATGAATCAAGTGAACCACCTGCTTCAGGGCGAGATCCTAGAGGGGCGCCGCCGAAAGGCGTTTTTTTTCGAGGGTGTGTGTTTTTTTTTTGGCTAGGGGCTCCAAGTTTTGTAAGAAACCGGCAGGGGCAAAGCTATTTTTCGTGAGGGTATTTTTTGGGCTCCAATTTTTATTTTGTAGGGTCCCCAAGTTTGATAGAAACCGTCAGGAACAAAGCTTTTTTTGCTTGAGGTTATTTTTTGGGCTCAATTTTTTTATAGGGGCGCTAAGTTTTGGTTGAAACCGTCAGGGACAGAACTTTTTTTAGGATGTTTTCTTAGGGGCGCCAAGTTCAAGGCTTGCTTCAGGGCGCTGAAATGCAAAGGCCGGCCCTGGTGGTACACTATTATAGCACGGTTCGCCGTTATTCACCTTTAGTTAGTTAGTCAGTTTTCTTGTACAATTTGTTTACTTATAATATAAATATTAATTTAGGACCATAAATTAAATACTTATAATTATAACCTATCAGCCGAAATGTTTTTAATCGCATAAACAGGTGACATGACCTCCGTAAATTTTTAATAAATAGATTAATTTGAAAAAACCTTACATTTTCTTGTTTATTAATTAAAAATAAAAGACGTTTTAATCTAAAAATATAATACAAAAATACAAAAAAAAAAATGAAAATATATTATTATTATTATAAAATTTTTCGAAATTTATTTTTGTTTCTTAATTTTTTTATAACTTTTTAAATACTTAAAAGTCACTTATATACGCTTCACTTATTAAATTAATTACACACTTGCACTAATTAATACACATTTACAATATTTATTTACACCTAAAACCTTTTATATGTTATTTTACTTTATTTATGATAAAAATTTACTTAGATTACATATTTTAATGTTTTATATAATTTTAATTGTATTCCTTGTTTTATAAACAGGACATAACTATTTGGTAGGAAGTTATATCTTTTATATATATATATATATATATATATATATATATACCATCTTTTTTTTTATAAATAAGTTATAAAAAACGTATTGCCCGACAGGTTATTTTATTTTCCTACGACCTAGTTAGTAGTTAGTACCTATTTCCCACTCGTTGCCTATGACAATCGTTGGGAAGTGAAAATCAGTTGACTTTACATATCCGCTGTCAAAAAATTAGTAAACGTCAAACACATAACCTTAAATTGACAAACTAATTTTAAGATAATTTTTGCGTTTTTTGAATGTTTAGTTATTAGTTCGTAGGAAAAATAGTATACGCACCTCGACGCAAATCATTTCTGTGCACATCGAGTGCACTCTCGTGCACTAAAAACTAGGGTCGAGTTTCCGGTGCGTAATATACTATTTTGGTTTTCAATCGATATTTACATTATAAGTAAACAAATTATACAAGAAAACTGAGTGTTTTCCAAAGTCGAACTAAAAGTGAATAACGGCAAACCGTGGTGTACTCCCATAATAAGTAAAAGAGGAGCATTGCTGCTGCCACAACTCCAAATTTTAATTAAAAAAAATTCAAAAATCTATGTAATTTTTAATAACATTTCTAAGATGTATTTCAGAAATCTCAAAAATCCTATCGAAAAGCTCAAAAAAATACAAAATCTCGAAAGAAAATATTTTGTAGTGGCCATCGGCCCTATCAACAAGTTTCGGTTTCGATTTCGGCCGAAGCTAAAATAAAAACCGAACCTTCGGCCGTTTGGT
Source organism: Brachypterus glaber (assembly GCA_958510825.1). NCBI lineage: Eukaryota > Metazoa > Arthropoda > Insecta > Coleoptera > Kateretidae > Brachypterus > Brachypterus glaber. Next base: position 36,791,936 of record OY294044.1, read on the forward strand.
TTCTGTAAACAAAAAACAGTTTCTGTCAAAAACTACATTCAGCCTTCTACTAAAGTTTATTATCTTGTTTTTATCCCCACGACTACTTGGCTTCATTTTTTTTTAATTCTTCACAAAAAAGTTAAGATCCCAATAACTTTTTCTTCCAAATAATTTAATGAATGATTAAATTATCGTGAGACTAACACAAAAAATATAAGGCAATAATCACATTCGTAGACTAATTTGATTCAGAATGATAAGATCAGTTCTCATGGAGTTAACTACCCTTAGACGCGTTTTTTTTGTAATAAAGGTTCTAAAAACGATGCTTATTAAAAAAAACACCCCTGTGTAAAGAATAAACTAACTAAAAAAAGCAGCCAAGGACTCTGTTCCTTAGACCCAAATTCTTTTCTTTAAAGAGTTTTATGCTGTATCATTATCAAGTTAATATTAGATTCATCAAAATGCCCTATTTTAAATAAACATAGTGGGAGCGCTTTTTATTAGATAATAAATACATTGTGTTCTAGCATCATTCCTGAAATTAAAATTTATTTTTTTAGGGGAGAGTTCGAGCCTAATTAGTTTAGTACAAAAAAATTGTTTTTTTTTTTTAGTTAAAGTTGAAGTAGTGGATGATGCAAGTAAAGAGGTAATGGGGAGAATTACCCTAGGAATGAACCCTTCGCAAGAATAAAAATTTCCTAAAATAAAAAAAAAAGTTTCCAAGTCAAAATTTAAGAGCTTTTATGATATTTAATAGCAAATATATCGCCGCTTCCCTTGCATGTGATTTTTGATATGATATAATCAGGGTAGATGCAGGTAACTGTTTTGATGCTACCCAAGGGCCTAACTCAATTTTTTGAGATAAGATCCTTTGTAAGGAAGGCGACGATATATCTGAACTGAAAAAAAAATCGAAGGGTAAACTAAGTAGTCGGTATATAGAAACCTGGTTTTACCAAATAATTATCTATACTATACTATAGATTCTATAGTAATTAAATACATTTCAGAAGTGTTTCAAATACTATTAAGCTGGATTATTCAACTGGTGTAATAGTAGCCATATCCAGATTTCTGGTTGCACCAACCAGATGTTTAGTTGAAACAACCATTTTTTTTATGTAATAACTATATCAAATGGTAAAATATGGAACAACTATAAAAATATAGATGGGACAGCTAGATAAGTGGTTAATAAAATCAGGGGTGCGTTCTGATACCTTCCCTGGTGTGTATCAGAGTTAGCACTCTAGCTATGAACTAGATGTGTAAAACAAGGATAGATATAAGCTCAGGCACATCCGAGTAAGGTATCAGAACGGCCTCCAGAGTTCCGAATGTATCAACCAGATTTCAATTAATTTCCTAGATGTATCAACTAAAAATTAATAGTTTTAACGTTTACGATTGGGACGACTATATTTTTTTAGTGATATGCTCATTTGGTCAATTTCGTCTTGCTACAAACTTGCATACTGCCAAAGTTCTGGTTAGTACAACCAGAACTATGTATATGGCAACTAAATATTTAATTACAATACGTAACACCTAGTTAAGGTAAAAAATATTTTGTTGCCATATTAACCAGAATTTTTTTTTTCACATTTTGTCATCTAGTTGAGATTAGATATTTTTTTTTTCATGTAAATTTACACCTAATATTTCGACTCGTAAATTTGGAAACGTCGTATCTCAAAAAAATCAAATCGCTTAATAATAATAATTATTAAAATACAAGCAATACAAACTTTAATTAACTATTTCAATTTGTTTATAAGTTACGTTATACACAAGTCGATAAACTATATTTAAACCAAAACCACACCCGCACTAGGGTAACTCGATCAGTGTGTACTTTGTCCAGTGTTTTGGTGGTTAGACGTTTGGATTTAAGGTAGTTTTCGCCTGATAAAACCCCAAACCAACCGACCACCAAAACACACTAACACACAAACTAGGCAAAGCAAACCCCGATCGAGTGACCCTAACCCGCACCCCCAAGATGTGTGGCTGAATCAACCACTAAGTGGAAGTGGGATGCCGGCAGAGTTGCTACCTGTAAACATAATATTATTATTTATAGATTATAATCTATAATAATAACTATTTGCTTTTGTTCAGTTGAAATTTCGAATAGAAATGTACAGGTGGGTGGTACTTAATTACATTCTGTAAAGCAGAATTAATTGAGAACTCAATGTATTAAAATAATTATAATATTAATAATGAGTATCAATATTGAAGCATATTTATCTAGTTTAATTATTTTAACTGAAGTTTTAAAGCTTTGTATAGAATTAAATAATTAAATCAAAGGGGGCTAAATTTAGCTTAAATTTCCGGTCTTATCAAAGCTTATGTTACGCCGCGTTACATGGGGATGGGGGTAAAAAATGGCCAAATTTTGCGTTACGTAATACTTGAACGTTTCCTAATTAGCTCCGTAATTAGTGAGTCACTGATAATTACAAGTATGTAATCCGAAAATCCATAGTTAAAAAGGTTAACCTGATTTACGGAACGTTTATTTCAGCCTAAAACCACCTTCCTTGATTTACCCTTGAAACTTCACAGGGTAAAGCTCGTGCTATTCACCCAAGTTTCCTTCAAAAGTGGGTGGATGACACCGAAAAGGGCCTATGGAACACGTGCTTGTCAGGCCAGTGTTTTAGATAAAAAACAAGCGGTGAAGATATGTAATGCTACGCATTCCATTATATACTATTTCTTTTTGCGAAATATCAAAAAAAAAATGAAAATAAATAAAAAAGAAAGAGTTTTTTAATTTTTTTAAAGTTTAGCCCTTCATAACTTTTTAGTTTTTGGGGGATAACTTTCAAAATTGGTAGATTTGATCCTTATAATAAAATTAATTTTTCCTGAAAAACATATGTTAATGGGAAATTTCTTTCTTTTTTCGATTTTTTACCCCATAACAAGGGCCGTAGATATGGGGGGGGTGAGGAGGAGGGTCCCCTCCCCCCCACCCATCTTGAAAAGTTGATTGACATTGATCCAAAACAAAAGTTGTATATTTAATAGTGGTGAGGTCCTTTTTTTTTAATCATTAATTTTTTCTCGAGGAAAAAAGTTGTATTTTCTCGAGGAAATTTTTTTTACCTTCTCCCCCACCACAAAACCTTCTTCGCTACGACCCTGCCCCTAACTTTTTTGTTTTTGGGGGAATTAAATAGTGGTATTCCCAAGCAACAAAACAGGTAAAAAAGTGGATAAAAAATCTTATAATCAATTGACTTTTTGACCACTGTTTTACCTGTTTTGTTGCTTGGGATTATCCTCATAGGGAACGTTCAAGTATTATGTAACGCAAAATTTGATCAATTTGCACCCCCCCCTGTAACGCCATTTTCCTGTACCATTAACATGGAAGTAACACTCCAAAATGACCCCCCCTCAGGTGCGTTACGTAATACTTGAACGTTCCCATAGAACTTGATTTTTCCTGAAAATGTCAAGTCGATCGCATTTTCAAAGTTTCTCATTTTTTCATGGAACACATTTTTATCCAAGAATTTTTTGTCTATGACTATTTTGGAAAATTCGAAATTATCTTATAATACTATTCTAGCGCTTGCGCTGTGAATAGATTATATACTATTGATAGTATAAAACGCCGTGAATTTATGTAATGCTATGCATTCCATTATATACTATTCATAGTAAATGGTATATTGCATTTTACCAAATACTTAAAAAAAATAAAAAAATAAATTCAAAAAAAAAACTTAAAAAAAATATTTTTTTTTTTATTTTCTTTTTGCAAAAAACGAAAAGTTTAAAAAAAAATTAAATAAAAAAAAAGTTGTTTTTGGGGGAAATACTTTCAAAAACAATAGGGATCTTCCCCTCATAGAACTTGATTTCTCCTACAAAAATCGTGACAACAAAAATGAAAATTTCCTATGTTTTCATAAAACAAATTTGTATCCAATCATTTTTTGTCTAGGACGATTTTTGAAAATTTCGAGAAATTCGAAACAACCGTATAATACTATTCTAGTGCAGGCGCTGTGAATAGTATAATAAACAAGTTTAAACTTATAATAAGTTAATATTATTTTTTTATCTGTTCTGATTTTGGGATTCCTTTGATTTCGTTAAAAATACTGCTTCCATAAAGAGAATTTTCAAAATGAAACAAAAAAAAACAAAAAAATGCAAAAAATAGAATAAAATATTTTTCTAAAAGAAAACATTTAAATTAATTTATAGGAAAAGATTTGGAATTTACAGTAACAAAATAACAGTTTTTTATCTAAAGTATTAGAAAAAAAAGCGTTCTCAAGTCACAGACAGACAGACAGGACAGATTTTTTTGTGGAAATCAACAATGAAAAAATTGCAATTTATAAATTTGTAAAATATGTTATCAACAGTTAATGTATCATTAATAAATTATTAATAATAATGTTTATAAATTCTAATTTTAAATGTGGTTAAATTTGATTAAACCCTGGTTTCTAGTTTAATAACACCCACAAAAATAAGATGCTGAAATATTAGGCTGGGCTTTTTTTTTGTTTTTTCTTTGAGAAAATCCAGGATGGCTAGTAAAAAAAAGTTGTAGTATGTTTAGATCAACTCACCTGCAAAAATTGAGATTTCTAAAAAAATGTTGAGCCGGACCCCTTTGTCTTTTAAGTTTTTATTTTTCCATTTTCAAATTTTTATTTTTTAATTACAAAAAAACCTCAATAATGGAAATTTTTAGAATGGAGAACTAATTTAGGATAATAAAGGAACATTCATATTTTTTCTATTCCTCTACAAAATGTAGGGTTTTTTGTAGGGGCTGAAAATGTCAAAAAATTACCCTTTATGCTAATATGGGTCAAAAAACTGTTACCAAGAACCTATACCGATAAGCCAAAAATATTTATTACAATTCTTTAATAAACCTTTTTTAAAGGTCCATAGTCATTTTAGTTAAATATTATACGGCGTCAACAAAAAAAAAAAATAGTTTCAAAATATAGACTTTCAAAATCCTAGTTTTTGAATTTTTAAATATTTAATGTGGCTATTCTGAAAGAGTCACTCTTTTAACTTTGGACAAAAATTAAGTTATATACTAAAAAATATTTAAAGAGACTCAGGCCATATGCCCTAAAGACCCTACTCACCCGCTAAGCACATGTTTTAATATTTTATGTGATTTTACTGAAACTTTTAAATTTTTAACTCATAAACTAAAATAATATTAATACTGAAAAATATATATAGGCCCTAGGGCCTTAGGGCCCCACAAAGGGACTGTTTTTGAATGTTTTTATATTTAGTTTTTTGTAAACTAACTATAAAAACCTAATATTATACCAAAAATTATTTAAAGAGTCCTAGGGCCTAGGCTCTAAAGGGCTTATATATATTTTTAATTTTTGTGGTGCTATTCTGGAAATATTTTAAGAACAAATAATTATATTGTATAGTAATATTAAATATTCAAAATTTTAAAAACTGGTCATTTGGGCCCTTTAGGCTCTAGGGCACGGTTCTTAATAAATATTTATCAGATAACATATTAGTTTTTGTCAGATTTTAAAACCGTGTCTCTTTTAGAACAGTCATATAAAATATTTAAAAGTTCAAAAATTTGGCCTTCGCATGTCAATATTTTTTTAAACACCCCTTACAAACAACAAACAAAAATAACGATGAAACTTTAAAACAAATTTATTAAGGAATTCTAAAAATTATTTTTGACCTAGCGGTATAGATCCTAGGTAACAGTTTTTTCGACCTAAATTATCTCAAGGGGTATATTTTAACATTTAAAGCCCTAGAAAAATCCCGATATTTTGTATAGGGGTGAAAAAATTTACCAATATTCCTTTATTAATGTTATATATTTTCCATTCTTAAAATGTCAACCACATTAGTGTTTTTATATACTTAAAAAAATAAAATTGGAAAATAAAAAAATTAAAACTTCAAATACAAAGGGGCCAGGTTCAACATTTTTTTTAAAATCTTAATTTTTACAGGTGAGTTGCTCTAAACATATTACAACTTTTTTTTACTAGCCGTCCTGGATTTTTTCGGTCCAGCCTACTGTAATATTTTATTTATGAGAAAATTTGATTTTAGAATTTATGTTCTTTTTTCTTAAAGTTTTAGTCCATTTTTACTATATTTTTTACAGTGTAAAAAACCTTTTCGTTATCATAAAAAATCTTTTTGTGAGAAAAAAAATATTTTAGTAAAATAATTATTTTAATAGGGTCTTGAAATTTATTACCAAAGGAGGCTTTCTAGAAGGTCATGTGACCGAGTTTATGCGTTCGAGATTGGTTGTTTCCAAAAATAGCCCCGAAAACGGGAAAAGCGAGAGTAAACATCTTTTAGGATGGAATTTTCAAGGTCCCACAGAATACGGTCAAATCAATGCTTGTACGCCCAGAAAGAAAATATATTTTGAATTAAACAAACCTGTGTTGCTAATTTTAACTGTTTATAAAATAACAGTTTTGTTTATTAATTAATTTAAATTTTGAGGTTATATCTGTTGACAGTTAAAACTGACACTGCCCCGCCCACCAAGAGACTGAGTTTTTAAATAAAAATCCTATTTTTTAAGGAAAATAGCTAAAATTGGGATTTTTTGCTCACAAATATTTTACCGCTCCCCAACTGTCTCCTGAAACCACCCTTGAATGCTTTACTTGCTAATGTATACATGTATACCAACTTCAAAACAATAAATACGAGTTGTTACCCTGAGTTGTCTACAACTCTATTAGTTCAAAAGGTCCAAACATTTCCAACTGCAATTTCGAGAGGGAATCTATTAAAATAATTAAAATTAGAAGGAAATTGGGAAAATTATTAAGGGGGGCTAGCTGCCCTTTAGGTGGATATAATGGCTTTAGATTAATAAATAGAATACTGATAGAAATCTTGCTGTAGGCGCCAAACATATTTTGTAATATGTTATAACAAAAATATGTATTAAACTCGGTACTATAAAACAACCAGTTGTAGAATTAAGAGGTAAACAACATAAAATTGTAATAAATACAACAACAGATGTTATCTTATGTCAGTTAGTACTAACTGACATAAGATAACAGCTGTTGTATTTATTATTGTATTAGTATAGCCTAATCTATAGTACAGTTTGTGGTTGGCGCATAAATAAATAAATAATAAGTACATAACTGATTTACTTTTACTTAGCTAATTTTTACTAAATCATTACATTGTTAAGGACAGAAATTTTTAATTTTAAACAAAATTATAAAAATATTAATTTATTATTCCATCAATCTATTTTCTAATCATCGTACAGAGTGATATTGGTAGACTGACAGTTTCGGGCTGCTGGCCCTCTTCAGTACCAAGAGTCAACTCTGCACGCTGATTAAGAAAACGTTTTTAGACTTTACTCGCAAAAGGAATATAGCCATTAGATTGATGTAGACTTGTGCGCCATCTATTTCTAGATGTAGACAACTACTCATACCTCTCCTTATCTGGAGACTTTGAATGGTAGCAAGTTGAAGACTTGTGTGTCTCAAGCACATAGTACCACTAACGGGTGGTTAGACGTAAAATTAGCCCGAAACTGTCAGTCTACCAATATCACTCTGTACGATGATTAGAAAATAGATTGATGGAATAATAAATTAATATTTTTATAATTTTGTTTAAAATTAAAAATTTCTGTCCTTACTAATTTTACGTCTAACCACCCGTTAGTGGTACTATGTGCTTGAGACACACAAGTCTTCAACTTGCTACCATTCAAAGTCTCCAGATAAGGAGAGGTATGAGTAGTTGTCTACATCTAGAAATAGATGGCGCACAAGTCTACATCAATCAATGGCTATATTCCTTTTGCGAGTAAAGTCTAAAAACGTTTTCTTAATCAGCGTGCAGAGTTGACTCTTGGTACTGAAGAGGGCCAGCAGCCCGAAACTGCCAGTCTACCAATATCATACATTACATTGTTCCTCTGTGTTTACGCTCAAATCAATGTTTATAGGGACTTATTTTATTTGGTCTCCTCAGTGCTCTAACAGGAAAAATCAAATTATAAACAGCTTAATTAGTTAGTTTTACAAAAAAAAAATTGTATTCATACAGCTTATGGGGTCATGCACAAATTACGTAAGATTTATAGCCTCCCGGTTGTCAAAAATCGTACGATGTCTTACCAGGGGGCAGGGAAACTACTTTTAAAATTAGTTTTTAAAAATTTTCTGCTAAGTTAAATATACCTAAATATATCATAACATGTATACCTTGAGACGAGGTAAATTTTGAAGTAAAATCTCACTTAAGAACTAGCCCTAAGACAACTCAATTTTTTTTCTGCTTTTATTTTCAAAAAATTGTATCCATTCGTTTAGTATAAACTCAAAAAATAGAATTGGTATTCTCTCGGATGAAATCGGTACCAATAGTTCCGCTTTTAGGACGCCAGTAGAGTAAGTTGAGTAAAAGGTATGCAGGGGTGTACTGGTGATACGAATTCTACTTTCAAGTGTATACATGATCGATGGATTACGTGTTTAAAAATCTGAAAAAAAGTATATACTGTTTTAGAAATACAGCATGTATACAAGACACTTCTTAGTAGTATTATAAGAGGCGAAGTAGGCAGAATTTTTAATTTTATCCAGTTTTTATCCATTTATTCAGGAGTGAAATTGTATTTGTTGAAGGTTTGCGATTTAATATTTAGTACTAAAAGCAAACTTTTTAAGTCCTATGCCTTTTTGGCCAACTACGTTCTGTCAGATGTGGTAAAAAGTTATTCATTATACTGTTATGTGCGCCGCGGCGCGCCGTTTAACTGACGAGCCTAGCATATCGTAGCATAGCATAGAAAACTACTCTCACAATATATCACTTTTGTTGGTATCAAACGTTTTATTTTTCTTCAAACATAAAAAACAGTTTAATGTTAAATTATATTGTATTAATTACATATTTTCTTAAAACGTTAAAAAACATTAAATTGTTTACTGTAATATTATCTATTAGTAATAGCTGTGATAATTTATCACATCTGGAATAAACTGCCTAAATGTCACGTTTTTTGTCAGAAAACGTCACATTAAGGCACTCAGTGCTGGACGAATGAATACGTAATATAATAGAATATAATAAAAAGAACTATTAAACAATTTTAGATTAGAAGTAAAGTTTTAGATCCTTAGTCTAGAAGTGTTTTGTAGGCGCTGTTGCTACTGTCCGTGTTTTGTACCCTAAAATTTGAGCTATCTGAATAAAGACTTGAGCAGAAAAGCTTTGCAAAATTATCTAAACTTCTTTATTTGCTTTAGGTTTTAGGTTTTATAATTTAGCTTTAAATTTTTTGTCTACTAATTAATTTCTAAAAAACGAGAGATATGAATACGAAAATCAAATGAAAACTGATAGAGAATAAAATCGTTACTTTGCTAATGATTTTTATTTATATGAGAAGTGAACCAAATCTTATGGCTCTGAGGCGCTGTAACGCACAGGTTAAAATCCACTGCTATGGAGCAGAACACAGGAATTTTCTCCCGTATATCATTTCGAAATTAAAAGAAAGAAATTCCGTGCACACAGACCTTCACAAAGACCTTGGGGTGACTCACATACTTCCCCTATTATTCCGTGGGGACGGTTTCTAAAAATAACGGGGGTGGACGCATGATGTAATAAGTTTTTCACTTCTTTCCTACACTTAGTCTGGGAATGAAGATTTAGTTTAACTTTGAAATAACTCAAATATTATTTTAAAGCTCTATCCTACAAAGGATTGGGATCATTTTAAGACTAACTTAAAAAAATCTATCTTGCCCTTTTTCCAAAATTCTTAGAAACAAAAAAAACATATATATTTTTAAAAATTTTGTCCAACCCTACTGAATGTTTTTAAAATAATATAATATAGCGGAAAATTTTTCTATATGTTTCTTTCAACTGTAATTGGAATTGGCGTACTTTTTTACAGGTGATTACAAAGTTGCTACAATACTAGTCATTTTTGTATTAAGGGTGCAATGTGACTGATTTCCATAGATAAGAGAGTGAATAGATGTCTCTCTCAACGTTATAAAACTTCAGCTGCAAATACTTCCCCCTTTAGAACAGGGAATGAAAATTCTGAATAAGTTTGTTTTGATTCTCGAAAATCTCATTTCCGAACCTGTACAGAACTGCGATTTTTGAGAACCAAATCAAACGTAACATCCACAAACTCTAAATCAGCAACCACGCGAAAGCAGAAATCACATTTTGCGCTCGTAATACAAAATAGTTATTTTTGTATTAAGAGCGCAAAATGACTGATTTCTGCTTGAGCGCGGTATTTGCTGATCGAGGCGTATAGCCGAGATCAGCAATCACGCGAAAGCAGAAATCATATTTTGTGCTCGTAATACAAAAAACATTTTTTCTACGATCTAAAATAAATAAAAAAAATTCAGACAGTAATTACAAGGCCGCAGCACTTGAGTATAATTTTCTGCAAATCTGTTTGTGTAAAAGTAAAATCCTAATCACAGTAACTCTCCATAATTCCTTCGTAACAACAAATATATAGCACACAAATATTTAGGAAACGAAATTGAGATTTGATTCAAAATAAATAATAATTTCATATTAAAAAAATCACGGACCAACATCTCGTCGCATATAACTAACACCTCTTTTACGACTGACATGGCGGTTGCCTACACTGTGCGCGCGAAAAAAATCACTTTTCTGCTTGCTGTCATGGTAACGAGCAGAAAAGTAAAATACAAATATGGTTAAAATGCCATAAAAAAGGAAGAAGTAGAAAATACTAAGAAGTAGGTTATTTTGAAGTATGGAAACTCCATTTGTTTTTGTAGAAACTTTTCTAAGATCGTAAAAAAATATTTTTCCTAATATCTGATAAAAGTACCAACAGTATTGGTTAAAATATACAGCAAGCGGAAAAATAATTTCTGCTTGCTTTTAGGGTTTGTTTATCTTAACAACGAATGCAAAATAGAAACATTTAAATGGGTCCTATGAAAAATCATTTATCGCTCATTAACAAGTTTATTATCAACGGCACAAAAATATTCGTTAAAAGTAAATTATAGAAAATTCATCCCTTTTACAGTTTAAAAAAATATTAACAGGATAAGCCAAACTCGGGTTATTCAATGATATAAATTTATTGACCAAAAGAAAGCTCGAGATTTTGACGATTTTATTTAATTAGTTAGAATTGAAATAAATTATTCGTAGAATAGAAGTATAAAATAATATTTGGTTAAGTTAAAAGGTGAAATAAGTCTTCATTCCCTGACGCCGAACCTAGTCATCGGGATTAGCTTTCTGGGAATTTCTCAACGTTGTGAAATACAAAAATTAAATGATTCATAAGGAAGAAAAAATTTCTTCAATTTGTGGGTAAATGGCATAAAGTAGATTAGATTCTGATTTTTCCTGTTCTACTAAATGCATAATCAAAACTACCAAAATTAAAATAGTATATTGTTTTACTAAGAGGAAAAGTGAAGCTTTTTTTTACTAGTCTGTAGAATTTACGAACGACGCGAAGCGGAGTCCGGAAACTACAGATTAATTTAATATAATTAATTTCGTAGGCTAAATCGTACACTTTTCGCGATTTCGATAGTAACTTGTCTAATGTAGCATTTGCAATTTCTGAGAGATTTGTAGGTGTATAAACCATATATTCTTATTCAATCATTTTTAATCAATTTCACACAAGGTTTTTGCACAGAATCTTGAGTCATCAAAGTCAAAGAGTGCTGCCGCCAGTGGTGGTTTTGCTAACTTTTTTTACGGCGTAAAACAATGAACTCTTTTTTTTACTGTAAAAAAAAAAACTTCTAACTGTTCAGTTATAAAATATGAACATTTTAGTACGCTTGAATAAAAAGAATTTTATTAAAATCATACTATAGTGTTGATGCGACAGAAGCGATGAAATTGTTTAAGATTACACGGTGCTCTTTTGGGGGTATTTTTTGTTTGTTCTGAAACCCTGAAATTCCTTTACCATTCGATAGTACCTTCCATTTATATGATTTTCAGCGAAAATTAAAAAAATCTACGGAGCGCTTCGTTTTTTATTAAAAAAAATAAATGCTAAACGAGCTGCGAAGAGTAAAACAAGCTGTGAAGATATGAAATGTTACGCATTCCATTATATACTATTCACAGTAAATGGTATAATATACCATATATATTTTCCCAAATAATTATAAAAAAAATAAAAAGCAAAAACATAAAAAAAAATTCAGATTTTTTTTAGTTTCTTTTTGCGAAAAAGAAAAAAAAAATAAAGAAAATTGTTGAATTTTTTTTTTAAGTTTTTTTTTTTGAATTCCTTTTTAAAGTATTTGGAAAAATGTAATATACCATTTACTGTGAATAGTATGTAATGAAATACGTAGCATTACATATCTTTACGGCTTGTTTTACTCTTCGCAGCTCGTGTAGTATTTATTTTTTAATAAAAAACGAAGCGCTCGTTTTTTTTTTAATTTTCGCTAAAAATCATACAAATGGACGCTACTATCGAATGGTAAAGGAATTTCAGGGTTTCAGAGCAAACAAAAAATACCCTTAAAAAAGCACCGTGATTATATACAGGCGACAATCAAATCGGCGTTACCATTTTCAGCGCTAACTATTCTGTACAACAAATTTTACCTAAAAACTAAAGGTTGGTAATTTATTTGTACTTTAAATTTTTCAAAACGGTTTTTCCTTCATAACTCAATTTTTTCAAATGGCAACACGCATCTAACTTTTTGGTGTGCTATTGTAAAGGCTACTACTTTTTTTTTCACTTCAACTTTTGCCGGATTAGGCTATTTTTCAATAAATAAAAAATTAATTAATTGATTTTTTTTTAGATGTAAAGTTGTTTTCTGAATTCAAAAATGCAAAAATATACAGAGGTAGTATTTAAAAAAAAATAAAATTGACTTAGTTCCCGCGAAACCGGAAGTGCAATAAAAAATTATACTACATTTTCTAGCCCTTGTTAAGAAATATAAGCTAAAAAAAAATTGCTTTGATCGGGCTGAAAACAATACTATTTTAGGGGGTGTACATGGATTGAAACTCACCCGGTATTGATATAAAAAATAAATAAAAAAGTGTTTTTTTTTTTTTAAGACATTGTCGTTTTTTTTAGAGTCATATGTCTCACATATGTGCTTTATTTTTATGATTCAGAGTTGGCAACCCTAGTCACGGCTGCCGCGTTCGCTTGCTATCACAGAAACCGACGCTTGCTCGCCATATCGACACGGTGAAGTGACTACTAAACATTCAATTTTTTTCAATGAAGCATTATGCTTCAAGCATCTGAATTTAATAAACTTTTAAAATAAATAATAATGCAAAGTATTTCCAAACAATACATTTAAATAAAGTAATGTAAAAAAACAAAAGATAAAAGTAAAATACATCAAAAAAAAAATCACCAAATTCTGAAAAGAAAGAAGCTTTTGAATGATTTTGTATAGATACCTAGTTTCCATCTTATCTACATGATAAGTGTGGGTCAATTATGTTAAATTGTAAATTGACAACTCTAAAGGGGAAGAAGTTTAAAATTAAATCCAAGGGTATGCTTTATACCTCCATTTAGTCAAATTATATATTTTAATTTGGGGAAAATCGGGGATTCCCTGACAAGGTACAATTTATATTATTAATCTGTTATTTATAATTAAAACTGCTTATCACTATTAAGGTATTTTTAATTTCTTTCCCCTTATATGACTACATATTAATAAAGTCGATTTATTTTTAAAACATAAGCAGAAAGCAAAAATAGCAGCAAAGCCATTTAGATTTGAAATTTTTTCTAATCGTTTTTGAAATTTATTTAGAAATTACTAACACCCCTTTTTTATGGCTAAATTACTCCGTCTGACTGGCAGCTAGCCACCCAATAATATTCCGAGAGTTGGCAAAATTAGCTTCGAGTTGGCCCAATTTGAAACATATTATTAAATATCGTCTCAAAATTATCCAGTTGGAAAATTTAGAAGAGTGATTACCTTTTTTGTTATTTACAGTTTCATGGCAGAAAAAAACTATTTGTGGTTGGATTATGAATAGTGGTGACTTTTTTTAATCATCAGTTTTATTGGAGAGAGCAAAAAAAATTGGGAGTTAAAAATTCGGACGAGTTGGCCAATTTTAAAGAGTAATGAGGTTTTTTTGGTAATCAGTTCTAGTGCAAGAGAAAACAGCTGTGGGTGGCAGTTGGCAAAAAGGGGAGTTGGAATATTATAAAGAGTGGCGACTTTTTTTTTTGGTCATCAGTTTTATTGAAGGAAGATTTTTTTTGTGACAGTTGGAAAATTTTGTAGACGTTGACAACATTTGTGACTTGCCCCCACCATAATATTTTTACTTCGGCCCGTCCCTGCTGACAGTTAAAACCAAAAATATATATTATATATCTTAAATGTATTATGAGAAATCTTCCCGTAGGTAGGTCATAAAGAAATTAATGTTTATACAGCAGAGTGTCAATTTAAACTGCCGAATTCGTGCTGCAAAAAGGTTTTTAAGTGTCGATAATTTATTGCCCCGTTAGTCATTTGTCCAAATAACGTGTTGTAAATTATTGCTCTAATAAATCAGGCCATCTTTAGTTCATTCACTTGTTAACTATTTATTGCTTGCAAAATACAACAAAAAAAGCATAATTACAGTCGATTTTAAAGTGAGAGTATTTTAAGAGAAAGTGAAATCAAGGTCACTACTGTCTTGAATTTGTATTATTTTTTAACCATGTATGCATCTGTGCGTTTTAATTTTAGATATAAAAGAATGTGTGCTGCACTACCATACAAATGTTGGAGGGTTATATTTTTAAAGTGGTTATATTTGTTTTAGTCGCTGTAAACAGAACCTACATTAAGAATTTTTCTTAATCACAAAAACACATGTTATTATTAGTTTATTTGTTGAAAATTCTACATAAGCATGGAGCGCCCCAAATAAGCGTTTGGCTTGTGGTAGGAGCTCTCCATTAATTTTGAAAAAAAATACAGTTCAAAATTTGACTTCTTCACATACAAATTTTCAATTCCTTCCTTCGCAGTCTACCTCCATTTCCAAATATTCTCGTCTTCTCTATATCTGTATGTATATTAAGAAAATTAATTTAAGTATAGGATGTACTTGAAGTACACAACTACTTAAGTTAAATGGAGCTCTCTACAACTAGAATTATGAAACAAAAGACGTCTACCCTATCTCTATCTCATTTGTGCTACACTTTCCAGCCAACCAAATAAATACTGTATTTGTTTTTCATACAACAAATACAGTATTTATTTGGTTGGCTGGAAAGTGTAGCAGTGAGCGGCACGAACGAACATAGCTAATGTGAATCTGTAAAATAAGATAATTCTACTGAAATTTAGATGGCGCCAGTAATTCCTTTAATAAAAGTAATATATTTTCACTTTTCGCCCGGCCAAGTAAATATTGTATTTGTTCAACAAAGAACAAATACAGAATTTGTTTGGTTGGGTGGAAGTGGGAGTGTATGTATGTCTTCTATCCTTTTTGGGTAGAACTTTTGTCCCTGTCTAATCTAACGGGAGAAATCTCCATTAAAGATAACTAACTATTTGACACCCTTTATCTGGTAACACCAGTACCTACCTATACACTGTATAGTATATAGGTTGTGTCAGCAGGGTCAGTCTACTGGGTTCTCACAGGAGAAACCTTAAGAGAACCATCATCACAAAAGTGACTTCTAAAAATAAGTCACCAGTCAAAAAAAAAAAAAAAACAACTTTCGGCGTAAGGCGACATAAACACAATCACCAGCAGTTTTCTTAAACATCCTGCGATCAAAAATGACTTAGAAAAATAAATTTAAAAAATCACTAATTACAATTAATATGAACAAAACAAATAGATTATCTAATATGTAATCCAGTTGTTCCTACTGTTTTAACTTAATTGTTATCCTTTGCTTATTTTGGTCTAGGGAATGCTACCCCTCACCCTTTATTTATTTGTACAACAAAATATCATATAAATTCATAAAATATGTATTTAAAATTAGATAAAAGTTACTTTTAATTCGAATTTTTTGTATTTATATGGATGTTGATGCTACAACTGGTAGAATGTGGGTTAACCCCTGAAAATGTGGTTAGATGCATATATAATAATATTATATATGCATACATAATATAATATTATTAGTATAGTATTAAATACTATATAAAAAAAAATCATTTAAAATAGTAGTGTCAGAATACGTACCAAGACTTAATTCGAGGTTAAATTTTACCAAGAACCTGGCGTATCTCACTTAATTAGAGAGTTATAAATTTTACAATTAGGACTCCTAAAAGAGTTCAATCAAAGTTCAGTCAAAAGGTACGCGTCCTGTGTATTTAATTTTCAATGGCATACTGGATTTTCTTAAAAGCTTTAAAAGCTCATAATGAGGGTTTTTGTAATCCTATACTAACAATGTATTAGTAATATAAATTTATATTTTAAAGCGATTTGATAAGGTTATGATTTTAAAAGTTGAGATTTTATACCGTAAGCAATACAGATATAGTTTCTTTATTATGTTGGTTCATTGTTTAAGCCCACTACACCTATCTTAAAAATAGACGCCCATATTAGAGACGGTTCATATAAAGTTTTCGATTTTTTTGGTACCAGTGGAACCATTTTTATAATAAATACTTGTAGTAGATTAAGAACTGGTTTATTATCGTAAGATATTTTTATGAAGAACCATTCAAATGTAGAGGATAACTATAAAACTAATTTACTACAATACAGAATCAGTATTATTTTATATTTTACATTTTTACAATTTTGTTAAGCGATATAATACGTTAGTTTCCAATTTCCCAAAATCTCCAAAAACGTTTTAGACAAAAAATTCTTATTTCTTGGATACAAATGGATTTTATGAAAAAATAAGGAAGTTTGAAAATATCAGCCTGTTCGTCCGTCTGTCCGTCTGATGTAACGATTTTTGCGGACACTATAACTCTAGAATGAATTATCCGATCAACTCGAAATTTTTAGAAATAATCAAGTTCTATATGGGAAAAATTTCTATTGTTTTTGAAAATAATCCCCCCAAAAAAAAACAAGTTATTGGGGGTTAAACTTAAAAAAAAAATGAAAAAGTATCATTTTCAAAAAAAAATTATTTCAATTTTTTTTTGTTTTTTTTGTAAAAAGATTTAAAAAAATTGTTGAAAAGTTTGGACTTTGGAATTATAATTTATAAATTTTATATTTTAAAACTGCATGGGTATTTGTATTTGTAAAGATGAAGAAGAATTATTTTTTAAATCTTTTTTTCAAAACGAAAACTTTTCAATAATTTTTTTTAATCTTTTTACAAAAAACAAAAAAATTTTAAAATGGCAATTATCTATTAGCACTATTCTTTAGTCTTTAAAGCCGTACTGGTTCCAACAAAAATTAATGGTTTTACTATAATAGGGGTAAATGGATTTCCAAATTAAAATATATATTTATTACTTCCGGTTTCTAAATTTAGTCCAAGGTTGCTTTGATCTAGGATAAAACAATAAAGACTTTCTGTCAAAAGCATATACCTAAATGTAAATTACCTACGCTATGGTAATAAAATTATATTTCCTTCTTTTAAAGTTTTAACCCTAGTTATTTTTTCAGTCGTAATTAGATTTTTACTTCTAAGGGCATATCCACAGGCTCGCATAACAACATAGTACATAAGAATGAGATGCAGTGATTGGCTTAAAGTGCCGCCATGTATCTTGTAAGCCAATCACGGTACCGCATTCTTATGTACTATGTTGTTATGCGAGCTTGTGGATATGCCTTACGTTACTATATGAAAGTTTTATGATTAAATTACTGTTACCTTTTTTTAATGGCCCTAAATATGGGAGTACATTATAGAAAACGTACGGTGTCATCCCTTCCCGATTAGTGTTGCCGCCTAAGGCCTATCGTCTCGCTATCGTCTCGTTATGGCTGAACAGAACGATAGCGAGAGATGGAAAAATATCGTATCGTTGTAACGATAACGAGAGGCCTCTAGCCCGTAACGATACCGAAGCGAGAGCGATAACTCTCGTATAGTCAGAGACAGTCGAATGTTGAAGCCACCTAAAATCAGATAAAAATATTTGACACAAACGTCATTATTTAATTTTTGAATCTAATGATTTTTAAAATGAAAATATATTCTTTAATATGCAGTATATATTAGCCCATTATAAAAGGTTTTTATCTTTTAAAATCCTATAGCAGGCAAAAATTGCTTCAAAATTATCCTGTTTTTATAGCAGGTATAAAAATATGAACTCCTGGCAGTTGCACTAAGTAACTAATTAGGCTTATAGTAAGTATGGTAGTAACTGACTAATACGAGGGGTAATTTAAAAGAAGGCAAAAAGGCCAGCGCTGCTGTTAGTAGGACCTGAGTGCTAAAAATCGATTTTAATAGTCTTTAAATATTTTGCTTTCCCATTTTTACTTTCTAAAGAAAGTATTCTGATAGAAAAAAAGCAAACATTTTCTCCCTTTCCCCAAACCGATTTTGCTCAAAAACGAACTTGTCGAAGATAATATAAAAAACATCTGCATACCAAATTTTAAGTCGCTAGCTCAAAGCGTTCCTAAGTTATCGTGGATACAGACAGACCGACGAACAGACAGACAGATAGACAGACAGACAGACAAACAGACAGACAGACAGACCGACAGACAGACGGATAAATTTTTTTGCTTATTTTGATTTTTCTCGACGTTTCAGGAAAAAAATAAGATGATTTAGGTAAAAAAATGTATGATTTTTTTTCTATTACAATACTTTCTTTGTGAGAAAGTAAAAATGGGAAAGCAAAATATATAAAGACTATTAAAATTGATTTTTAGCACTCAAATCCTACTAACAGCAGCTCTGGCCTTTTTGCCTTGTTTTAAATTACCCCTCGTATTAGTCAGATACTACCGTACTTACTATAAGCCTAATTAGGTACTTAGTGCAACTGCCAGGAGTTCATATTTTTATATCTGCTATAAAAATAGGACAATGTTGAAGAAATTACTGCTTGCGATACGATTTAAAAAGATAAAAGGCTTTTATAATGGTCACATATATGCAGCAAATTATCATTTTACGAAGATATATGCATTTTAGTAATTTTTGACATATTCTTTTTAAATGTGACATTTCAGTCAAATTCATTTAACTAATATTAGATGGCTGAAATATTCAACTTTTGCGGTGGAACGATACGTATCGTTATCGCGAGTGGTAGGCGAGAGGTAGGCGATAACGAGAGGCGTCTCGTTATCGTTTGTGCGAGACGATAATTTTTGAAATATCGCATCGTAGTTGCGATACGAGAGGTATTTATTGGCGATAACTATCGCTTTAGGCGGCAACACTATTCCCGATACTTAAATTTTGGTATAATTTTGAAAATTTAGGCTGCTGAAAGTTTTAGCCTGGAACGCACTTCGCACTATGAATGCAAGCCCACCATACCTCAAAAAAAAAAACTGTAGTATGGTTTGTTTTGTACATCTGTACTTTTGAATGGAATGGAATGTAACTTAACTTATAAACTAATTGGAATAGTTAATTGGAGTTTGTATATGTTATCATTCATCAAGTATAGAGGTACAAAACAAACCATACCACAGTTATTTTTTTTGAGTTATGGTGGTCTTGCATTCATAGTGCGAATTGTTGTATGTAGGCTATTTTTAAAGCCTTTTGGTAAAGAACTTTTTTATTTTTATTACTTTTCAGTACCTTACCTAGAAAATTTCTTCATATAAGGTCCAGATGACACGAGTGCACGCATAAGCGTTTGGTAATACCTAACTAGGGCCTAGTACTAGATACTGGAACGCGTAATTTTTCTCATGTCGCTTTTTTATAATGCATACGAGATTTATCACAAATCTGATAAAAAAACTTTATTTTTTTTTTGAGTCCGAAGTCCAAACCAAGCAAATACTACTTTCAGTCATTATTTATCGGACACTTGCCTCTGTTAAGATTTTTGATTTAAGTTAACTTATATATTGGGGACATGGCTGTCTTTAAAAAGAATGCCAGAGATGAGCTTACACCATTAATTTGGCTGTTTTTCTGTTTGTGCTGTTTTCAGGAAATTAAGTCTTTCCAGAGGGGGCTAAAGACCTCCTGTCAGCTTTTGTTCTCTAGTTTTGATTTTTTTCCATATTTTTTTTAAACCCTATTGAAAAATACGGGTCTGCGCGGGTATAAAAATCCAAACCGGAGTAGTACCGTTTATGCACCATTTGTACAGGAGCGCCTATGTGCAGCTCTTTATGCAGCGTTTTGATAAACTGCGCTGCGCAGTCTGCGCATTCGCATGCGCATGCTCTGACCGTTTTTCAATATGTTATTTTAAATAAAAAAACATTTTTTTACAACAAAAAAACACCAAACAGACGCCAAACCAACGTTACCGTAAACCAAGGCCTCCTAATTAAAAAAAAAGACCAAACAAGAAAAAACCAAAACAAACTCCTGCATAGAGAGCTGCAATTAGGCGCTTGTATTTATACCCGTTCAGACCCGTCATTCAATAGTGAAGCTATATCATTTTTTGAAAACAAACTAAAGAAAGAATTGGAACCTAGTCCCTTACTGGAATATAGAACAAAAAATATATGAACTAGTATACCGCCTAGATATTTTTTTATTAAATTACCAGTTGGAAATGTATTTGAGTAAATCCTGGGTAAAATATTCTACCGGCGACTGCGATGGTAAAAAGGAAGTAATTGAAAGTGAAGTGTAAATAGGTGACTATGAGCGAGTTCAGCGTTATTCGGGGTTAATAAGGGCAAAGAAAAGGCGACTGCGCGGGTGGGCGACGCAAAGGGGTTCCCCAGACATTTGCCACGTTGTCAAATCTCTCTGCAGACTAGCCCTCTAATTATAACAGTTACGATAAACTTGAAAAATAAATACAGGGATATTCGTTGCGTCTGTACTGTGTACATTTTATGAACTGGCAACTCTGTGGAATGTGAAAAATTCAAGGCCACCTATACTTTACATGCTATATTTTGCCTCTTCTCTTCCCCTTGCCTCAGCTCACAGGTGACAGTTAGTATTGTGACATTACAATGTTTACTTCTTTTCCATGTCTTAATAGATCTATACAATTAAGTCATTATAAAAGTCTTGGGATTTCAGAACTTTTTATATACAAAACTTGATTTCCGCGAAAAAATACAGGTCTGAATGTAGGACCATTAGGCAATAAGAGAACGTTATAACGTATAACGTAACGCTCCTAGGGGGGGGGGGGTCATATTGGAGTGTTACGCCCATGTTAATGATATAGAAAAATATCGTTACAGGGGGGGGGGTCCAAAATGATCAAAATTTTCGTTACGGAATACTTGAACCTTCCCTAAGAGGCCAGTTTTTAGTTGAGGACCTTTTTTGTTGGTCATCAAGTAGTGTGAGGCTGAAGAATTCAGTCTGATGTTTTCCTCATAGTGATTATTTGTAAATGGTCTATAAAGAAAATTGTGAAAATTCGAATAAAAATGGTCAAAAAATTTACCACTAGGGACAAACAGTGCTCAAGTTCTGGTACACTAGTGCCATTTTGGGAATAATACTATTAAGTGTCAATATTATGGCATATCAATGCCAGTCTGTGGTACAACAATAGGCCCATAGATACTTAATAATGGCCTATCGGCCACTTTTTAGGCCTGCGTATCCATTTGGATACCTAGTGTATAGGTATATTAAAAAATGTTATGGTAGACCTTTTGCTAAAACTCTATAGGAAATAAGGCACATAACATGTTAACATGTTTTACTAATCATAGACAGGGTATTTTATTAATTAATCTCCTTATGTATACAGAAGTTATTATAATAACTTTTTTAGAGCTAAGTTTAATCTTTAAATACCTATAATTTTTCTGATGACATTAATTTCACAAATATAACCTAGGTTAACTTATATTTTTTAAATCGGAAACGAAAGGTAGAGATAACAATTACGAAAAAGGTTAAATACAACCACTATTCTAAAATTGATAATACATAGAAAAATACTTAAAGTATAGTAGGTAAATCTGTAAAAAGTTTTTAGGTAGTTTGGGTTACTGAACATCCATTTGGCAACATTCAGAAAACGTTGTCGGGTAACAGTCTGCAACGAGCCAGGAGAGGCGGCGCGCGGCGGCAGGTCCCTGACCTCGGTGGCTCCGCCCCACGCGTGCAATTCTCGTGCACTAACCCGTCGCTGGGGGTTGAAAGAGGGCTGCTTTAAAATAGCTCCCAGTCTGGACTCACCCCATTCTTTCTGAACACTTTTATGCAATGTCGACTGCACTTGCTCGTGTACTTGCATGCATAAGAGTTTAAAAAAGGGGTTAATATTTTTATTAATTAATTAATATTTTAAAGTAATAAATATTAACTATATTACCTATAATGCGTATTAACCCAAGCAATCAACAACAGTATTTGTATTCCCTATACATGCAATCCTATGGAAAAAATAGGCTTTAAACACTAGCACATCTGACGAAAACCAAGTGAACTACAAATCAAAGTTTTGGGAGATTTAGCTCAGCGGTCTAAGGCATCGATATAGCATTGACACTGAGCTAATGATCGTGAGTTCAAACCTCACTGGAGCCAATTGCCTTTTTCAGTTAATTAATAATTGAAATTTGGCGAAGGCGTACTCCCTAGATATATTAGTTCGAAAGTCAATTAAAGCCGGTGGTTCCCTCTACTACTAGCCCACACAAGTCCTGGACTTAGGGGATGCTTAATTAAGTAGAATAGTACGAGGTTAAAAAAACAAACAAACAAAAAACAAACAAAGGATTACAGAGTTCTACAAAGGTTGTTAAAGTCGTGAGCGTTTAAAAACAACATAACCTATGTTTTCGAAACATTGTTTTGTCAAACAATTTAAATTTACACAATAATTCTTTTAAAAACCTAGGCAAAAACCTCAACTTAATAAAACCCAAAAATTTATAATAATAACAAGATTTATCGAAGAGAAGTCGGCAAGGGATATCACCGAAGAAATAAAGTAAAATCCATTCCTCAAAATTATGGGTAAGAAAGACCTGCATAAACCTTTAACGATAATGACTAAAAACTAATAAATAAAAATAAATAAATAAAGGCAAAAAAGAAAGCTCAATTTAGGGTGTTCGGACAATTCGCAAAAGTTTGATATAGTTTAAAAATATAAGAAATTTCCCCTTTCAGGTCTTGATCATGTGACAGGATTATTTAGGGCAGATAGATAGATAGAGTCTATCTGATACTATTTTACCCTACAGAAATGGTACCATAGTCTTTATTATTATTTTATGTAGCATAAACTAAAGATTATAAATATTCTGTTCTTCGGTAAATCTGCTAAGAGTATAATAGTTATTTATGGTACTAGTGGTTAAAGTAAGATATTGAAAAAATTAACCTGCGAGGCGTCAGCCAAGCAGGTGAATTTTCGAGAGGGGAATATCGGTTTACCCATGAGTGCCATACAAGGTTTTATCCAATAAATAGCTTAGAAATTCATATTTTTATTAAAAATTTTAATCACATTTACAAGAAAATAATTTGACAAGTGACAGTTAAGTGGGTAAAATAAATAATTATCCACTCAATAAAGTAAAAGCCACTCGGGGGTTATTATTGAGTTTATCTATTTAAAAT
Source organism: Brachypterus glaber (assembly GCA_958510825.1). Taxonomy (NCBI): domain Eukaryota; kingdom Metazoa; phylum Arthropoda; class Insecta; order Coleoptera; family Kateretidae; genus Brachypterus; species Brachypterus glaber. The sequence continues at coordinate 36,815,670 of OY294044.1, forward strand.
AAAGCTGGTAATTGTCTCATTATCTGTATGTATTGAATAATAGTTATTTATGGTACGAGAGAGAAAAACTAGCCTATTACCCATAAGAGTAAATTAAGTCACAAGGCTGGAGGCAGAGTGGCCTACTCTGACCCACTCTGAGTGGGTTAATTTTATTAAGGACAATATTAGTTTACTCACGAGTGGCTTACAAAGTTTTATCCAATAAATAGCTTAGAAAAAATTTACAAGAAAATAATTTGAAAAGTGACAATTGATTGGTTAAAATCCAATATTTAAAGTAAAAAAACACATGTAGGTTATTAACGTTTCTTTATTATATAAAAAAATAAGCAATTTTTTTTCAAATGTCCGTCCGTCTGTCCGTTCGATGTCAAACACGTGAATACGATAACTCAAGAACGAACAATCCGATATACTTATTTTTTTGATTTTTATTTTTTAATATTTTTTTACCAAAAATTAAATTTATTGCCATTCAATTGCTTTTAAATATTAAAAAAAAATTCGTTTTAAATATTGATAGCACACAGGTGTCTTGAATCAAAATAAAGTTTTTTTTTCTGGCGCCAAAAACTCTCTTCACAGATTGAAAGAGGGTTGTCTGAAGAATAAAACCTGTTAATATTAAAATCCTCCCCCTAGCTCTTTTCAGAAAAATGGGGATTAAAAAGGCTTAAATGGGCCTAAATTTAGTTTTCTAGGGATTTCATAAAAATGGCTAACTCGACGAAAAAAACTGTTCTGTTATAAAAGATAGACAAAAAAATTATCTACAAACCGCTTTTTTAATGAACTCGCTAGCTCAAACCCTTACCGTTTTATAGCTCAAACAAACTTGAATATTAAGATAGCTTATTGTCAATCATTTTTTAAGCATGCATATTTTGGGTTTTTGTAAAAAAAACTCAAAAACCACAATTCCAACAACAAAAATAGTTATTACATAAAAGATTCTTAGTTAAATTCAACACAAACCAACATTTTGTTTATTTCAATAGCTTCAACAGATCAAGAGATATATAGCTTCAAATGTTATCGTTTTAAATTTCATGTTACAATTTTTTACTTCATATGCAATAAATTGGTTTTTTGTAAATATCTTAAAATCGAGTAGGTAAAAGAAAAAAATCATATGACTGAAAAAATAGCTAAGAAAATTATCTAAAAAACGCTGTTTTATTTGTTTACTTAGCTCTTTTAGTTTGCAAAATATAGCTCGTGAAAGTTAGATTGCAGTTATAGTTATAAAGTATTTTACTAATTACGTGTGTTAATTTAAGATTGGGGTTTAAAATAAAAATAATTAGTATTTAAAATAAAAAACTTTTATTTACACAATTATCCACAATTTTCATTTGTAATTTACAAATGTTGTCTTTAACTATAGGTACATTTACTAAGTATATGAATAGAACTATAAATGTGTTGAAGAAAATTCAACTACAGCTTTCTTAAGTTGTATTCTGTAATCAGGATCATCTATAAAATTGATTTTATATTTATTCCAAGATTTAAGAAACTCCCTATGAATTGATTCTCCTGCTTGTTCAGACCAAAGACCAAGCCCACTCTGGTTTAAAAAATAAAGGGAATGTTCAATATGTTCTAACACTATATGAATTTAATGGAAATTTCCGTAGCTTTGATTGCTTTGTTTAATTCTTTTAAATGCTTTTTTAATTTCGGGCTTACTTTTTTTATAGAAAAGCAGTCTTCTACTACTTTGTTCATAGCCTTAAAGGCTGAAATAAATGGAACAATGGCTAGTGGATTGATGGAGCCTAGAATAATGGGATCATTTAATCTGTCAGCTTCCTTTAAAAGTTTCCTACAAGCATTGCCCTCAAATATGTACCCATGATAATTTTTGGCAATAAGTTTGAGCTTCTTAGGCCAAATTAATGCTCTTCCTCTTCCCAGTAGCGGTACCAACCCATCCCAAAACAAATGGTTGACAACTCCTTGCAACATATGAAGATCTGGTACCACGCATTTTTCTATAATATATGTTTTATCTTCTTCTTCAAACAGAGGCATGTTTATTGTATTATGACAGTCTTTGGCATATTTTTTGTTTTTTTCCGAGAGAACAAAATTTTTTGTAACTATCTCGAAGATCGCCATATGTTTTTAAACTCATACATTCAATTGATATATCAAGTGGATCTTTCTTTGCTCTATCTTCCCCTGTTTCTTCTTTTTTTCTACTTCTTCTTTTTTTTCTTCTTTTTCTTCTTTATTATCTCTTAATTCATTTAGGGTAACAAAGCAATATGGGCTGGGGTACGTTGATGTCGCCGTTTGTTGACCATTTACTATAAGTATTAATTTGAAATCAGCCACAAATTTAAATGGAATATTATTAATTTTTGTTAATTCGAAAAGCAATTTATATATATTTTCATATGTTTCTTTGATTTCAGGAACAATACATAGCATAATAATTCTCTGCACGCTGGTTAATTTGGCCTTTTTTTGCACTGCTTCCGCCTTCTGTGTATAGGCTTCTTTTTGGTTTTTTTATTTTCCAGTTCAGTTTTTTCGGCGTCTAGGCAATAATTTTCAGGAAGCAATGTCATGCTTAATTTAAAAAAGCCCTGTCCTCCATCAGCCATTATTTTAATATACACTTTATCTCTTTCATCTCTGGCTTCGAGTAAAGCATCTAAAAGCTCTTCTGCGTCTGCCCAAATAACTGGTCTTGCTTTCTTTTCGTGGTCGTCTACAAACATTTCAAATATTCCATCTTTATAGATGTCCTTTAATGTCTTGGAACGTTTACTAATATGAGTCCCATAATATGCTGGTACCGAATTCCTTCCTGTACTGCATCTTAAGAAATTAGTAATTTTTTTCATTTGCGATGCGGAAGCACCCAAGTTCACTTGATAATTATCTAATGCTTCAGTGGAAAAAAGGACTTTTTCTTTGGATTTTGGACTTAGAAGCAGACTTGCACGTCTTCCTTTAGTGGCCAAGTTCAGGTTCATGTTTTGATTCTGGGAATTATCAGCATTAATTTTTTTTTCTTAGCATTGAATGAATAATTTGATCCTGTTGTTTTTCTGACAAGTTTTCTACAGTTTTCAGTACGTGAGTGTCTTTTTCCTTTGCCAATTATTTTAAAACATACTTTACACAATTCTAATGAATTTCTAGTTTCTTCCTTTGATGTTTGAGGCATTTTTGTGACACTGTTAATTGCGGAATTTTTTTTTTTTTTTAATTGCGTTGATTCTTGCTACCGAGCAAATGTGACTGCAATTACAGTTTTCTTTTTGTTCTCTATCGGGACAAGATCTGGTATTTGAAAATGGTAAAACAGCTTCTAAAAAATTTGGAATCTTTGGTAAGGCCTTTTAGTAATACCCTTTTCCCTTTCGCTAAGTGAATAGCGACATGTAGTACATATAGAAACAGGAAACCTTGGATTTAAAATGTGGTATTTCGGGTCTAAAAATTTCTTTAATGAATTTTCAAGAATATTATTAATATAAAACTTTTCTAGATTGGATTTTCCAAAACTGATTTTTTTTCCACATCCTGCACAAACTTTTTTTCTGTTTTCTTCATGAAACAACTTGTCTTTCGGCATTTTCACTAATTATAATTATCTTTTTGGTACGCTTGCTAAATTTAAAATGATGTTTTTAAACTATTGTTTCCTTTTATAATTATCAATTATTAATCTTGGGTTCATAAACAAATAATGTGTCCCTAATTAGCTAATCAGGGTAATACATTACTTTAAAGATTAAATTTTTGTTTTAAAGTAACTAAAGAAATGTTGACCCACAGGCTAAGTAGTTAAGGATTATAATCCATAAAGATTAGTAGAAAAATACCTCCGCTTATACTAAAATTGGGCCCTTTTATGCAAAAAGTAGCCAACATATTAAAAAAAAGAGATAATGTCGTATACTGATCTAGAAATGTCCATACTACATTCCTACCCACAATATTTAAATATTGTGGGTTGGTTGCTTTTTGCATAACATGGTCCAATTAGGAGTTTTTTATAATATTTTTATTACAAACAACGTTAAGAATTAACATTTTGCTACATATTAATATTATAAAAAATTATATATATATATACAAAATTATTACAATATTTTCTTACTTTCACGAGCTATAGTTTGCAAACCAAAAGAGCTAAGTAAACAAATAAAACAGAGTTTTTTAGATAATTTTCTTAGCTATTTTTTCACTCGTATGATTTTTTTTCTTTTACCTACTCCATTTTAAGATATTTACAAAAAAACAATTTATTGCATATGAAGGAAAAAATTGTAACATGAAATTTAAAACGATAACATTTGAAGCTATATATCTCTTGATCTATTAAAGCTATTAAGATAAACAAAATGTTGGTTTGTGTTGAATTTAACTAAGAATCTTTTATGTAATAACTATTTTTGTTGTTGGAATTGTGGTTTTTGAGTTTTTTTTACAAAAACCCAAAATATGCATGCTTAAAAAATGATTGACAATAAGCTATCTTAATATGCAACTTTGTTTGAGCTATAAAACGGTAAGGGTTTGAGCTAGCGAGTTCATTAAAAAAGTGGTTTGTAGATAATTTTTTTGTCTATCTTTTATAACAGAACAGTTTTTTTCGTCGAGTTAGCCATTTTTATGAAATCCCTAGAAAACTAAATTTAGGCCCATTTAAGCCTTTTTAATCCCCATTTTCTCGAAAAGGGCTGGGGGGAGGATTTTAATATTAACAGGTTTTATTCTTCAGACAACCCTCTTTCAATCTGTGAAGAGAGTTTTTGGCGCCAGAAAAAAAAACTTTATTTTGATTCAAGACACCTGTGAGCATAGGTCAACAGGGTTTTTTGGGGTCACTGATTTCGATGCCGAGGTCGGTCAAGCTCTATCACATCAGTTTCAAGATCATTTGAAGGTCAAACCGAGAAAAGGTGGTTGAAAAAGTTTGAAAAAAATCATACATAAGTATTTAGGGTCGTTGATTCCGATGCTAAGGTCAGTCAAGCTCTATCACGTCAGTTTCAAGGTCATATGAAGGTCAAACTGAGAAAAGGTAGTTGAAAAAATCTGAAAAAAAATCATAAATAAGTTTTTGAGGTCGCTGATTCCGATGCTAAGGGTGGTCAAGCTCTATCACGTCAGTTTCAAAGTCATTTGAAGGTCAAACCGAGAAAACATCTGAAAAAAATCATATATAAGTTTTTGGGGCTGAGTTCGAATCCGGTGTTTGCTTATCTTTAAAAGGCATCCAAAGGTCGTTGCAAGGTAATTACAAGATTAATTAGCGAGGAGAATATGTCAAAAAAAATTATATAAGTTCAAAATATCAAAATATTTAAACCAAGTTTTTTCAAAAACGTGCCATTTCAGGCTAACTTTTTTTTCATATTGTGATAGTACCATGTGTTGGGAAAAAAAGCATATCAAAAAAAAACTTGAGCGATTTTGAGAGTTATTTTTAAATCGACAATTACTATTTTTTCTCCTGTTCTTAAGTTAAACTGTCTTATTGGTAGAATAAAACATATTTTAAAAATAAAATTGATTGATTTTGAGCATACATAGGGATAAAACAAGCCACTAATGTTATCTAGAAAATTAGTGTTTGCCGCAATATGGCGCATAACCTTGAAACTTAGATAATAAGGTCAGACTGAGAAAAGGTGGTTGAAAAAATCTGAAAAAAAATCATATGTAAGTTTTTAGGGTCGCTAATTCCGATGATAAGGTCACTCAAACTCTATCACGTCAGTTTCAAGGTCATATGAAGGTCAAACTGAGAAAAGGTGGTTTAAAAAATCTGAAAAAAATCATAATTAAGTTTTTAGGGTCGCTGATTCCGATGTTTCAAGGTCATTTGAAGATCAAACTGAGAAAAGATTGTTGAAAAAATCTGAAAAAAATCATAAATAAGTTTTTGATGTCGCCGATTCCGGTGCTAGGGGCGGTCAAGCTCTATCTGATTTTTTTCAGTTTTTTTCAATCACCTTTTCTCAGTTTGACATTAATATGACCTTGAAACTGACGTAACAGAGCTTAAATAACCTTAGCATCAGAATCAGCGACCCTAAAAACTTAAGTATGATTTTTTTCATATTTTTTCAACCACCTTTTCTCAGTTTGACCTTCAAATGACCTTGAAACTGATGTGATAGAGCTTGACCGACCTCGGCATCGAAATCAGTGACCCCAAAAACCCCTGAGTACCTGGGTCTGGTCCGCTGTTTTTTTCCATACTAAATGTTGACCTGTGTAGTTAAAGAAAATAAACGATGAATCAAAAAAACTTTTACCTTGTTTTATTTTTAATTTCTCACTTGAAAGGGAATTAGTAGTTACAGTAGTCCAAACGCTTTTACTACGTCAATTTGACAACGTCGATTCAAGAAGACTATTCCGTAGACATTTAACGTTTTTGTTTTAAGTCCGGTCACTGTTGTAGATTCATTCTGGTATTAACTGTAACAATAAAAGAATACTAACGGATGATCAGGGCTGTAGCGAAGAAGATTTTGTGTGTGGGGGGAGAAGGTCAAAAATTACAACTTTTTTAAGCCTAAAAATAGAACTTTTTCCTCGACAAAAAAGTAATCACTAAAAAAAAGGTCCTCACCTTTTGTGAAATATAGGGGAAAGGGGCCGCCTATTAGGCCTTAAAGGCTCTTTGTAATTTTAAGTTTTATTAATGTTTTTTTTTTCTTGGAAATAAGTTAAATGAAACTTAAAAGTATGCTGTATAAAACGATTTTCTCAAAAAATATTTAAATATATACAAAAATCACAAACAAAGACTTTTCCTTCAAAGTTTGTGAATTCTTTGTGCCCATATGACGCAATTTAAGTAGCATATCCATAGCTCACGGTCTTTACCAAACTCATCACACATTAGACATAGTTCGTGATTCAATGCCCTGTCATTTTTATTACACTTTCATCTTAAGAGTTTTCGGAGTTTTTCTTAAGTTGTTCAGACGTCCATTGTACTTTTCCACTCATTCTTTTATAAGTTCGGTGTTACTCCAATATAAAAACTTAAATATGACTTATCTGGCGTAAGAGTAGCCAGCCGGCATTACCCCAAAACAAATGGCCGTTATAACCCCAAAAGGCACGTTAACAAATTTTTACCCAAAACACAAAATTAACTGAGTTTAATTATCAATCTCATACATAGTCCTAAACTAAACTAGAGACTAATACTATCCCAGATGTAACTAATTAGGCTCAATTACTTTATTTACATTCCTTTGAACATCGAAACTGCCAAATTGCAATTTTCTAGGTACACTAGTCCATAGTGTACGAGTACATGGAGGCTCCATGATGGAGCATCTAGTATTTAAATTGAAAAATGAATATACAATGGCCGCCATTACCCTAGGGGCCGCCATTCCCCCCCTCCTTTCCCCTACAACTTTTCGTCGTCGTAGTATTATCTTGTTCTATATCCATTTTTATTTTATGCCAAAATAGTCCGTAAACACGTTATGTATACGGAAGATGTTGGCATAAAATAAAAATGGATATAGAACAGAATAATACTACGGCGACGTTTTGTCTGATGAATCCCTGCAATATACAACTTTTTTTTTCTAAAATATACAACTGTTGTATTTTGAATCCATAAAATATACAACTTTTGTTTTGGATCAATGAAATATACAACTTTTCAAGATGGGTGGGGGGACGCTTCCCCCCCTTCCCCATAGCTACGGCCCTGCGGATGATTACATGGTATCAGGGCCGGACAGAGCGAGCCCGGGCCCCAGGGAAACTTATTAACCGGGCGCCCCATTTTTCCAAAATAATTTTCCCGACCAGTGTCGTAGCTAAGGAACTTTTACGGGAAGGGGGCGTCCCTCCTGACAAAAAGTGTCTACTGAGAAAATGGTCGTCAGCCCTCCATTACTTAAATTTTTGACGAATTATGTTAATTTCTAATTGTTTTAAATTTAGAATTGTGAAACTGAAGCTTTAATTTTTAAAAAATTAAGAAAGCCCCAGCGCCGCAAGCGAAAATTTTAACAAATTTAATGGGTAATTTTAATTTTAAAACATTGTTTCAAATTTTATAAAATTGAAAGAAAGCTTTAGCGCTGCAGGCAATTTTTTTACGAATTTCACGCTTAAGTTTTACAAGCTCGAATTAAAAAAAAACAAAAAAGCCCTAGCACAAATTGATATTTTCATAAACATGAGGGATTTTTTTTTATAAATTTGGTAGTTCATTTCAAATTTAAAACACTGCAGTATTAAAATTTAACCCAATTGCGAAAATCAAAAATATTGAGATCCATAATTTAACGTACGTATACTTATAGTGAAGAGACATTATTTTAAAAATCTAACTTTTAGTCATCATTCACTTTATTAATAATTTAGGTTAGTAATCGAAACCGGTAACTAACCTAAATTATTAAGTGAATGATGACTAATAGTTTGATTTTTAAACATTAAAATTTAAAGTTATACAAATATTTTACAATTTAAAGTTTCACAAATATGCAAGAAGGCTCAAGCGCCGCCAGCTAAAATTTTAACAATTTATACCTTTAAGTTTAAAAATCTTAAATTTAAAAATAGAATATCCTAGCGCCGTAGCGAAAATTTTTACAAATTTTAAGGCTCTGTATATTTGCTTGTTTTGGCGCCCTTATCGTTCTGGAGGGAGTATAAATAAATAAACCCTTTATTGTAAACTAAAAGAAATTGTCGACGCCGCCCCCCCCCTCGAGCTCGCACCCTGTGGAATCTCCAAAAGTCCAAACTTTAGTAAAAATTAAAAAAATGATTTTACGACAGAAGAAAGTGATTTTCCATAAAAATCTGCTTTGGAGATAGCCACATAAACTTGCTCTTCCGAAAGGTGAAAGCACCAAGTATTTATCTGTTAATCCCATTATTTGTTGCTATAAAGGAAGACCCTGTATAATACAAAAATTCAAATTGAATACTTTAATTCCAGACGCTTCCGTTTATTTGTATCACTCACAAAATTGATGAATATGTCGTCTCTATTACTATAATTAAAATAAACATACATAACAAAACCGTCTAGAATCATTTCAAAATTATAACCCAGATGTTACTGAATAATTGGGTGAAGGGTAGGCAACCATCTAAGCCTTAAGTTCGGAGTGGATTATGTTGCTTATAGGTAAATAAAATATTATAGTTTTTAAATATATTTTAAAACCTTAAAAGGTGCACAGAAACGGACAACAGATTTTACTAGTGAAAGATTTGCACATTAAAGAACCACTTTTGATAAAATCTCGATAGTAGCGTTTTTGGAGAAAAGGCTTAACAGTTTTTCGTATGGAATCGTCCTACATGTAGGATGATTATTTGCTTTTCGGGATAATTTTCGTTTACTTAGTAATAGATGGAATTACTTTGATATACTTGTTTAAAAATAACATTAAGTAAATGCTTTTCTAATTGCGCTTTCCTGGAGAATCAAAGAAGATAAATATAGCTAAATTTTACAAGTGCACATCCATGGATTCAAAATCTGGGGAAAATTTTTTTAAGGGTAAACTAAAGTTAATGAGTCCTCCGTAGATTTTTCTTTAAAACCGTTACTACTGGGATATTACTTAATACGGTTCTTTATTAACATCCAGACCTTTCACTAATGGAATTATCTGTTTTTGTGCACATTTTTTTTGGACCTCCACTATTACACTACTACTATTATCCGTTTTTGTGCATAGTTTTTTTGTAAATTAAACTTCGTAGCATAGATCTCAACGAGATGTCTTATTCCACGTTCTTATAAAAAATCAAAAAAAGTTCCAATAACGTATGTTTTTTAAGTTTTATAGAAGGCACCTTTCTTATTATATGCCCTGTTTATTTTCTACAATTTTTTTTATCAAATTTTGATACTAAATATATCGTAAAGAAACCAGTTTTCTTGGAAATCATTTTATTTATTGGCGACTAACTTCTTTTTATCGAAGATTGGCCGCTGTACGTAGAGATACGGAAATCCTGTTACTTCAGGCACTTCCCTTATAATAGCTCTGACCTCAGGCATACAAGAAAAACTTTTTAAATATGAGGGGAGCGAAAATTTTCAGATCTTTCTAATAAATGGCGTATGCGCAATTTTGGGGAAAAGGGAAAATAATGCATTTCCTTTAGGGTCGAAAGCCTTTTTATCCATCGGACTATTTCCCAAATGGGTGATTTATAGTTTTTAAGATAATATTTTACGTTAAATTCTAATGTTTTTTTTTTTGTTTTCAGGTATGTTCTATAAAAGCTACGAAATTATACCAAGAAGTAAGTACCTAATGAAGAAAAAAAATCAAATACCTAGCATTTTTTAGTAAGCAATCATTAAAAAATTAAATCCTCAAGCATTGTCTAGTAAGCCAAGAAAAAATTAGTTTTATAAGACCTTTTTTTATGACACGAGATTATATCAGAACAACTTTTCACAGATAACATATTGCAACTGTTTATATCTGAATTTAACATTAAATCGGTTAAAAAATAAAAAGGTAAATAGGAAAGAGTGCTCAAAAGGCCCGTGGGAGGGATTATTTAGAAGTGGGTCCTGTACTGACCTGTCCTAAATATCAGTCCGCCACTGATTATTGACTGGTCAACAGCAAGTAAATTAATCTTTATTTTTACATAGTATCGCAAAAGTTATCTTGATCTTAATAGGTGTACTGATAGTAATTGCCAACCAAATTAAATTTTGTTTTTTTTTACTGTACACATGGCACTGAAAGTGTTAAATTACCTAAACACAAACGCGTGTAAAAACAACCAGACTGAAGGGTCGAAAATTATCGACAATGCAGTGTTTTTTACTTTGTCTGCGTCATTTGCAGCGTGAAAATATGGGGGACACATTAGACTAATTATTTCCCATTTGGAGCTTTTTTATGTCGCATTTACGTAACAATGCACACGCAATAACCTTAAAATTTATACGTTCGTCAGTAAAAGGTCAGGTTTGTCAAGTTTGAAAAGAGATTCTGTTTTAATAACCAGTGATCGGTGATTTTGTAATTTTTTTTAAGTTTGAAAAAAGTAGTAGGTATATAGGCATAAAAGCTTATAACAAGTTACCTAAAGAATGTATAGAATAGAATAGAAAACATTTTAAAGTGAAACAAATATTTTTTCTTGCAAAATCCGTTTTACTCCATACAGGAATTTCTAAACTGTGACATAAATATGGATATAAACTAGCTAAAAATTAGGTATGATTAAAATTATAATATTGACCAATGCTTGTAATTTTATGTAAAAATTTAAGGAGCATAATAAATGATGTTTAATGTTTAATGTTTCATTAATAAAAATCGACTATTTAGCCATACATGTACAAAAAAAAATAACAATTTTGAAAATGAAAAACGTCGAAAAGATGAAGTACTTATACAAAAGAGTATACACGGTGTATTTGAAATAGGGTCGGAAATTTTAACAGATGATTCTACATAATAAAATATGACAAAAAGTTCCTATAAACATATGTCTAAAAATGCGTCATAAGGGAGCTACGCCCCTTTGAAAGTGGCTAAAAAAATCGGTTTTTATTTAATAACTCAGGAACCCTTTGAGATATATCAACGAGGTTTTGCACGTCAACTAATTCTACCAAGGCCCGTTTTTATATGTTATTTTCGTGTACTTATTTCAACCAGGGGTGTGCGAAACGGGGGTGGCTTATCAGTTTTTTGTCCCAAACTTTTTTCTGTGTAACTTTTTTGCAATTTTATTTTTGAAATATGATTCTCCAGGTCAAAATACATAAAAAGGTACTCTTGTTGTAATACTGTAGGATTAACCGTTTTCGAGAAAAATTAATTTGAAGGTGAAATTCCAAACTCAATGTGAGCGTTACATAAATTTAAAGTTAACATTGGAAATGTCTTAAGGCTCGAAACCCATAAATTTTTGTCACAACTGTCATAATTTTTGATGGGATTTTCCTCACGATTTCTCCCGATTTCCTCACAACTGTCACGATTTTTGTTGGGATTTTCCTCGAGATTTCTTACAAATTTTCACAATTTTCACGATTTTTGTTGGGATTTTCCTCACGATTTCTCACGATTTTGTGGCAATTGTCACGATTTTTGTTGGGATATTCCTCATAATTTCTCACGAGATTTTCCTCACGATTTCTCACGATGTTGTCACAATTCTCACGATTTTTGTTGGGAGCCGAGAACTCAATGCGAGCTTTACATTATTTGGGAATTTGGGAAACTTTCGTAATGGTTTTTTTCGTAACGGTTTCAGCCCTCGAATGTTTTAGCACAAAAAATTGAAAAATGAAAACCTTAAAAAACATTTTAAAAACATTTAAAAATGGAAGTTTAAATATAGAATTTTATAAGCTTTGTATGTCCCACCATGCCCCCCTGTCCACATTTTAAGAGCTGAAAATATAAAATATTTGCTAAAAGATAGATTAAGTTGTCTTATTTAAGAGTTCTAAATTTGAAGTCGATATCTCAAGTCGTTCAAAAGTTAAAAGGGGGGGTGACTTTTGGACCGCACTGTATATAATTTCTGTCTAAGCTAGTCACATTACTATCGTGCACTCTCTCCCACGCTATGGTTACAAAAATTGCTTAAGAATTGCGAATTGCATAGTACACAGAGAGTGCTTTTAGGATAGACAGACAGACCAAAATATAAATTACATATTTATTTTTTAACCCTGTAAGGTTTAGCAGTACTTTCATAAGAACTAAAATTTTCTTCACCATTCCCTTGGCCTAAATCGAGTTCTATCATTAAATTTTAAATTTTTTAAACAAAAAGTGATATTTGTAGTTGTGACCATACCCCAACATTAGGCCATCATATATCTGAAATAAATATGTATAGGTATCATACGCAATAATTATTTATAAACTTAGTTATTTAAATTTGAAGTTTTTTTTTACCTTGAAACATTCACCTTATCACGTACTAAAGTTATCATCAACTTGGAAGCATCAACACATGTTGCACCACACTCTAAACAGCTATTAGGCTACTTATTGAAATTTGCTTTCGCTTTGCGCTAATAAACTGCGCAGGAGCTTTAGGTGTTAAAACAATATTATATTTAACTTAAATAATTTAAGTGACTATGCTAAAAAAACATGTTAAACGCTTATAACAAATATACTTTTATTACCTAAATTAAGTTGTGTCCATATGGTTAAACTTATATCAAAATACATAATTAGAGTTTACCGTCAAATAGGAACCTTTTCTGAGGAAAGTATATTAATTTTATATTAAAGGGTATCAATGCAACATAACTAACCTATAATAACTAGTAGCTATCGTCAAGATCAAGTATAACTGACCTACGAATCCTATGGAGTGTTACGTCTAATGCAGTTTAAACAACTTAAAAACGTGGTATAAGTAATTGGTATAAAATATATACATTGTATACAGGGTTATTCACGGAAGTGGTCTATTAAAAGTTTATAGAAAACCGATAATTTTAAAAATCTGATAATCTGCAGTTTGGGGTTTTTGAATATGGCCAATCGATTAAAAATATTTTCATGCTTGTGCCACTTTCGGTTATACCGGAAGTGGCACTCAACTTTAATTTTTTTAATGGAACACCTCATATATTTTTTTATTTTTAAATTCTGCATTAAATTTTATTGCTTTATTTTGATATATAAAACTTTATGTCTATCTCAGGTAGTTTTTGAGTTATTCAAGTTTTTGCGAAAAATTAGCAAATTCAAGCACCCCTAAAAAAAATAATTTCTCCTTGATTTTTTAAATTGGAGAAAAGTTGTTTTGCGGTTTACTCGATAATACTGAACTAAATTATCCTAAGCCGAAACAGAACCCAAAATTTATACAGTGTGGCTCAGAAAGCAGGTCAAATCTAACAAATTTAAAATAGCCATAACTCATTTTTTTTTTAAATGACACCCTATAGTTTTTTTACTTAGTTAAATAGAGAATTAAATTTTCTTTAAAATGAATAAAGGATACCCTATATCTAACATTAACGGTTTATTAAATTTTCTTTAAAATGAATAAAGTATATCCTATACCTAACATTAACGGTTTTCGAGTTATTTGCAAATTATTGTGAAAAAAGGCGTATTTCTGTAATATTTTAAAGTTGTATTTAATCAAGTAGGCCGATAAATGGCATTTCGTTTTTATTTCTTTAACTTAAATATCATCATCATAAATTAGACTAAAATAATGCCAGAGGCTTATTCTTACCCTGTTAATTTGGATATATTTGCTATTTTTAGTGAAAATTATTAAATAGTTAGTAGAACTCGCAGAAAATTTAATAGACTGTTACGAAGACTGAAGAATTCACACAAATTTTTCCCAAGTTACTTAGTTAAATAGAGAATTAAATTTTCTTTAAAATGAATAAAGGATACCTAACATTAACGGTTTTCGAGTTATTTGCAAATTATTGTGAAAAAAGGCGTATTTCTGTAATATTTTAAAGTTGTATTTAATCAAGTAGGCCTATAAATGACATTTCGTTTTTATTTCTTTAACTTAAATATAATCGTGATAAATTAGAGTTAAATAATGCCAAAGGCTTATTCTTACCCTGTTATTTTGGATTTATTTGCTATTTTTAGTGAACATGATTAAATAATTAGTAGAACCTGCAGAAAATTTAATAGACTGTTACGAAGACTGTCATGTAAAAAATTTGGAGAATTCACACAAAACAATTCAAAGCAACGAAGGTAATTAAGACAATATTTTGGTTTACTTTTATGCTCATCCACATGGCTAAATTTGTTAGATTTGATCTGCTTTCTGAGACATCCTGTATACATTTTGGTTTCTGGTTCGGCTTAGGATAATTCGGTTAAGTATTATTAAGTAAACTGCAGAACAACTGTTCTCCAATTTAAAAAATCAAGGAGAAATTATTTTTTTTATGGAGCTTGAATTTGCTAATGTTTCGCTAAAAACTAGAATATCTCAAAAACTACCAGAGAGAGATAGACATAAAGTGTTATACATCAAAATAAAGCAAATTTAATGCGAATTTTAAAAATTACAAAATATATGGGGTGTTCCGTTTAAAAAATCAAAGTTGTGTGCTACTTCCGGTACAATCGGAAGTGGCACAAGCATGAAAATATTTTTAATCGATTGGCCATATTCAAAAAGTTTAAAATTTTAGATTTTTAAAATTATTTTTTCTCAATAAACTTTTAATAGACCACTTCCGTGAATAACCCTGTATACACTGTAATTTATAACCATTTACCTATATACTGAACGTGTTTGTACATAGGGACCCCGAGTGGAACCTTAAGCAACTTTAATCTACTAAATAATCAAATCAAATCAACAGCAGTGTTTTTTTTGCTTATAGTAGTAGTAAAAAAATAATTAAGGTTCAATTAATTTGTTTTACCGCGTATTGGTTCTCTACTAATAGGGCTCTAATTCAAAAAAAATTTTTCGTATTTTTTCGATATATTTTCACGAAAATTTTATATTAACACTAAAGATATGGTTCTGATTTTTATAGGCAACACTAGCACACATGTGAGATTTGTAAAAATAAAAAAGTTTTAGATTGAACCCAGTAACGGATATTTTACGGGGGGTCATTGAAAGCAGAACAACAATATTTTGAATTATATAATGTTTATTTAATGTTATTTTAATGCTCTAACGCAAGGAGAAAAAGTTTTTTTTTTTAATTTTTCGTTTTGTTTTTTTCATATTAAATTTAATTTATTGTGTTGCTCTCCAAAAAAATAAAAAAAATATTTCAAAATTTATATTTTGTTGAAAAAGTCCAAACCCCCGGTTAAATCTCCGTCACTGCATTAAATCAAAAAAAAATTATTTTTATAAACCGCACATTTGTGTTAGTATTGCATATAAAAACTAGAGTCATATCTTTAGTATTTATATAACATTTTTATCAAAATATATCGAAAAAATGCGAAATAAACTAATTTTTTGAATTTAGAAGCCTATTGCAAACAAACGAATAAAGACATTTTAAATCCTACTACAACTATAATAGGCAAAAAAAACACTGTGCGCTATATCTCAAAAAACGAGCCGATCGAGGAAAAAGGTTCCGAAATGACGCAACTAAAACCTACCAGGCAAATAAAAAAAATCTTTTTTGTAGAGCAGTGTAATAATTAATAATATTGAAGTTGTTACAATAACAATAACAGAACAATGTCAAGTTTTACTGTAACAACTTGTATTCAATGACATTTAATATTATTTTCATAAATAAGTCGCATGGTAAATCCCAAATAAAATCCGTATTAAAAAAAATTAAATGAAAATTGCTTCTGATGTGTCCTTAGACACATTATTGGATTTAAATAAGGACACAATGGAAACAAGAAACCCAAATAAGTTCCTATATTGCCAATATGAAAATGGATTGTGCTTTGTTAAGGCTGATTGGCTTCTTGAGGCTAAATGACAAAAGAGCAGGGCTGCAGAAAAATACACTTTTTTCAGAAAAGTCCGGGAAAGCCCATCTTTTTCTGACTGTTTCTGGACTTTTTTGTCATTTTCTGCCTCTGTAATATTTAAATTTCAAGCGTTAAATTTGTAATTTTATTTATATGGGGGATTTTTAACAACAAATAAAATTTTAGCGAACTTTAATATAACAATCTTCAAGACATAACACGATGGGACATAAAAAAAAAATTCTGGCATCGAACCAATTTTTTTAAGTCAATTTTGGGTCGTAGATTTCAAATCTGTAAACAGATTTTTCGGGTCACGTCACGATTTTTTTCTTTATGGGTACTTCTATGAAAGTCGGGTAACTTTTCAGTTGAATTTGAGTCACATGGTTTTTATTTTTAATTATATTCTTTCATAACATTTTTAATGGAAAACGGGTTGATTATAATGTATTTAAAAGGAACAGACACTTATATGATTTGTTTTGCTACGCTTTTTTTTTTTTGCAAATTTTATTTCACTTATATTTTCCAAAATATTCATCTGAGGGTATTATGTGCCCATATTTTTGGAATTATCTATCGACATCAATTTTTGTCTTTTTTACGACCCAGAGACTGACGAAAAGACTGATGTATTTCGTGAAAAGCAAAGAAAATCTTCTGATTGAAACAAAATACTGGCGTTTTTAGTTTCTATACTAATTATTCACACAAAAAAGTTAAATTAAAATTAATCAAAAACAATTACCAATAAATTACAAAAGAATTATTCACCAAGGGACTGACAGTCACCACAACAAAAGCACTTCTCTAGCATTAAATTTGAAATGGCTGACTCGTAACAAATAGTGTTTACTGCTAACATTAAGTCGTTCGTTTATAAATACAGAATAGACTATTAACTTTTGAGCACTGCAAAAACCCCAAATTTTGAAACTTCACATGTGTCAAGGGACTGACTCCCGATGTTGAGTACGCTACTTTAACTTGAAAAAAAGTGATAAAAATTATTTTAGAATTTAAATCAATTAATTCTTAACACGTTAGAGAGTATCCTTAAAAATAATTAAAAGTAAAACAACTGTATAAACCTAATAATTTTAAAAATATAAGCATTTAATTGTTAATAATTGTAAGGGACTGACTTAAGTAAGTAAGGACGAATTTTAAAATAATCCTAATTTGATATATAACATTTACTATTAGGTCGATAAAGTACTTCTATTTAGATGTTAAATAATAGTCATATTTATTCAATACGTCTGATAGAGTTCTAAATATACAGAGCGGTCCAAAAGTCACCCCCCCCTCTTAACTTTTGAACCAGTTAAGATATCGACTTCAAATTTGGAACTTTTAAATAAGACAACTTAAACTATCTTTTAGCATATATTTAATACTTTCAGCTCTTAAAATGTGGGCAGGGGGGCATGGGGCACATTTTTTTAAATGGAAAGGGGGGCCGTGTAATACATCATTTTAAAGCTTATAAAATTCTCCATTTAACTCCATATTTTTAAATTAAAAAAAAAATTAAAAAATCAAAACCTTAAAAAACATTTTTAAAAAATTTAAAAATGTTATTTTAAATAGAGAGTTTTATAAGCTTTAAATTGATGTATCACACGACCCCCTTTCCATTTAAAAATATATCCCCCCATGCACCCCTGCCCACATTTTAAGAGCTGAAAATATCAAATATATGCTAAAAGATAGTTTAAGTTGTCTTATTTAAGAGTTCTAAATTTGAAGTCCATATCTCAACTCTTTCAAAAGTTAAAAGGGGGGGACTTTTGGACCTTTATACAGTGCATGTGAAGTTAACCGATTTTTATAGAAATACCTATATGCACCTAAAGTTGTCAAATTGCTCTAGTTTGCGAGTTTTTTTGTTTGTTTTCTGAAGTTATTTTTATCATTTTTTGGGTAATCTTTTTATTTTATATTTTTTTACTTTAAAATAAAAAATAAAAAAATTAAACAGGTTTTAAAGACATGTCATAGTTATTTGACATATTTGTATAATAAATCGGAAACTCTTTATGCTAAAACTTGGTATGAAAACGTGGCATGCCAGTAAATTAGCTAGTTCAAACTTTTTTTGTGTTAATTGGTGTGAAGAGGGGTAAAATCAGTATTTTCTAAGACATTTAGTTAATTAACATGTTTCACTTGAGCCAAGTAGTAATAATGAGTACTAAAAAAAGTTGTGTTTGCAAACCCTTTTATTTATTTCTATTTCAATACAAAAGTATAGGTTCAATACAAACAAAAGTCAAGAACAATAATTATTGTATATAATAATTTTCTTTTCTAGGTCTTTTTATTTGCCTACTGTACTGGGATACATTTGTGTCATGTTTAAGAGCCCAGAAATATTCTGACATTTGCATTCCATTCTGCATTCTTGCATTTTTATTTTTATATCTTATAAATTGACTTAAAAACCTTGGTTAATGCCACAGATGCTCGCTTCAAAGCCAGAATTTTAGGGAAAAATCCCTTATAAAATAGCAACTTTAAGTGCATATAGAAAAAAACCCTGACATGACCCGATAAATCTGATTACAGATTTAAAACCTACGACCCAATATTAACTTAAAAAAGTTGGTCTGATGCCAGAAAAATGTTTACTGTGTAATCTAAATAAAATAATATAAAAAACAAGTTTTTAAAGTTAAAACCCTTCTCTTAATTAAATGTAATGTATAACTAAAAAGCAGAAAACAAGATATTTACATAAATTTTCAAAAACTAGATTTAAAAAAAAAGGTTTTGGATTTTTTGATTATTTAAAGAACGTTTCCAAAACTCTTCTGTTAAAAATATAGTTTTTATGTATTTATGTAAATATATTGTTTTATACTTTTTAGTTATGCATTGCATTAAATTAATAGAAGGGTTTTAACTTTAAAAACTTGTTTTTCATATTATTTTATTTTCAAGTTTTTAAGTTATCTTTTAATAATATATAAAAAGTAACACTTATTGGGTGTGAAACAGAGATTTTATTCAAAATTGTATTGCCAAGATAAGCATGCCTACTTAATTTCAGCTTTTTAAGTTTTTTTCTGTAGGTAAAACAGAGAGGGGGTTTATTTATTTTTTTGGGATGGGGGGGGGTATTCCATATAAAATTTTATTTACGGGAAATAAGAATGTGTACCGAATTTCACTTCTCTAAGTTAATTCTAAGTGGG